>CM033715.1:56265904-56699980 GCA_019671005.1 Hibiscus mutabilis
TTTAGAGTAAATGTGATCGAGGAGAAGGTACATCTCAAACACATTCCTAGTGTTTTTGGTTTTGATTTGCCATTGTTGATGAGCGTAGGTCAAGTAAGACCTAGTCTTCAGTGCAGGGGAAATAAAGATTGGAAGAGACCTTTCAGAGTTCAAAGGGGCAAGCCAGAGTTGTCGACGAATCTGAGAGTTCAGTCTGTGGTCAATGTTGTGACAACTTCCAAGTCTTTGCCGCAGGACCAAGTGGGTCTGAGTCGAGGTAAATCAGAGTTTGTGGGAGAGTGCTCCTACAATAGAGGCGTGTTAGCACACGATGATCAACGACAGTTTGAGTCGAGGCGAGCAGTTCATATGGGGGAATTGCATGAAGCTGAGGCATCGACGAGTAATCAAGTTGACCCTGCCCAGGATCGTTCGAGTTCAGCGACGAGGGCGTCGCTAAGTCAAGTGGGGGAGAATGTCACGGACCAAACTTTTCGGATCGAGACATTGGCGCAAACATCAAATAGGGAGGTTGTGTGCAATGCAACGGGCTTGCAAATATGGCCCAGCACTCAGAGAATGTCGTGGACCATACCTTTGGGACCAAGGCATTGGCGCAAAAATAAGCCAAAGAAGGTTTGCGCGGTGTAACAGGCTTGCCAAGACCATTAGACTTGGCCCTGCACTTAGAGAAAGACGTGGACCAAACCTTTGGAACCGAGGCATTGGCGCAAGAATCAGCCAAAGAGGGTTTGCGCGGTGTAACGGGCTTGCCAAGACCATCACACTTGGCCCAACACTTGGAGAATGCTAGAAAGCCCGCAAGCCCACAGGACTTAGCCAAATCCATGGAGGATTCAGGAGGGTAATTTGGTCAAAGCATTATCCATTTATTTGAATATAATGTGTAGATAATGTTTGTGATAATTAGAGATTTGAAATTGAGATTTGATTAGATAAGATAAGATAAGATAAGATCAATCTCGACCGTCGATGTAATTTAAACTGAGCCGTTGGATGTAGGGGAGTTCAACTATAAATAGAGGCTCCCTCCTCACATGTAAATCACTTCACTTCATCTCATATTCAGTTCACTTCACTTTGAGTAATACAAGAAGCATTTACTCTAAAAACTCTTTGAGTGTTCTTCATTATTCTTGAGTGTTCTTCGTTGTTCTAGCTGCCAATCTCTTTCCGTTGTTCTTTGATTAGCTTTCTCTTAGAACGATCTTTCGTTCGAGGGCTTCGGGAAGTGTTTGATCTTCCGGAGCGAGAATCCTGGCTAAGTTAGGTGTTTGTCGAGAGAGCTTCACCTAAGGCTGTTACAAGGTATTTCAGGGTGACATAGCAGACGTTTCAACCGAGAAAGCGACTAAGGTCTGCACGATTCGTCTGGCAAAGGTCTAGCCCCGCGACACAAGTGGTGTCCGTGACAAGATCCATCGAAACCTGGAGGGCTTGTCGAAGCCGTTGTCGAGTAGGAGTACTCACAAGGCTGGTTGAAGGCTGACTTAGGCGTAGGAATCGACTGATTTGCGTCGAAGGCGTCTAAGGCCGTACGGATCCGCTAGAGTCAAAATCTAGCCCCGTGACATAGACTTTAAGTTTTTACTCTGCATAATGGAAAGATAACTAGATTCGACCGAGTAAGATCCATCTTTGTTTGGTTGCCAAATCAACTCGTCCCTAATGTTTGGCCCTCCAACGAGATCAGGAGAATTTTCTTTACTTCTTCTGTCGAGAAGAGATTTTGTAATTTAACAATGTTTCAGGATCTTTCATTCTTGTGAATTAAGTGTGACACCAAAAAATGGTCACAGAAAAAAACCTTTCAAATTTAATCAACTCGTTGTCCATAGTTAGAACCCATTCCTCATTCGAAATAGGAATGTCTTTTTTATTGCCAACACTCCATAAAGACCTAGTTCTATGGTAGCTACACCACTTTTAATGTTGTTCCATGTCCATGATAGGTTATGGCATTTTGGAGCATTGAAAATCTCTCCTCGAAAAAAGTAAAGGCCTCTTAAGATGCAAGCAAGTAGTGAGTCAGGGTTTTTGATAATCCTCCATGTTTATTTAGCAATTAGAGCTTGGTTAAAGCAATGTATATCCGTAAATCCCATTCCTCTGTTGTATTTATGGTTACACATCTTCTCTCAACTCATCCAATGGATTCTGTTTCGTGGTTCAGTGGAGTTCTCCCATCAAAATAGAGTAATAATAAAATTAATTTGATTGCAAAAAGAGGTTGGTAAGAGGAAACATTGCATGACATAGGATGGTATTGATGTGGCCGCTGCTTTTATCAAGACTTCCTTGCCAGCTTGGGATAACATGTTGCTTTTCCACCCTTTGAGCTTTTTTCTTATGCTTTCTTCAATGAATCGAAGAGCTTCCTTCTTTCCTTTACCCTAGATCGAGGGCAATCCCAAGTACTTGTTGCCTTCTTCCATCAAGTTAAAATCAAGAGTGCTAGCAAGAGATTCCTTCATGTTTAGGCTCATATTTGGAGACATAAAAACCGATGACTTTCCACAATTGATTGTTTGCCCTATCGCTTTTTGAAAGGCATCAATGATTTTGACACACTGTCGCAGTTTTCTTTATCATCCTTGGTAAACAGAATGCAGTCACTACAAACATCATATTAATAATGGGGCATCGTCTTCCAAGTCGGAGGCCATAATGATTTTTATCCTTTTGTTTCTTATCAACAATCCACGAGAAGATATTAGAAATAAACAGAAACAAGGAGATAAAGGATTTTCTTGACAAGTTTTTCTTTTCGATGAAAATTCTTTTCTTCTTTTACCATTATAACCAAGGAGAAAGATGGCATGCGAACACATTACATTACTCTCTTGACTTACCAATCATCAAATCTCAGTTTGGTCATTAAAATGCGAAGAACCTCTCAATCTACCTTGCCATAAGCATTTTTTAGATCAAGTCTCAACGTCATGACTCCTCTTGAGCCTTTTCTTTTCCTTCTAATGGAATGAAAAGCTTCGTGCGTGATAATCACATTATCTTGAATTTATCTTCTCGGCACAAAAACAGATTGCATAGGAAAAATAATTTGTGGCAAGAAGGTCTTGATCCTTGAGGCCAGAATTTTGGAAATGACTTAATAGACAAAATTGCAAAGACTTATCGGTCTGTAGTAATTTATTTCTTCTGCATCTGACTTTTTTTGGAATAAACACTAGGTTTGTCTTGTTTTTTCACCAAACGTACATAATTTTTGAAAATTAGACTATTGATTTAATAAGTTATGTACTTGCCTTACTATTATTGCCACTGAAATATGAGAAAAGGGCTCTCTCGTTAAATCTTAAATTGTGGGATAGCTCCTTCCATTTTTCATATTGGCAACCCTAGGCTAAAGCAGCCCTTGGACAAATTAGAGGGGCTGCCCTAATCATGCTTATATATGTGAATAGAGATACAGTCTGGTGAGGACTTGGAACCAGCTGACCAAATAATATGAAAGAGAGAGAGGATGATTTTATGGTTTTACCCTAGCTTGGGTACTCATTATTTTGCGGTTTTGCATCGCAGCTATCTCACCATTATTTTCCACAAATCACGATTATATTATAATTAAGTACAACCAAAGTCACTTTTTTATTATTATTTGTATATGATAAGTAGAGGTGGCAAACAGATTATTCGGTTTGTGTTTGGTTCGGGTTCGGTTCAGGTTTGACTGCATTTGATTTCGGTTCAAGTCTAGTTCGATTTTAGTTCAGGTTTATAGTGATTCGGGTGGATTGATTTTCGGGTCGGTTATTTTCGCTTCGGTTCGGGTCAATATCGAATTAACATTTAGGTCGGTCGGTTTTAGTCAGATTTTCAGGTTGGGTTAGTTTTTTACACCTCTATACATGATTTTTCGGTGAGTTGTGTAGTAATTCACATCCCATCTTTGTTTAATTCTTTTAATATCTTTTCTTTATTTCGGGTTGCCTTCAGTTCGAGCATGACCATCCCTGGGCATGGGCAGGATGGGGAGCTCGCCTAGGGCCCATTTTTATTAGTATTTGATATTAGGGTCCAAATTTTTAATACTTATTATTAAAGGGTCTATTCTTAAAATCCAATTCTTCCAATATTTATTATAAGGGTCCAATTTCTTTTTATAGTACTTGTTATTAGGGCCTAATTATTTTCAATATTTGTTATCAATGGTCAACTTTTTTTCAATATTTGTTATTAGGGGTCTATTATTGAAATTTATTTATTTCTCAATTTTGTTATTAGAGGTCCATTTTTTCAATACTTGTTATTAGAGGACTAATTTTTTTCTAACATTTGTTTTTAGGGACATACTCTTAAATTTTATTTTTTCCCTAATACTTGTTATTAAAGACCTTATTTTTTTCTAATACATGACATACTCTTAAATTTTATTTTTTCCCTAATACTTGTTATTAAAGACCTTATTTTTTTCTAATACATGTTATTAGAGACATACTCTTAAAATTTAATATTAAGGGTTCAGTTTTTTCACAATATTTGTTATTAAGGGCCTACTCCTAAAATTCAAAAATTTTCAATTATTTTTTATTAAGGGTCCAATTTTTTTTCTAATACTTTTAATTAGAGCCTAATTTTTTCAGTATATTTATTGTTAGGGACATACTCTTAAAGTTTATTTTTTTCAACACTTGTTATTCGAGACTATTTTTTTGCTAATACTTATTATCAGAGACCCACTTTTAAAATTCAATTTTCAGTACTTATTAATAGGGGCTTAGTTTTTAGATTCGCCCAAGGGCCACCAAGATATCAGAAACGGGCATGGGTTCGGGTCTATCCGGTTCATTTGAAAATTGGTGCAGGTCCATTTCGGTTCAACTAAAATTCAGGTCGATTTTGGTTTGGTTCAGTTTATTTCAGGTTTCGGATCAAAATTTAGGTCATCATGTTCGGGTCGATCTTAGGTCTCGGGTTGGGTAAATCAGTTCAGATCTCATGTCAAGTTTGTGTTGGGATGAACAATCAATGCAATATGGCCAAGAGGGGGTGAATTGGCAATTAAATAAAAAAATGGTGGAAGCAAAGAAAAAATGACACAAGCAATTTAGAGTGGTTCAACCTTCTCAATAAGGTTTACATCCACTACCTTAGCTATCCACACTAAGAATTTCTCAAATCCACTAGATTTGCTTTCCTTTTGAGGCTCAAGGAGATAACCTTACAACTCCCTTAAGGTTTATACCCAAAATCTTAAGAACTCTCACAAAGAGAAATACAAATGTAGAAAACCAAGAAAACCTCACAAAGGTAGAAATGTTTGCACAATAAATGCTCACTCAACCCCAAACACTTGAGTGCAAGGATTATAATAATAACTCTCAAGTGGGTTTACAAGATTTGACAATGAAAGCTTAAAAATTGTTGAATGTGTGCTTGAATGCTTTAAACTTGTTGAATAGTTGTTGATGAAGCTTTGAAGACTTGATTTTATATCCCTCATTGATTTCTAACCGTTTGGGTAGTTGGGATATTGATTATAGCTGTTGGGCTGCATTTTCCTTGCAATAAATGTTGTATGATAACACTGGTGTCAGTACTCGAAGACTCATATCAGTACGTGCCATAAGAAGAAAAAGTTGTTGCAACAAAGGGGTATCGATACGCAGGAAGCTGTATCGATACAAAGTGTTCATTTTACAAAGAGTATCGGTACAAGCAAAGTCGTATTGATACCGATTTCGCTCATTGGAATTCTTGCTCAAAAATTTGTATCGATACACCCATAATGGTATCGATAGGCATAACCGTTTTTCAAAAATTTATGGTTCTAATAAATTGACAAGGCAACGGTCAAAAATTAAATACAAAGATTTATAAAATCTTTAACCCCCGTACTGGTACGCTATAAGTCGGACTGATACTCGTAAACAATTTGGTTACCGGGTTTAAAGAGGTATACCGATACAGCTACTCACGTATCGGTACTTATAGCTATTAAGCAAAAATCAGTTTTCCAATCGCGAAAAACGGTACCGATACGGCCTAAGGCGTATCAGTACTCCTGTACCAAATTGACTATTTTGAGTACCAAAACACTTAGAAAAATATTTGTGGTTTAAAGTTTTGACCTAGAAATTATTTTAAGTTTGAATGCTTGTCAATTTGTGAGTCTTTAAAATTTATTCCATTTTACAAATTAGTCCTTGTTATATCAAAATCAAATATATGTTTATCAATCCCCCTTTTAGATATAACAAAACCAAAATGAATTTTTAGTTAATTCCCCTTTCTTTAAGGCTAAAAGATAGTTTATTTTTGAAAAACCTTTGAAAAATTTATATCTCATACTTCTCCCATTTTTGTTAAATCAAAATAAATAGGGCAATAAACAAGATATAAAGCAATAGAACTCTAAAGATAAATAAACAACATAGATATTGTAAAATTCAAAGCATAATATTCAAAGCAACATAATATCTAACTTAAACTTAATAACATAAACCAAAGAATAAAGCATAATGTCATAGGAAATCAAATAAAACAAAGGTACGTAAACTCAAATCCTAATAGATAATATGAGATAAGATGAATGGGATGCAAAGCCTAAGAATCATCCTCATCTTCATCATCCTCGTCTTCATCTTCCTCATCATCATCACCAAGAGCATGACCACACCATTTGGTATGAAAAGCGGTAAGGGTCATATACATCAAAGCTTGATGATGCTCAATCAATGTCACAATAGAGTCGAACCTTGAATCTATGGCATCAAAGTGAGTATCCATGGTAGCAAACTTCCCACCAAGGTAAGCAGGGCATCAAGGGAAGGTTGAGCAACCAGAGAAACTGGAGCAACGGGAACATTCTCCACGAGAGCGGCTTGAGCACCACCAGGAAGATCAACATTATAAACCTATTCTTTGTTGTAGAATGTGAACTTGGCTCATCGAAGAGACTTTTCATCAATGGGATCAGTGAGAGGCACACCAAGGTTAAGAGAGCAATCGATCTCAAGCTTGTGAAATATGTAGCTAAGAGCGGAGCCATATGTGTGTTGGTAATATTATTACAAAATCAAATTGTTAGCACTGGCAAGATAATATAAGCAGAAATCAAAGGCAGATCAATAAACCATGTCGTGGTATGAACCACAGCCTTAGAAACAATTTCACCTCGATGTGTGTAATTGTTGCAACAGACGGTCGTCTCCCGAGGTTAACACGATAGCTCCGATAATCGTACACCCAATGATTGGAGTGGATAACATGGAATTGCTCTTCTCAACAGAAATAATAAAATTGAAGTTTGAAGACATAGTTCAAGATACCTAGAATTCTAAAAAACCCTCTCTATTTATAGGTTGTATACGCATGCTAAATATGGAAAATAGAATCAGTCTAAAACACTGATTTTCGTATTTCAAGCCTAGTCAACTACTGAATTTAAGCCACTCGTTTAATTAGGGGATAAGAATCAAGAATTAAACAACAGATTAATTCTAATTAATGGACTAATTTACATCTAATTAAAACGTTTCAGTTTTAATAAACCTCCATAAAAAAGGTTCAAAAAGTAGGTCTAAAGAATTTATTTTGAATTTCCTTCAAATAGATAGAACACGCTCGGACGTGTCGAAGACACATGTTACCTCAACCACGAACTGAGCCGGCCGGTGACGGCGCGCGCGTGCGAGAGAGTTGTTTAGCCACATTCAACAAGGGAGGGTAGGGAAGAATCTTTATATACCCTTCCCAAGGGATGTGCCCTCCCAATTTGAGATACATATAACCAACATTCCCCCACAAATCCAGAAGAAGTTCTTTAACAAACAAATTTTATTAAAACGAGAGAAGAGCAATTGCGAGATTAAATGCTTAAGAACTAGTATACTTATCTTGAACTAGTTGTAATGCCCCGGTTTTGGGCCTAGGAGTTTCTAGGTTGATTAGACGGTCTAACAGACCAGGATTATAGATTTGAGTCGAATTCAGGATAAAAATCGGAACAAATATTTTTTGTGATAAAATATATGGGAAAATATCCTAGAATAATTATTTAATATACGGATATTTTTGGTAAAGTCAATTTTGAAAAATGGAAATTAGAAATTGGAAATTAGACATTTTGGCTAGTGACCAAAATGTAAAGAATGAAAACTATTTTTAGTGACTATTTTGAAAAATGGTCAAATCTTAGAATCTTTAAGGAGATAATTTACCAAATGTTTTAATCTGATTTTTCTCTCAAGTTGGATTATTTTAAATGAGTTTTAATTAGTGAATAAAAGGGAATTTAATTAAGGAAAGGTAGTTATTTTTCCTAAAATTACTTTTGACGCAGCTCCTTCTCTAAAAGCTTTTCTCTCAAAATTTCTTCAGCCAAACACTCTCTTTTGCATAAAAAATTTGAGGTAATGTTCTGGATTTCTTAAATTCTTGATTTCTAATGGATTATTCAATCTTGTTTTCCAAAATCTCACTGTTTTCCTTTGTTTTTCAAGAGTAAAATATCCAATTGAGAGGAAATTCACTCATTAGAGGTAAGGTTCATTCTTATCCTCTAATGACTGGTTCTTTATTGAAATTCCCAAGTATTTGATCATTGTTTAATGTTTTCTAATGAGTTTTAATGATTTAATTATGAAAAATTGGTTAAATCAAGGTTTAATTGATGAGATTAAGTGATTTCTGTTTTAAATTTGTTTTGCTAAGTTCTTGATTGATTCTAATCATAATTTTGATGGTAAATAATGTTAATAAGTGAGTTGTAACATTGGAATCCCGAAACTAAGTGAATCTCTAGTTTCCTAGGTTGTTAGTGTCGTGTTGTTGGTGAGTTATGAGTGTTTTATGAATGCTTGAGGTATAAGGATGATATTAGGTTGTTTTTGGATGTTATTTGAAGGTGATTGATGGATTAAACCTTTAGGTTTTGGTTGGGTTAAGTTTGGAGGGTGTTTGATGTTGATTTCGGTTGTTGTGGAAGGGTTTTAGTTAGAGTTGTTGTGGATTAATGTTGCCGAGTCTTTGAATGCATTTAGATGCATTGAATCCTCTATTTTTGCGGTTAAATCAGGGGTGATTGATCCTCAAGCTTGTGGCACCGTTTTAGAAGATTTAGAGGAATAGTTTGCAATGACGGATAAAGTTTTGCGTAGTCGGTGAGTGAGAACGTGGATTTCAGCTTTGAAATAGTTTAAATGTTATTTTGGGAGTTTAAATTAAGCTTGAAACTTTGGTTTAAACTCGGAAGTAAGTATGATGAGATTTCTCCCTCGGTCGTGCTTTGGAGAAATTGTTTTTATGCACTTGTTTTTGAATTACATGGTACCTATTGTTTAAGCATGATTTGAGTATGTTTTATACTGATTTTTGACCATATATAGATGATGGATGCATTGAGAAAATGGTCCATGTAAGTATGGGGAATACTTGTAAATGCATGGTTTAATGCATTGGAAATGGTTTTGTATGTTGCATATAAAAATAGTGAGGTAAATGGTTAATAATGAATTATACTGGCAAGTGATGTGGTTTAAAATGTTATCGAATATAGTTGGCCGGCCATAGGATTGATATTGCACTATAATGAGTCACCTCGAGTGTTGATGGGTTTATGTGTATCGAATACTCCACCACGAGTACCCTAATGGTTGAGGGGTTATATGGTACCGAAAACTCCCGTTAGTAGATTATAAATCTAACCGATGATTTGGTTGTGATGGTACCCAGTTGTGATTGTACCTTAATTTCAGTTGAGATTGTATGAAGTGTTGAGAGGATACTTGTTGAATTCGTGTATCTAATGTAATGTTTTGTAAAGTGGAACTTGGTTTATGATCACTTGAAAGCCAATATAATTGATAATGTATCATGTTGATGGATTATGTTGTATATTGTTGGTTTATATATGTTTACTCTTTAAGCCTTGCATATGGGATGTTATGCATGAGAAAGCTTAAATTGAGGGTTTGCAAATGGTATTGATCCATGATACATGTTGCATATAGTTTAATATGAATGTTTTTGGATGTTAAGTGCATGGTTTGTAAGGCATGATGTTTTGAAAGATGTTTTAAGTGGAGAACTCAATGTGAGTTGGAAACCGGTTTAAATGTATTGATGGTGTTTTATTTTGAGCACTTCTCACTAAGACTAGTGTGCTTATACTCTATTTGTCCATCAATGTAGAGAATTAAGGGTTTGAGGCAGCAGCAAGTGAAGGGAAATCCAAGGACTAGAACAATTTGAAAGTATGGCTTTTGGACTAGACTAGTAGTAATAAAGACAATGGGGTTCATTGTTGTTTGGGAGGGTTATTTGCTAAACTCCAGTTATTTGCAATTTATATTGTTGTTGTGGAGTTTTATGAGGCTTTATATGTTCTTTTTTGACGTATATTTATGTTTTGTGCATTGGATGGAGTGGTTTTTAGAAAGCATGCCTATAGACCTATGATTGAAGCATGTTGCTATGATTTAATCTCGTTTCTTTGATATTCTGGCATGGTTTGATCTTTAGTTTAGTGGTGTACATGTTTAAGGCTTGTTAAAGCATGTTTGAATCCTTGATTGTATGAAAAATCAACAAAATTGGACATTACAGGTTAGAGCGTACCGATACGAGGGGCCTCATATCGGTACAACTAAGTTGGAAAAAGGCTTGGGGATCGGTACACAAGAGGTCGTATCGGTACAGGTTTTAGCTACTAGAATCTATGATTTTGCAAATATGCCTGCGTACAGGTATCCCTTGGTCATGTATTGGTACGAACCTGTTAGATTGAAGCCTCGTATCGGTATAGGCGGCCACGTACCGATAGCGGCTGTCGTTAATTCAATTAAAGTGTAATATGAGGTTTCTGATTCTTTTATTTTTGGTCTTTAATGTTCTTGAATGCAATTGTATGAGTTTGGATTATTATTTTGAGCTGAAATTTGGCAAGCAAACATGTAATCTGATTAATTGAGGATTGGTAACCAAAATTGTGACTAAGTCCTTGTAATTTTATAGATTTACATTTTAGTCCCTAAAATGTGAATATGTGTAATCGGTTGCCTTTTTTATGCTCGTTTCCTTTGAAAATTCACCCGCTGCCAACATGCACGCCTTAGGATATAATGTCACATTTAGAAAAGGTATAAAAAGAAAGAAAAATGAAAAATGGAACTAAGTTTAATTATTCAATTCGGGTTTGTTTCGGCAAACCCAATGTAGCTCACTCAATTCATTCAGGCGTCTAGGCCGGGTCGAGGGGGTTACACTAGTACATAGTGATGATGAGTAATTCTTCTTTTAAATAAGTGAACGAATCTTGAACTTTCTAAGTTTATGGTGAACTCATAACACACAACTAACCTCTTCACCCACCGAAGTTCTCGATGTGTCTGGAAAGAGTATATACATATGTGTAGCCCTCTTTCCTCAAGATTCTAGTAAGTGTACTAGAAAAATGACCCAACGTTTTTCATAGAAGGTGGCTAATCCTTCTCACTTATGTAGGTTATTTCATCAAGTCCGCCTCTCAAGGACCACCCAAATTAAGTGCTATGAAATAATTAAGAGCTTTTTATAACAACTCAGCCTCACAAAAGGGTAAGGTGATTTTCTTCAAGTTCACTTTAAATAAACCACCCAAACTCTAGGATAAGAAATCTTTAAGAATAAATATTCAACCTCATTAGTCGATGAATTCAATACATCATTCTCTCTAGGAACACCCAAACTCTTGGGTTAGAATTCAGTAAGAGTTTTAAGAAAACTCATATTTTCTTGGCAGTAAGTTCACCTAGTCCTATCACGATTTAGGACTACCCACTTAACACTAGGTTATGAACATATTAAGAATAGATATTCAACCAAAAATTGGTAAATTCATCAAGTCTTTCTCACTAAGACCACCCAAAGCCTAGGCCATGAATTTATTAAGAGCAATTAAGCTCATCCTGTGCATGCACATTATTCATCATAGGGATAGGTAGGTAGAAATGTACACTATGAGTCTTTTCATGGTTTCGTTTGACCATATTGAACTTAGATAACTAAGTTGGGTATCCACCATAAATTCCTCAAACTATGGGCTTTAGACCCATCTTCCTCGACGAATCCAGAACCAATTTTTGACTTAACCCCTCGGTAAGCGGATCAACAAGGTTTCTCTCTGACTTTACATACTCTAAAAAGAGTAATTCGTTCCTTATTAAGTGTCTTACCGATTCAGGTCTTATACGAATATGTCTCTTATTACCATTGTAAGCTTGGTTTTGAGCCACACATATCGCAGCTTGTGAATCACACAATAAGGACACTGGAGGAGTCGGTTTTCCCCACAAAGGTATTTTTGCCAACAAATTTCTAAGCCACTCAGCTTCTTGCCCAGCTAAGTCAAGAGCAATAACTCTGACTCCATGGTAGAATGAGCAATACAAGTATGCTTAGAAAACTTCAACAAGATCGCTACGCCACCTAAGGTAAAGACATACCCACTCGTAGAGCTTACTTCATCATTATCGGTAACTAGTTGGCGACACAATATCCTTATAAGGCTAAAGGATAGCCAACAAAATCTAGTTTCCAATCCATAGTACCTTTAAGATACTTAAGTAAACGTCTTAGAGCAATCCAGTGTTCAGCACTAGGATTATGAGTATATCTACTCAACCTACTCATAACATGGGAAATATTAGGCCAAGTATAGTTCATTAAGAACACAAGGCTTCCAATGATTTTGGCATACTCTAGTTGGGAAACACTACTTCTTTTATTTTTCAGGAGTCGTATACTAGATTCATAAGGAGTTTTAAAAGGGATGTCATCAAAGCTATCAAATTTCTTTAACACCTTCTCAATATAGTGCGTTTAATTCAAAGAAAATCCCTTTCCAGATTTGTGACTTAAACTCCTAAGATCACATCAACCTCTCCTAAATTTGTCATCTCAAATTTAGTGGAAAAGAAAATTTTCTTTTTGTTATTAGATTCAATGTTGATACTGAATATCAACATGTCATCGACATACAAGCTTATGATGAAATATTCAGTTTCAAACGTTTTCTAATACACGAATGCATCTACTCTATTTACAATAAAACCAAAACTTAGAATTGTTTTGTGAAATTTCTTGTACCACTATTTTGGAGCATGTTTAAGGCCATAAAGAAACCTTTTAAGTCTACACACTTTGCCTTCCATGCCAAGTTTCTCAAAACCTGGTGGTTGCTCCATATAGATCTCCTCGTCTAGATCTCCATTAAAAAATGTAGTCTTTACATCCATTTGATGTACGTGCAACTTATGAATGGACGTCATCACGAATAAGGCACGGATCGTTGAGAGTTTCATGACAGGAGAGTAAGTGTCAAAGAAGTCTATACCAAACTTCTAAGTGAACCCTTTGACTACAACTCTTGCCTTATATTTCTGGGTTGACCCATCGGGTCTAAGTTTCTTTCTAAAAACCCACTTAGAATTTATAGGTCTAAATCCTCTAGGCAAATCAACCAACTCCCATGTGTGATTAGACATTATTGACTCTAGTTCATCATTTATCATAGCTCTCCATAATCCAGCTTCAATTGAACTTATAGCTTCATCATACAACTTTGAATCCTCATCTAAAAGGAAAGTCTGAGCTATAAGAACGGATATTGAGTCTGCATCACTTATTTTAGAGATAAAGGAAGTTAGGAAATTAGGACCAAAGGTAGAGGCTACCATTTGTCTCTTACTTCTTCTAGGATCTAATTCTATCTCTAGAGAATCCTTGGCAAGATCAGAAGAAGCTCAGGCATGACTTTCTTCATTTGTTCCAACACTAAAACTAGGTTTCTTTAAAGAAAGATATCCTCAAAGAACACAACATCCTTAGTTTCACAAATAGAAAAATCATCCAGATACATGAATTTGTATGTGGCACTGTTTGAAGCATACCCGATAAACACTGCATCAACAATTTTGGGACCGATGGTGGACTTCTTAAATTCAGGCAAGCCAACCTTTTCCAGACACCCCCACACTTTCAGGTATTGTAAATTAGGTGTATAACCTTTCCATAACTCGTATGGGGTAGAATCTAATTTCTTATGATGTACTCGGTTCAAAATATGATTGGCCTATAGAATGGCTTTTCCCCCACAAATCATCAGACAAACAATAACTTATCAACAATGATTTCATCATCTCTTTTAAAGTTCTATTTTTCCTCTCGGCTATGCCATTTTGTTGAGGGAAATTTGGGGCAGAGGTCTCATGAATTATGCTATTATTCTCACACACCTTTTTAAGAAAATTAGATTCGTATTCACCACCTCTATCGGATCTAAGCCATTTTATTCTCCTATCTAACTGATTTTCAACTTCTTCCATGTAAATAAGAAAGAAGTTTTTAGCTTTTTCTTTAGTTCTTTGGAGATATAACTTTGTATATCTTGAATAATCATCTACAAAGGTTATGTAGTAGTATTTACCTCCCTTACTTTCAGTGTTTCTAAAGTCTGCTAGATCAGAATGTATAAGTTCTAACAATTCTGTTTTCCTCTTAGAAACTGTCTTAAAAGAAGGTTTAGCATGCTTGGCTTCTACACAAATCTCACATTTGTTAAAGCTTTTCTCGTCTAGATTTAGAAGAAGATTCATTTTAATTAGTTTCTTTAGTGAATGAAAGTTCACATGTCCTAATCTAGCATGCCACACATAAAAATATTCAGCAATATAAATAGAAGTGGCGGTTTTATTACTTTCATTAAATTGGGTTTCGATTACAAATAAACCTCCATTCAGAAAACCATTCCCAACAAAAACCCCTATTCTAGGAATGTACATGTTTATCTACTTCGAGCACCAGTACCACTGATCAAATTTCTACGCATGGCAGGTACATACAGAACATTATGCAACGCTAAAGTTTTACCCAATGATAGCTTGAGCAAAATGTTTCTTTTGCCTATAACTTCAGAGCTACTAGATTTCCCCGTGTACACTTGTTCACCATTCTTTACATCTTCGAACTCGGTGACCAACTCTCGTTTGGCGTAGAAATGTCTAGAAGCGCCAGTGTCCACAACCCACTCAACATTGTTATTCACCAGGTTGACATTAGAAACCACCGCTGCTATGATGTCGTCAGTATTTTCAATAACATACAACTGTGGTTTGTTCACATTCTAGCGGTCTAATCGTTGTTGGTACTCGTAAGCTTTGTGTCTGGCCCGTCCACACACATAACAATTGACAAGCCTTGGTGGGGCATTTTCCTTTTCCTGGCTTCTTAAAGCTAACATCATTCTGGAATTTGGCTTTCCCCTCGTTTTTCTGGTTGCTTTGTTTCTTGAACTTGTTAGGTTTGGAACCTAAGACAGACCCAAACTCAACTAGGTTAGCTTTAAAAGGAAATTGACTAGAAGTAACCTTATCTTTCAAGCAGATAGCCTCTTCAATCTTTATATGCCCTACTAGCTTTTCAAGAATAATGATTATCCGTTGGGACCACCTCCAATAATTGGTTCCATCCAGTGCGTCGAGCTTTGACAAATTATGCACAAGCTTTGACACAGGGTTTGGCATATTGCAGTATATAAATAGTTTCTAAATTGTAGGTAATATTACTACAAAGTCAAACTGTTAGCACTGACAGGATAATATAAACATAAATCAAAGGCATATTAATAAATTGTGCCATGGTATGAATCAAGAATTAAATTGAAGTTTAAAGGCTATAACACCCTCGACCCGAATGTCAAATTTAGGCCTCAAGCCTAAAGCAAGGATATAAAATTTTCAAAATGGGTTTAGCCCAAACGAGTTATTTTCCAAAACATATAAATCCAATAGTCGAAAACGTAAAAAAATAATTAAAATCATTATAAAGGAGCTCCACATTAAATTTAAATATTTAAATATTTGACTTAATAAATACAATTTCAAAAGTAAGGATTACAGACTCAACCACATAAGGTCCTATGAGTACATAGCCCACTAAACACAAGTACCGTACTCTTGAGATCACCATATGCTGGAATCCTGTACTTATAGTGCTCCACAATCCCACGAACCAACGATCAACCTACATACGGAAACAACGATTTCGAGCGCTGAGCTTAAAAAAGCTTAGTGGTACACATCTACTTTACTATACTTCATATAATCATAAACATAAGCATGCAAGCTAGTACGAGCAATAAGGAGAGATAAATAAACATGTGGCGCTACCACTAGTCGCCTAAACACATGCTCTCAACAAGGCAATCATCATACATGGCACACAAGGCCCAACCATACTCATAACATGGCAATATAACATCAAATACATAAGGCACTACCTCTAGCCGCCTATCCGTGTATCAACAGCAAGCACATAGGCTTCACATAGCATATAAGCATAATACCACAATATAGGAGTGATGCCCGGTCCTACTAAGCATCAGGATCATACAATCTGAGTGAAGCTCGGTTCCACTAAGCATCGGGGTGCATATACTCTTTGGGTGAGACCCGATACCACTAAGCGTTGAGATACATACACCCATGCTCAAAATCTCTCATCAAGCATCTTCGAATAAGTCTCGATTCCACTAAGCATCGGGTTCATACATTCATTAATATTTAACCATGATGTTGCAACACACACTTTCTCACAGTGGGTATCCGAAACCCATCAATCAAGATGATTCAATCATCTAGGTGTCCATATCAGCACATAGCAAGGACACGTCTAACACACAGCACACAACATCACTTGATCCACCAAGGATCCCTACGGTTGCTACTACCGTCACATTAACCAATTATTAAGTTTACCAACTTATTAATACATTATGGAAGTGTACATTAATCATCCTCGTTAAATATCTCATTAAGCCATATTATCTCATTTATATCTTGCGTCAATTCCCATCTTGATTAGCATTGTAGATTATTCCGTTTAGTGGGTACCGGTACTCAAACACTAGTACCAATGTGGTACCCCGTGTATCAATACTTACACGCGTATCGATATAGATATTACTTACTGAAAATACTAGATTTCCTCAATTACTGGTACGAGTCAACCCATACCGGTGCGGACCCTAATCGCGTACTGGTACTGCTAAAGCTCGTGCCGATACCATATTCACGGGTTCACACCATTCCCTTGAATTACAATGTACAACACTTTACTCGATCCTTAAAGCTTATGAAAGTCATTAGAGTTGGTTTACTAACGTATTCACCCAATTAATAATATTTATCAGCTTCATAATCATTTATTCGAATATTTAACCCTTAAGCATAATTCTCATCGAATCTTATTAATCTATTCGATCAAGCATACAAGCCATCACAATTATTTCAACCAAAACAATCAATCATCAAACAATCATACGAGCATCTCAAATGACCCTACATGGTGTCTAAAGCTTCCACGAGTCTCATCATATTCATAGTATCATCATGCTTCTCATAAATATCAAGTCTCATAAAATCGATCTCTAAACATGCTTAATTATCGTCTACCTATTTTGCAGACACTAACTCACAAGGCAATCATATTTATGATGCTCATGAAGCAATATGAGTTTGAGGTGTACTAACCTTAATCCAATAATGCTAAAATCCTCATCTGAGCTTCCCCAATATTCCACTCAACCTGATATATGATCCAGAATAATCCTCGTATTCCAAATAATATCATAAGTATCTCTTACCCACATACTTTAAAGAATTTGAATGATCAAATGTGTAAAAATAGCTTACTAGGTTTGAATTTGGCGAAATGGACTGGGCCATTGGATTCGAAACGTCGAGAAACCCTGGGTAGGGTTCCCAAAAAAGTCAACGCCGATCAACGGTTAACAGCGGCTGGCAGCGCAGCTCGGCTCGGCTCGAAAGCCAGCTTACTGGACCGACTCGGCCTACTGCTTGGGTGAGCTTGACAGGCCGGCTCATCCGGCTAGCCCAACGGCTCAGCTTCAGCTGGTACGGCTACCCACGCGGTTGGACGTCACCCACGCGTAGCGCGGCGCGTGTGGTGACTTTCGGTGGCTGGACGACGACGATCAATACCCAGATCGACTGTTCTATGGCTTCTAATAATAGTGTTGGCCCCCGTTTCTTGATTTGAGCTCTCTAACCCCCTCAACTAGAAAACCTGAAACTTCCTTTCTCTCACCCCCTTTGACAGTGACTCCGATGGTGGTGTCACTAGTACCGATGAACTCATCTTGATGAGATGAACACAATATCAATAGAGGTGTCGACAACGGACAGTCGGATCTTTGTAGACCAGAGTTTAAAGTTTGAGGGGAAAAGAAAGAAAAAAGAGAGAAAATGGGTGGTGGAAAAAGGAAGAGAGAGGGGATTAAAAATTTGATTTTTCCCTCTCTCCTCCTTCCCTCCTATTAATTCAAACTATCCCTTTCTTCTGTTTTTTTCCATAAGGCCCAAAGTTCGGGTCCAAGACCTGGTTTTCTAATCCGATATTTGGGTTGTTACAACTTTCTCCTCCTTAAAAGAAATTTTGTCCTTGAAATTTATATTGGTAAAACCAAGAAGATGCTAAAACTTTTATAACTCTCCAACATTCTCAAACTTGTCCCGCTGCGCTACTCTAATCTCTCACCACAGTTGTCAAACATAACCCTTGTCTTCTAACGATACAAACATAAACTCAACTAATTCTTCCTCTTAGAAGGAATCTATCCTTGCTCGGTACACTATAGACAACAAGCAAAACCCAATGATACCTGACAAATCTGTCACACGAATATGCCATCAGCAAAACTTAACTTATTTCGTAGAACTCAAAAGGTTGATGCACACAAAATCCTTCCACAACTCCACATGATCTAAAAAGAATAAGAGGTTAAACAACCAATGTATCAAAAATGAAACGATTCCTCTTGCGGTGACTCCCTAAAAAAGGTTCTAACTCTAATGACACCACTTATCAATGTCATTGCTTGCCCAATGTAAGACTTCTGAAAAAAATGGTGTGTCAACTCAACTCAAGCACTTACCCTAAACTCGACATGATAACTCATATCAGCAACTAAAGCAACTCCTAAAACTTGGCTCACGTGAGTCTTACACTCCAACCTATAACGTGTCTGAAAAAACTCGTCATTAGCACTCTCACTCAGATCTTTCATTGCATGAAATCCCACCAAGGGATAAAGTTCCACCACACACCTCAAATCTCGTGCCACAAGATAACATGTTCACACTGTAGTGTCGTACAACTCAACTAACGACCAAACCAAGCAGACTTTCTATCTGATCCTCATCTTTTTTGAAATATCAAATGGTACATACCAATGACTATTTCATCATTCAACGAAATCCCATCAAAACGATGTACTCGCAATTTCTTTACAACGTCTACAACATCCATTTAATTTCCACTGAGGAACATAGAAGCACCACAAAAACTCTGACAAACTCAACGTTAGATTCCCAACTGACGGTAAGACTACCTTTTAGCACTGTTTCAAGCACACTGTCTCCCAAAACATGCGGCAAAAGTTGGTACAAACCGTCGTTCAAAGAATTTCACTATATACTGACCACTATACCATATATGAGGGATTTCTTCCCTTGATATCTTTTCCTCTAAAGCATCCACAACAAGATCTTGAAGTCCATCAAAAACCATTAGACCTAAATTTGATCACAACATTGTATCCTCTTGTTACACTCAGATACTACCTCCCACGACTTCCAAAGCAACTCAACCCTTACTCGAAGCTTAACCAATAAAACACGCGAGTACCGATACTGACCAATCAGTATAGACACCAAAAGAATCGATTACTGATACCTGATAGAGCTAGTATTGGTACTCCCTTACACAAACATCGCTGAAAATCCTTAATCGCCCCACCTGGGCAACCTGATACTCCAATCTAAACTAACTCCGTACACTCCACCACTTACCAAGTTCACTTTACTTAGGTGGTGACCGGCCATACATCCAATGTTTCCAATTACTTTGACTCACGTTGCTATCTAAATCTTAAAACCTTACTCGACCTTAATCGAGTCAGAACCACTGTCACAACAAAATGGTCTAATGTACCTCAAATCCCCACCAATGTTTCTTGGCACCTTCCAAGGAAACTGTGATATAAATCAAAATCATTTGTGAAGTCTCAAACCCTTGATTCCTTAATTGATTACATGGTAACTAACCTTTCCCCCACACAAGGTCATTAAGGTAATTATCTTACCCACACTCATCCTTTCATATTCCTTATACATTCACACGTGTCATGTAAAGCATCAACTTATATTCCGAATATGATAAGGTGGCCCCCACTCTATCATCGCTGAAACATCTCACACATCACTGCATACATCAGTCGTTATCACGAACCACTTTAAAGAGATAAATCTTCATTTCAAAATATATTTCAAAACTTCAAGCCTTTAATATTTTAACCATGATCATCTCATTCTTGAACCACTCCGGGAAAAACACACGAGTACCTCGCGATTGCCTAAACGAGTCATCCACTTTAGGAGACAAGTAATGGTCTTCTACTGTCAC
The DNA here is from genome assembly GCA_019671005.1 of Hibiscus mutabilis. Lineage (NCBI taxonomy): Eukaryota > Viridiplantae > Streptophyta > Magnoliopsida > Malvales > Malvaceae > Hibiscus > Hibiscus mutabilis. The sequence goes on from CM033715.1 coordinate 56,286,389, forward strand.
TTAACAAACTATCAATGATTTATGCATCACCTTAACGAAACAACTTCATACTAGTGAACAAGCTCTGTTCTTTATTGGGAAAAACACTTAGACAAAAGAAACCTCTTTTGGGTTGTGCCTTCGTAACTGAACTTCTGACTTTCTCAACAGGGTCGGTGTCCTCTAACAACAGTGATAGGAACTGACGTCCAACTCGATCTTACCTCAACATCCACTGAGGTTCTTGATAAGGAGCAAGTCTTGACGACTCCTCCAAGAAGCATAAACAAACACTCTAACAGTTTGAAAGCTCCTAAGCATCAAAACGTACTCATCGGCATATGCCCACCATTCAACCATTTCTCACAACCTCGTTGTGTCGTTCTCAAAACAACTACCACAAAAATCACGGTAAAAGGGCAACGGTCCAAACATCCTCATTACCAAAGGTTAGGTTCCCTCGAGGTCTCGAAGCCTCGAGCACCACTCTCGACATTACTGGCTAGCATCGCGTTTAGTTAACCAAAAGCAATTTCCAAGGTGTAACAACTCTCAAGAAAGTAGCTTTCTCAAACATGTAGAATGTCTAACTTTGGCCATACTCTAACGAACTAGTGGATCCCGAATCTACCATCTCTGAGAAACACCTCTAGGAAGGGTGACGATACTCTCCAACTATCAAGAAGACTCACTTTTAAGGGAACCAAGGGTCCTCCAAACAACATGCATCCACTGATCGATTCTGAAAGTGGCTTGTCTAACCCGCAACACAACTACTATTCATGCATAACGATGAAAATTCCTTGCCATAAACTCTTATAACGTATTCGAAGGCTTCAGAACGACCACAACATGCAACGAAGTCACCATTTAGACCGAAAGAAAAGGATATATCCTCGACTACCGCATCATTCGACTAACTCACATCTTAATAATTTGGAGTAACCCCACCTTCGGAATCGCTCCTAAGAGCGGCTCAACACTTAACTTGGCCATCTCAGCCATAATCGCATCCATTTTATCATTGTAACATTGGATGCACCATCAAGATTCCAATCTTAACGAGTACGAACTTAATTTAAGGGCTTGTATTCACTAGACACCTTGCTAAAACACCTATACTACCCCAGCGTTTCCTAAAACCAGCTAAACATAAGCTCTGATACCAATAAATATAACACCCTCGAATTAGATGCCACATTTGGGCCACAAGCCCAAACCAAAGCCATTAAATTCTCAAACTAGGTTTAGCCTAAACGAGTTGTTTTCCAAAACATTTAAATCCAATAGTTGAAAACGTAGATAAACAATTTAAATCATTACAAAAGAGCTCCACTTTAAATTAAAATATTTAAATATTTGACTTGATAAATACAATTTCAAAAGTAAGGATTACAGACTCAACCACGTAAGGTCCAATGAATATATAGCCCACTAAACACAAGTACCGTACTCTTGAGATCATCATATGCTAGAAACCTGTATTGATAGTGCTCCACAATCCCAAGAACCAACGATCAACCTACGCATAAAAACAACAATTTCAAGCGTTGAGCTTACAAAGCTCAGTGGTACACATCTACTCTACTATACTTCATGTTAATCATAAACATAAGCATGCAAGCTAGTACGAGCAATAATAAGAGATAAATAAACATGTGGCACTACCACTAGTTGCCTAAACACATGCTCTCAACAAGGCAATCATCATACATGGCACACAAGGCCCAACCATACTCATAACATGGCAATATAACATCAAATACATAAGGCGCTACCTCTAGCCTCATATCCGTATATCAACAACAAGCACATAGACTTCACATAACATATAAGCATAATACCACAATACATAAGTGAGGCCCGATCCCACTAAGTATCAGGATCATACACTCTAAGTGAAACCCGATTCCACTAAGTATCGGGATACATACACTCTTTGGGTAAGGCCCGGTACCACTAAGAGTTGGGATACATACACCCATGCTTGGAATCTCTCATCAAGCATCTTCGAATGAGTCTTGGTCCCACTAAGCATCGGGTTCATACATTCAGGAATATTTAACCATTGTGTTGCAACACTTCCTTTCTCACACTGGGGATCTTAAATTCATTAATTAAGATGATTCAATAATCTAGGTGTCCATATTAGCACATAGAAAGGACACGTCTACCACACAGCACACAACAACACTCGATCCACCAAGGATCCCTACGGTTGCTACTACCATCAGATTGACCAATTAAGTTCACCAACTTATTAATATATTATGGAAGTGTAGATTAATCATCCTCGTTAAATATCTTATTATGCCATATTATCTCATTTATATCCCATGTCAATTCCTATCTTTATTAGCATTGCAAATTATTCCGTTTAGTGGGTACTGGTACTCAAACACTAATACCGATGTGGTACCTATGCTCACACGCGTACCAATATAGATATTACCTACTGTAAATCTTAGATTTTCTCAACTACTGATATGGGTCAACCCGTATCGATACAGACCCTAATCGCGTATTGGTACAGCCAAAGCTTGTATCGATACCCTATTCACGGGTTCGCACCATTTCCTTGAATTACGATGTACAACAATTTACTCTATCCCTAAAGCTTATGAAAGTCATTAGAGTTGGTTTACTAACGTGTTCACCCAATTAATAATATTTACGGGCTTCATAATCATTTATTCGAATATTTAACCCTTAAGCATAATTCTCATCGAATCTCATTAATCTATTTGATCAAACATACAAGGCATCACAATTATTTCAACCAAAACAATCAATCATCAAACAATCATACGAGCATCTCAAATGACCTTACACAGTCTCTAAAGCTTCTACAAGTCTCATCATATTCATAGTATCATCATGCATCTCGTAAATATCAAGTCTCATAAAACCGGTCTCTAAACATGCTTAATTATCATCTACCTATTTTGCAGACACTAACTTGCAAGGCAATCACATTTATGATGCCCATGAAGCAATAGGAGTTCGAGGTATACTAACCTTAAGCCAATAACGCTAAAATCCTCAACTGAGCTTCTCGAATATTCCACTATACCCGATACCTGATCCTGAATAATCCTCATATTCCAAATAATATCATAAGTATCTCTCAGCCATATACTTTAAAGAATTCAAAGGGTCAAATGCGTAAAAACAGCTTATCGGGTTCGAATTTGGCAAAACGGACTGCGCCATTAGATCCAGAACGTCAAGAAACCCCCGGGTAGGGTCCCTTGAAAAAAGTCAACGCCGGTCAATGGTTAATGGCGTGGGCGGCAATCAACGGCAACTGGTGGCGCGGCGGCTGGCGGCGCGGTGTAACACCCTCAAAACCGGGTTAGTCCTTAAGGAAAATAATACGATATAAACCCTTATTTGATTTAGAAATTAGATGGAATGATTCAATTCTTGAGCAGGAAATAATGTGACCATTTTGTAATAATTACAAACTTAATGGGATTAATTTACAAGAAAATAGAACCCCATAGTTTGCATGTAAGGAATTGGATTTATGAAGGGCACTATACATGTGTCATTGTCACACTTTCCTTAATTAAAAAATAAATAAATAAATAGAAGAAAAGGGGCATACCTGATCGGTGAGCAAGGAAAAGAAAGAGAATGTTTTTTTTTCTTTTCTATTAGCTTCATCTCTTCTTTATTCTTTCTTTATCACCAAAAACCACCATGGAAAATCAATATGGGAGAAGCTTAATTTAATGCTTAAAATTTTAAAGTTTGATCATCATTTGAAAGCAGAATTCAAGGATTCGGCAAGCCCATTGTGTTAACTATTTATTTTAGCTTAAATTTCTATTGAATAAGATTGAATGATTGTGTTTATGTGTATGACGGAAGCTGTCCAATATTGTTGAAATTAAGTTAGATTATGGACTGTTTCGATGGGAAATTAGAGCGTATAATGGCTGCCCTGTTTAGTATTATAACATATCTTGCGTTAGATTGGAATGTAAGATAAATATGTTAGAATGGAAGATAAATTGTTGCTACTCTGCTTGTGACTGGAAAGTAGAAATTTAATGATGCTGGGCAGTTTTGTGTAATGTAAATCGAATTATAATGCTAAATTAGTATACCATCGTTTCTTTGATTTATGAATGAAAGCATGCTGAAATTATGTAATAATGTTATCTTGAGTTATGAAAGAATTGTTGCTGATCATGGTTGTGTTTTGGAGCGCTTAGATTGGTTAAAATAGAGGATAATAAAATCTGCCCAAAAAATTCTGTTGTGGCAGTAAGTTCAAAAATTCATAGAAAATTTGACAGGCCGAGTTAGAGAATGAGATTTATATGTATAAAACCTTATGTGAGTTTAATTTTCAAATAAAACAAACAGTGAACTATTCTGAGCTCTGTGCCAAAAGTTATGAATTTTTAATTGAGGTAGGACAAGAAAACTGGAAGCAGTTTCTGCTCTGGACAGTTTCTTTAAGGGACTTCTATGATTTTTGTTAATTTTTTTAGGTTTTAATAATTTATGCGGCTTACACCATTAAAATCGTAATTGAATCTAGTTTTTAATGATGTAAAAAAAGTTAAGTTCCAGTCAGTACTTTGTTCTGTAGAGACAGTTCTTTGAAGGTAGCGCAAGCTTTCAAATACTGAAAATAATGTCCTAAATTAAAATGGAAATATGGAATAATAAGTTTGATATGCTTGTTGCTTGAATGATGAAGTTAGCTGGGTTACATGTTGTGTAAATGTATGATTAAGAGCATGTGTATTGATGGTTATGTTTGTGTTTGTTATGTTTGAATCAAAGATATGGTTGAGGAAGCAAGGTCCAAGAGAGGGTGATTTCAGAATCAAAGGTCTTTGATGAATCAAGTGTCAAGTAGAGGAGATTTGAAATAAAATTAGTGGATCGGGATATCCCGTAACGTCGAGATATCAAGTGAGTGTAACTGTGCCTTTGTGTGAAATGATGTTGTATGAAAACATCATTTAAATATTTGTTTAAGGCCGAAATGTAACTTCGGTTTAAATTCTATGATAGCTAAACAAGGAAGTATGATAAAAGAAAGTTAAATAACCAACTCAAGAAAGAAATATGATGGATTGTGTGAGAAGTTATGGAAAGTAATTGAAAACTCTATATGAGGAATAAGCTTGATATTGGACACATAGTGCACTAATAGTTGTAGCAAGTAAATCCTAATTGAATCTAATGATCATAGAACCTAAAATGCTTTATTGAATTGTACACCAATGGTGAAAACAAGTAAGCCCAAGGTAAGTTACTTGAATTGATCCTTGATTGATGAAAATGTTAAGCATAATATGACTTTGTGCCGTGTGAGTGATAATACTTCTTTACTTCAATGTGTAATGTTATTTAGTATAATGGTATGCAAATCATGCTTGAGAGGTATGATGAGAATGGTATGTTAAGGTTGTTATGTAAATTGTATTAATAATGATTAATAATAAAGATAAGAAAAATATGCTATATGTTATATGAAGTAAAATGCTTATGGATTGATTTATCTGATAATGACAAACTTAATTATATTTAAAGGCTAAGTAAAATAGAATGTTATGTGTTACCACTCCAAAAGTACCTTTTTAATGTCAATCCTACAATGCTTTTGTTTGTTTTTAGGTACATTTAGTTGCATTAGGATATTAAAAGCATGCATTTACATAAGGAGTTAGGATTTCTGTCTATGCCAGTATGAAAGGTTGTTTTGTTGGCAATTTTGCAGGTTTGGCATAGTATTTGGCACAGGAATGCAACGCAGTAAGGAATGCCAGACAGAATGCCGAGTGTTGTTGGCACAGATGGACCAAACAATGCCAAGAACCTGTTGGCAGAGAAGTGAACTTGATGCCATGCCAAGAAGCTGATGAACCCCGAAAAAATAGGACCAAATCAGGCTGTGAAAAAATAGCAATTGGATCAATCTCTGAAAATATAGCGAAAAAATAGTGCCAAGCTCAAGTGGCAGAATTATGCCAAGCTTCGTTGGCAACGCAGCGGTAACACGATGATGTCAGCCCTAGTTAAGATGATGTTAGCCCTAGTCAACATGATGTCAGCCCCCAGATGCAAAGTGCGGCTAAGATGATCACAAGCCTTAGGCCGCCCAAATTCAAACCCTAAGGCTTATCATAGGGTTTCCCACGCATGCCTATATAAAGGATATCAAGCAAGCACACAAGATATGGCACATTGGAGATCAAATTGAGAAAAGGCTGCCTTCTCACACACTCTCTTAGTTTATTTGTTTTTATTTGATGATATTAAACGATTTTAGTTTTTGGATGGAAACTCCAACCATGAAATAATTTTTTTAAGTTGGTTGGGGGATGTTTGTGGTGAATGATAATTTTAAGTTTGGTTTTTAATAAACTATATGCTTTGGTCTTATTTTCTATTTTGCACGCACTTCAACTATTTTTAGTATACTTTGCCATATGACAGTTGGTAAGATTTTTAGTTTTCTAAATTTTGTGCCATGCGACTGCTGGCACAATATGTTTTTTCCACCTTAATATCTTAACAGACTTGAGGGGCAACGATTAGTTGTTAGATACTAAGGCGAGATGCTTCGACAGAAGATGTTCAAGTACTTACTTCGGGAGTGAGTCTACCCTTTAGGAGTAAAGATTGACTCTAAATTAAATTGATTGATAATAAGCGTCACTATAGATATATAGGGATTTATCGTGGTTAATTTTGGTGCCAACGTGTTTTATTTTCATTTCTTTTAAACCGTTTTCAAAACAAAATTCAATTCAAACAACATTCTTCTTCCCTTGACATGTAAACAAGCAAATCAAGTAAACTCTTGGCCAATCCTTGTGGGGTTGATCACTAGCTTTCTGCTCTATTACTTGCTGACCGTGTATACTTGCACACAAAAGATTAAATCTTGGCACTATTTTTATACATTTCCAAAACATTTTCTACCCTTTTGCCAAACACTCTCATAGTCGAACAAGTTTTTGGTGCCGTTACCGGGGATTGCAACGAAGTTGATTGTTTTTAAATTTTTACTTGTCTTTCTTTTACTTTTGTTTTTTTCACTCAGTGTATGACAAGAAGCCACCTTGTGAGAGACAAGTGGGCATACGATCCGGAAATTGAGAGAACCTTAAGGAGGTTAAAGAGAAGATTTTGGGAGATGAATAATCAAGGTAATCGAGAGAATGATGTGGCGAACAATGAAGCCAATCTACATAACAATGACATGCCACCACCATCTGTTCTCCCAATTGTCGATGAAGAGAGACCTATTAGAGAACATTCGGCACCAAACATTGACAATTTAATGTCAGGACTTGTTGGCACAGAGGTAAGTGAACCAAATTTTTAACTTAAGCCGGTAATGATTCAAACTCTTTTGAATATAGGTCAATTTGATGGAGCACTTACTGGAGATCCTAGGCAACATTTAAAGCAGTTCATGGAGATTTTCCAATTATTCCAACAAACTGGAGTATCTGGAGACACTGTGAAGTTGAGGTTATTCACTTTTTCCTTGCGAGATAGAGCCAAGGCTTGGCTAAATTCTTTGCCACCTGGCTCAATCAATTCATGGGCAGACCTATGCCAGAAGTTCTTGACACGATTTTAGCTGTCAACACTCATTGCTAAACTACGGGGTGAGATTACTACATTCAGGCAGGCTGATGATGAAACATTATATGATGCCTGGGAGAGATTTAAAGATCTGTTGAGAAGGTATCCTATGCACGGATTCCCGAATTAGACCTAAATTCAAACCTTCTACAACGGTTTGAATGTACAAACAAGGACTTTTGTTGATGCTTCAACAGTCAGTTCCTTGCTAGACAAGAAGTATTCATAGGCCATTGATATTCTTGAAAGAATTGCAATTATTGACTTTGAATATCCTATTGCCAGACTCAGAATCAGAACCAAAGCCGGTGAGAAATTAAAGGTTGATGAACTAACATCCATTCATGTCGATATTTCTAACCTCACCACCATGGTGAGATCGTTGCACAAGAACAATGAGTCCCAAGAAGTTAAAGCATTAAACCCCTTCTGTACAATCTGTGGAGAGAATCATCATGTGGAAGAATGCCCTACTAATCCTGAATCGATAAATTTTGTTGGCAATGCTAATCGTTACTATAATCCTAACTCCAATACTTATAATGCAGGTTGGAGATAGCATCATAACTTAGCTTAGGGAAATCAAGGAGGTAACTAGCACTATGAACAATGCCAGAATGCCCAAAGGCATAATAAAAATATCATGCCAACATTCAATGGCAATGCCATTCCAACATTTTATCAAAATGTTGCGCCACAGAGATCTCAAAACAATTACCAGCAAGGGCATAGATTCAACCAATGAGGTCTTCCCAATGATTATATGGAAAAGAATGATGTCACAGTCCAAAGTTTGGCAGCAATAGTGAGGAACATAGAAATTCAAATTGGACAACTTGTCAATGCACTAAACAATCGATCCCAAGGAGCCTTGCCAAGTGACACTGAAGATGCTCGGCACAAAGACAATGAGCAATGCAAGGCCATAACCCTTCGAAGTGGTAAGCAGTGCGGGGCAGAGATGGCTGCTAGGCAGCCAGTTAACTACCAAAGTAAAAAGCCAGTGCCGACAGACAAGACTAGAGAAGTAGAGAAAGAGGAAATTAAAATAGATGATGCCAGTACCAGTGCCATAACCGATGCCAAAAATGATGCCAAACATGATTCCAACGTTGATGACAAATAGAATGAAGCTAAATAGCATATTGATGCCAAAATAGATGCCAGCACTACCTCAGCAAAGTCAGCAGCGCCAACATATGTTTATCCACCGCTAACATTTCCAACAAGACTTCAAAAGCACAAACAGTACCAGCATTTAAGCATTTCTTGGAAGTTCTTAAGTAGTTGCAAATTAACATTCTATTGGTAGAAGCCCTTAAGTAAATGTCCAACTATGTAAAATTCATGAAGGACATTATGTCCAAAAAGAGAAAGTTGGGGGACTTTGAAACTGTTTCTCTCACTAAAGGATGCAATGCCATGATCCTAAACCGATTGCCACCCAAGCTGAAAGATTCAGGAAGTTCCACTATTCCCTGCACAATTGGCAACAAATTTATGGGCAAAGCATTGTGTGACTTGGGATCCAGCATCAACTTGATGCCAATGTCAGTTTTCAGGAAGCTTGGCATAGATGCAAGACCTACCACTGTGACACTCCAGCTGGTAGACCAATCCTATGTGCATTCTAAGGGTAAGATTGAGGATGTGTTGGTGTGTAGCGATATCCGTTTTCGCTAAAAAAAATAAGTTTTTGAAGTGTTTGTGGTTGTCTTTCGGGTATTAAAATATTTATTCCGTGGGGTTAAAAAAACCGCGTTTTTTTCTTAGAAATCGGAGTCGCCACCGGCCACTTAGGTAGGTCGGACACCATAAAACCAGGTATTCAAAAACTTTGGGTTCGTGAGTTAGTTACGGATGGGGAAGGATTAGCACCCCCACACCGCCCAAAATTGGTACTTTAATAATTACCGCTTTATTAATATTAGATTTTCCGGATTAAAGTGACGATTAATTTGAAATTTGGTTATAAGTGTGAGTAGGTTTTAAAGACCCCTTTATCCGAGACTAAATGCCCAACCACTATCACTACGCCTGATACTGGCCCCGTTTACGCTCGGATAAAAGGGCACCGCATTGACAATTTATATTCCATTATGCAACCTTAGAGAAATAACTTGGAAACATACATTCGCATTGACATAGTAAAGGACAAAATAAATAATAAAAACGGGTGACACGAAAGTAAATAAACATGATAAACAACACGAACATAGCACATCATAATAACGAAGCGTGGATAAAAACATGTGGGAACAAAAACACATATTTCTAGAAGACATGCGTATTAAAAATAAAGCACGGTGTAACTTATGCAAGACATAAATATATTATTATTTCAATTTCAGAAATCAGAACCACATACTAATAGAGGAACTAATACCTAGCACATAGCTTACGACATAATTTACATACGAAAACTAGAAACACGGTATTATACATGACAAAGAAAACATACTAGCGCATAACCTAAAAGCAAAGAGAACATACAATACATGCTAAAATACAAAACATGTCGTGTACGAGCCAACTAAAATATCTATCGAACATTTATGATATGAACGACCGAACAAACGTATAAAAATACATAATCACCATAAACTAAACACACACACACACACACATATATATATAAACATGCGAATACGAAACATGTACAAGAAACACGTGAGAATGCAAAAGGGCCACATCAACATATACAATCATAATAAATAAGTATGAATATTTAGATATGGAACAGGACTGAAATAAAAAAATGAAAATAGGAAACATAAATTAAAAGGTAAATAAATGCAATTTAGGGATGAAATTACAAATCAAACAGAAACTAAAAGGACTAAATCTGTAATTGGACCAAGGGGCAGGCTCAAAGTGAAAATTTCAAAAACGCGGTGGGACTGGTGAGGTAATTTCGCAATTTAAAAACTGATTCAATTTAATCCAGGGTTCGGATTGCAAGATTTTAAATTATAAGGAGGAGCAGGGTTGTAAATATCCCCTACGACAAGGCAGAAATGAAAATATCCAAAACGCGGGGGGATTTATTGTAGAATTTCACCATTTCGCAAAATAAATTGCCTATAAAATCCCCTTTTCTGGCCCGAACTCAAATTTTCCCGCATTTTTCTTCAAAACCAATTTTTATAATAACCCATCTCCCTTTTTCTCTCAACGCAACCATCCCAACCCTTCGATGAACCCAGAAACTGGTGACCATCCGCCGTCCTCTCCGCCGCCGACCGCCGCTAGCCGGTGCCGGCGAACCAAAAGAAGCACCTAAAACAAACCTCGTTTCAAATCGATCCCAAATCTAAACTTAGATTTACGCTAAGACTCACCCCTTTACCTAGATCCGAGCAAATACGAAGTGAAAAAAAATGTTTTTGTTTAACCGAAATGAAACCAAAAGGGACCCCCTCTCCTTTCAGTTCACCATGTTCAGTTTTGGAAACTGAGGCAGCTTGTCACTGGTGAGGGGAGACCCGTTGACGATGAGGGTAACAAATCTGTACCCCTCTCCCTTTTTGTTATCACTTCTTATTTTTATTGTACATGCATGTAAGGAAGTAAGAAAAATAAAGAGAGGTTACCACTGAAACTTGGTGCTTCTTTTTTATTTTTGGTAATTGATTACAACTGACCCCCTGATTTTTTTTCTCTTGAGTTACATATATCCTTTTATTTTTTAGACTAGTACATATGATATAGTCTTTTTCTGATGCCTTTCCGTTTTCGTGTCTTTGGCGTGCCCGGCCATGCTTGGTGGTTGGTACGGCTGACATGGGGAGCGACGTGGTGGAGGTGACCGTTCGGCTGCGCAGACTGGCGCCTTGGGAGACGAGGCGATTATTACTGCCAGAATCGTTTCTATCCGTTGGATCAAATCTGATCCAATGGTTAGGATCGCTCGATGATCCGATGGCTGAGATGAGGCCTTGAAAATGATGTAATGGTCTGGGATCGCACAACGTGGCCTGAAAAAGATGGCCGGTCTTGCATGTGTCTCATACGCACGAGTGGAGAACCCAACACCCCGCGTGTGGACTTCATGCGGTAGATAAAAGAATGGCGTCAGGGCTCCATTATCTGATGTGGGTTAGGGTTTCTTAGGATTTGGGCTGGCCGGTTTAGGCCTGATCAGGCCTTGTAATAATATTAAGATTTTCAGGCCCTATAATATGTAATAGACTTGGACTTGTATTTATTTATTTTGGGTTTAATTTGTTTTTTGGATTTCATCTTATATTAGCCTAATAATAATAACATTAATATTAGTAATAACAACATTAATAATAATAATAATACACATATGATAATACATACGTATGTACCTATGTACACACGTACGTACAACACACATGCAAACATTAATTAATATAATATACTAGCATACATGCATATATAATCATACACATAATTAACATAACATCTACACACATTATCCGTAAAAATAATACGCTCGTACTAAATGTAGATACATGCATGACACACATACACCGTATTACTTATTAATACGTATACATACATAGTTTATAATGTACATGCACACACTACACACACTTTACATATATTAATAACACTCATGCACATAATAAACATATAGCAAAATAATATAATACAATGTATACATGCAACACTAATATACTAATAATTATACTAATATGTATTTACAGACCAGATAAAAATGAGTGATTACAGTTGCCCCTCTTTGCTTGTTCTCGTGGAATGGAAACAAAGCAAAGATTCATAAGCACTCATTTTTATCCGACTTCCCTGTTTGTAGCTTTGGAAACACGTGTTCTTTTGGAACTCTCCATTTTTCATCGGCTGAATCTTTGGGCTCGTAAGTTCTTCCTATATATAACTTCTTCCCCCTCCGATCTTGGAGCTACATGATCTTCCTATATAGAACCCTTCGCTCTGAAGCCTCAAGTTATGAGTCCCTTCTATATAGAACTTTTCACTCTGAGACGGTAAGGCTTGGAGTCCTTCCTATATAGAACTCTTTGCCTTCAACGCGGCTGGTTTTTCCTACATAAAACCTTCTGCGCCACGGATGGGTTCTTCCGAATGGGAGTTCCTCCTTTATAGAACTAATAGTCTTCAAACCCAGGAGCCGCCAGTCCTTCCTATATAGAACTTTTAGCTTCTGAAATCTTGGAGCTATGAGTTCTTCCTATATAAAACCTCTCACTCTAAGACAGTAAAGCTCGGAGCCCTTCCTATATAGGACTCTTCGCTTTCACCACAACATGTTTTACCTATATAAAACCTTGTGTATCATGGGTGAATTCCTCCGGCTGGGATTTCTTCCTATATAGAACTGCTAGTCTTCACCCTGAGCTGCGAGCCCTTCCTATACAAAACTTTTAGCTCCTAGACCCCCAGAGCAGCGTATTCTTCCTATATAGAACCTCTCGCTGCAGACGCTTGGAAATATAGGCCCTTCCTATATAGAACCTTTCTCTTCACATTTGGGATTGACACCAGGATGGCTACCGATGTTTCTTTGAATATGTAGATACCTGTCTAGAATAAGACAAGATGCTATGACAAATGAATTAACATGCTTCTAATCCTAGGGATGTCTAACTATTCATGATGCATGAGTGTCAATATCTTGGTGGGCCTGCTTTAGTTCTCAGTCAATCTCGACCTTACGTTGCTTGCTTTCTCCTTTTTCTTCTAGCGGCGATACCTCATTTCACTGTCAGGTTTAACCATTCCAACCTTTTTTTTTTGAATTTTTGATTCGGGATTCTAAAATGCCCTTTTAGGTTCTCGCTTTAGAAGTTTCTCATTTTCATTTTTTTAGGTGCCCTTTCGGGTTTTCACCTGGGATATCTCTCTTGTTGTCTCGCATGCTTTCTCTTAAACAAGCAGGGCATGGGCCATTGGTCATCCTACCCTGGTGCTTGAAGCCTTCTGCCCGCCTTGTCAGCAGACGTTATATAGGCAGCTAGAGGGCAAAGTTAACATCATTTTCTAATCACCTGCATCTTTAAGATTAGATCACAGTAATGCTCAGAAATCTCTTGTTTATCATAAGCCTATGTTAGCTTATTTGCATGATATTAACAAGAAGGCAAGGAATGGATGCTCAAAAATATGATTTTATTACGATTAAGGGTTTGGGACAACTTTGAGAGAGTCATGACACACATGAGGAAAAGGAAAACCCAAACATGAAATACAAGGTCCCTCATTATCTTCAGTATGAATGATACATGATCCCGTCAACCAGCGTAGAATCTTTACCTGAAGCTTCCTCTTCACAGGGTTCATGGGGACGACCCTTCTCTCCGGATATCTAACCTCTCAATTTATCCGAGCTGCCCTTTACGGGTTTTCAACTCGGGTCCTTTCTTTGCTTTAAGACGCCCTATTTCGGGTTTTCGCCCTGAGCTCTCCATTTTTTGTTCTACTTCTTTTTCTCTTTTTTTCTTTTCCTTTTTTTTTCAAACGTAGTATTTCTTAACAGCATCAGAATTTACAGGGCTTTTCAGCTCGTCTCCATCCATTTCAGTTAAGATTAAGGCACCTCCTGAGAATGCCCTTTTTACCACGTATGGCCCTTCCCAGTTGGGCATCCACTTTCCTCGAGAATCTTTCTGAATCAGGAGGATTTTCTTGAGCACCAGATCCCCCTCTCTGAATTCTCTTGGGCGCACATTTTTGTTGTATGCCTGCATCATTCGTTTTTGGTACATTTGACCATGGCAAATGGCCTTTGGTCTCTTTTCTTCAATGAGATTTAGCTGGTCGAGTCTAGCTTGCACCCATTCGGATTCTTCCAATTTTACTTCATTTAAGACCCGGAGTGACGGAATCTCCACCTCAATGGGGAGTACTGCTTCGGTACCATACACCAAGGAGTAGGGTGTTGCCCCTGTCGATGTGCGAATGGACGTCCTATAGGCGAAAAGGGCAAATGACAGCTTTTCGTGCCAATCCCTGTAGGTATCTGTCGTCTTCGCTATGATCTTCTTTATGTTCTTGTTTGCTGCTTCCACCGCCCCATTCATTTTAGGACGATAGACTATGGAATTATGGTGTGTTATCTTGAATTGGTTGCACACGCCCGTCATCATTTTGTTATTCAGATTGGAAGCATTGTCGGTGATGACCCTTTCTGGCAAACCGTATCGACAAATGATTTCCTTCTTTAGGAATTTACATACTGTAGTCCTTGTGATGTTGGCGTAAGACGCTGCCTCCACCCATTTAGTGAAATAGTCTATAGCAACCAAAATAAAATGGTGTCCGTTTGAACCCTTCGGGTGAATATGCCCGATGACGTCCATGCCCCACGCTGCAAAAGGCCACAGAGAATTCATGGTGTGTAAAGGTGATGGGGGAGCATGATTCTTGTCAGAATAAATTTGGCATTTGTGGCATTTCCTGGCGTAATCGATACAATCTCCCTCCATGGTCGACCAGAGATAGCCATATCTCATGATTTTCCGGGCTATAGACAGCACGTTAGCGTGCGTCCCACATAGACCGTCATGTACCTCATCTAAAATCTCTTTCGCCTCCCGGGCATCCACACATCTCAACAATGTCTGATCATGGCCTCTTTTATATAGGATCTCCCCATCTAGGACATATCCTGTTGCCATTTTTCTGAGTGTTTTTCTGTCATTTTCATTTACCTCTTCGGGATATTTTTGAAGCTTGACATATTGCAAGATGTCATAGTACCACGGGTTGCCATCAATCATTTCCTGCACATTACAACAATGAGCAGGCTTTCCAAAACTCTGCATCTTAATGGGCTTCATTTCTGCCCTTGTGTTTGTTTTGAACATGGAAGCCAAGGTTGCCAAGGCGTCTGCCATCTGATTTTCTTCTTTGGATAGGTAATTGAAGCTGACCTTTTCGAACTCCTTGGCGAGCTCTTGAATTAATTCATAATATTTGACCAACTTCAGGTCCCTGGTTTCCCATTCCCCACGCAACTGACAAATCACTAAGGATGAATCTCCGAATACTCGAAGTTCCTTAATCTTTCTTTCAATAGCTGAGTTTAGTCCCGTAACGCAGGCTTCGTATTCAGCTATATTGTTGGTGCAGAAGAATTCTAGTCTGCTTGTGAAGGGATAATAGACATTCTCGGGGGAAATTATCATGGCCCCTATCCCGTGTCTGAGGGCGTCAGAGGCCCCATCAAAGTAAAGCTTCCATGAGTTATCATCTGAAACCTCTTCCTCGGTTTTAATGCACATCAAGTCTTCATCCGAGAAATTAAAGTTCAACGCCTCATAATCGTCCAAAGTGCGACTAGCTAGGAAATCCGCTACAGCGCTTCCCTTTACGACTTTCTGGCTTACATACACAATGTTGAATTCGGACAGGAGCATCTGCCAGCGGGACATCCTTCCCGTTAGTACTGGTGCTTCCATTAGGAACTTCAAGGGGTCTAGCTTGGATATAAACCAAGTAGTATGGTACATCATATACTGCCTAAGACGTTTGGTAGCCCAAACTAAAGCACAACACAGCTTCTGAACTGGCGGGTACCGCGCTTCACAGTCATTGAACTTTCTGCTTAGGTAATAGATGGCTTGCTCCCTTTTCCCTGACTCATCGTGTTGCCCCAATACACACCCTATTGAATTCTCAATGACTGTCAGGTAGAGGATTAAGGCCTGTCTTGTACTGGCGCGACTAAAATCGGAGCATTCGTCAGGTACCTTTTGATCTTTTCTAGGGCTCCTTGACATTCCTCATCCCATACGCCGGGATTATTCTTTCTAAGAAGTCTGAAGATTGGGTCACACCGATTAGTTAATTGGGAAATGAAACGAGAGATATAATTCAACCTCCCCAGGAAACCACGAACTTCCTTCGAAGTGTGGGGTGGCGAGAGATCCTGGATGGCTTTCACTTTATCTGGACCAATCGCAATCACTCTTCTGCTCACCATGAACCCTAGAAGTTTTCCAGAAGTAACGACGAAGGTGCATTTGGCAGGGTTAAGCCTCAGTTGGTATTTCCGTAGTCTTTGGAATAATTTTCTTAAGTTCTGTAGGTGCTTCTCTTCTGTTCGGGACTTGGCGATCATGTCGTCCATGTATACTTCTATTTCTTTATGCATCATGTCATGGAAAAGAGTCACCATTGCTCTCTGGTAAGTTGCCCCTGCGTTCTTGAGCCCGAAAGGCATCACCCAGTAACAAAAAGTGCCCCACATGTTATGAATGTAGTTTTCTCCATGTCGTTAGAGTCCATCTTTATCTGGTTGTACCCTGAAAAGCCATCCATGAATGAAAACCATGAGTGTCCTGCGGTGTTGTCAACCAACGTGTCAATATGTGGCAGAGGAAAATTGTCTTTAGGGCTGGCTCGGTTGAGATCCCTATAATCTACACACATGCGGACCTTTCTGTCCTTCTTTGGTACTGGTACGATGTTTGCAACCCGTTCGGGGTATTTGGCCACCTCAAAAAAGCCAGCATCAAACTATTTTTTTCCTCTTCTCTGATCTTTAACAACATGTCTGGCCTCATTCTCCGGAGTTTTTGTTGTATTGGTTTGCATTCCGGATTTGTTGGCAGTTTGTGCACCACTATGTTAGTATTTAAACCTGGCATATCTTGATAAGTCCAGGCGAAAATATCCTTAAATTCCTGGAGTGGGTTTATTAGTTCGTGCCTGGTTTTCGAGGAAAACGTCGTCCCTATTTTTACTTCTTTTCTCTCTTCTTCAGTCCCCAAGTTTACAACTTCTGTTTCTTCTTGGTGGGGCATGATTTGCCGTTCTTCGTTGGCCACCATTCTCCTCAACTCTACAGGGACCTCACATTCTATCTCATCATCTTCTTCTCCAATTCCCTCAGAGATTTTGGGGCATTCAAAATTCACCCCGGGATTGGGTCTGGTATCATTCATACAGTCAATTATGAGAGACCTGCATTAAATGAAAATGAATTATATTGGAAAGAGAATGGCTTTATATGACGTGAATGAACATGAAGAATGAATGAATGAAAGAAATGAAACGTTTGCCATTTAAGAAAACGAGGAAGATATTTTCATTTCAACAAAAAGTTAACATAGGTGCCCTATACAAGAGATACCTAATGTTTATGGGCAAAAACAAAAAGTTGATTCGGAGCATTACTCTGATCTAGTCCTAAAAACCATAGGTAGATCAATGTGGCTCCAGTTATCAAGAGATTCCCCGGGATGGCAGGGGCGGATTTTGGTCAACATATTGCTGGCTTGGCCCTTTCCAGCTATCATGTTGATGGACATCCCCTCAAGTGATTCATTAAACATTTCCTCCTTGTTGAGTACGTCATTTTCCTTAATTGCCTCTTCAACCTCTTGTCCTGGTTGGTAGAATCTTCCGGAGACAAAAGTGGTTTTCAAACTAGGGAAGGACATTAGTCTCCATGGAATGTCTTCTCCCTTAAATATGGCTTTTCTTTGTTCTTTTTTTTTGTTGGACACTTGGTTTGTAACCCAACCCAAAACGGTCCTTCTTGGTTATCATACTTTTGGCTCGTAGGCTCCCTTGCAATCTTTTCCATACCCCTCTTCCTGCTTTGGCTCCTCGGCCCAAAGTTTCAGCAACGGTCATCTTGGTACAATTAGATAACATGGGATAGGGAATTCGACTTCCTTCCGCGACGAAGGTGGCATTCACTAGCTCTAATGCGCGAAAAGAACATTATGCAACATCCTTGTCATTTTGAATGTAGGGGGCATCTGATGTCACTGAAGTAATAATTTCCTGCTCGGCCTCTACTATGACCAATTTGCCTTCGATTACAAATTTTAATTTCTGATGTAATGATGATGGAACAACTCCTGCGGAGTGGATTCATGACCTTCCCAATAAGCAGCTGTAAGATGGTTTTATGTCCATTACCACAAAATCAATCACATACTCAGTCGGCCCGATCAATAGAGGCACCTCAAATTTTCCCATTGTTCCTCTTTGTGTGCCGTCAAAGGCTCTCACGGAGTTATGGCAGGGCTTTAGGTGAGAACCATCTATTGGTAGTTTCTGCAAGGTCACCATAGGCAGCACGTTCAGTGCTGACCCGTTGTCAATCAGTACCCCCAGTACCACATACCCTTTGCAGTGGGTTGTGATGTTAAGAGCTTTGGTGGACCCCATTCCGCCTTCGGGGATCTCGTCGTCACTGAATGTTATATGGTTATAGGCAGTGATATGCCCCACTATCCTGTCCAGTTTTGCCACAGAAATGTCTTGGGGCACAAAAGTCTGGTTTAGTACTTTTAATAGTGCCTTACGGTGTCTTTCTGAACTCAAGAGTAACTCCAGCACCGTGATCCTAGCCGGTTGCTTTTGTAGTTGTTCCACTACGCTGTACTCCCTATGTCTCAGGAACTTTAGAAATTCTTTGGCATGAGCCTCGGTGACCGGCTCATTTATATTTGGAAGAGGTTCTTCACCGAATATCTGTGCGGGGGTAACCGATGTATCACTTCCTTTATCTTTGACTGCTTCAGTAGCCCTCAAGGTCTCAGAGGAGTAACATTTGCCACTCCTCGTGAAATGGCCCACCTCACCGACATTAACATCACTCTTGCTTTGCTCGTTTTTCAGTGTAAGCTCTTTTATCTGACCAAATTCTGGCTTTTCTGGCATGGTCACATTTACAGCATAGTTCCAGGGAGTTTGCCGCATATCCTTGAATGGGAACAGGGATGGTGCTGAGATGATGATCTTGGGATTTATCTTAGAGGTTTCTCCTTGGGAGGCACCTGCACTCCCCGGCCTGGAGGATATGATAAGAGGTCTATCCCTCCCATATTTAGCGTTGGGGCTATCCGTCATATGTATGCCCTACCCCTTCTTTCCCGTGGGCTCTTCGAAGAATTCTATTTGCTTTTCATTCATCAATTGTTGTACCAATCTCTTAAACTTGCTGCACTTTTGGATGTCGTGTCCTTCGTCCTGATGGAATTCGCAATACACTTCACATCCCTTCTGCCTTATTACCATGCCTTTGTCGATCACATAGGGCATGTACAATTGTTGAAATACCCACCACAAAGGAGATTTGATTTCCGACACATCATCCTTAATCTTCCTGGTAAAGCATTCCTCAATAACATTTACTCATCTGTTCCCATGATTAGGCAGCGGGTTAGTAGCTACACTTGGTTCTTCAAACTTCAGTATCCCAGAATCAATTATGTTCTCCACAAGTTTTTTGAAAGCAAAGCAGTTCTCGGCGGGATGACCAGGGGCACCGTTGTGATAGTCGCAATGCGTGTTTGGGTTATACCAGGACGGGAATGGCGGTTTGAAAGGGGTAACGTAATACGGACGGACCATGTCAGCTTCATACAACTAGGAGTAAAGCTCCGAGTACAGAACGGGTAGTGGAGTAAAAGTTTGCCTCTCTTTCTCTTTTCTCAAGGTTCTCTCCTCTCTTTGATTCAAGTTTTGCACTTTTCCCACAGGTGCTTGTGGCTGTGAGACTGTAAAATTCTTCGGGGCAGTGTAAGTACTAACGGCGTTTACTTCATTCTTCTTGCTGTACTTCAGAGATCCTTCCCCGCTGTCAATTCTACCACTCTTAATTGCTAATTCAAGGGACTCCCCAGTCCTAATCAAATCAGCAAAACTCTGTGTTGTGTTATTAATGAGTCGATTGAAAAGTGCCTCGTTCAAAGTATTAACGAATAATGGCGTAATTTCATGTTCCGGGAGGGGTGGCTGAATTTGGGCGGCCACTTCCCGCCACCTCTGGGCATAATGTTGTAGACTTTCGTTGGACTTCTGCCCCATATTTTCCAACATAATTCTACTGGTGGTCATATCTGTTACGTGCTTATATTGCTCAATGAATGCTCTTGAAAGATCTTTCCATTTTTTGACATTTACCCTGCTCAACTGGGTGTACCACCGTAACGCCGCCCCAGTTAGGCTGTCTTAGAAACAGTGAATTAGTAGCTTCTCATCCTTAAGGTAGGCCGCCATCTTCTGGCAGTACATCGTTATGAGCGCGGAAGGACACGTGGTTCCATCGTATTTGTCGAACTCTGGCGTTTTAAATTTTGGTGGTAGGACAAGGTCAGATACCAGACTCAAGTCACTGGCATCATTTCCTGATTCTTCCATAGTTTGTAAAGTTTTAAATCTTTCCTCCATGAGGCGAAACCTCTCCTCCCACTTTTTTTCTACCTCTGTCCTGATCCTTTCGACCAAATTCAGGTCTGGCACCTCCTCTTCATAGAGTGCTTCAGTGTCAAGGGGTTGAGTCTCAGGTGCCCCTACCGGTATATTAGTCAACATCCCGCAGGGTCGATATATACCTTTCTAGTCAGATTCGGCGCGACCGGTTGAATCTTATTGTGAACTGGGGTACTTTCCAGTTCTTGGGCAGTTTCTCCTTCAACTCTCTTTCCGAGACTCTTAGCCAACAATGCGGTTATGTCGGATACTATTGATGCTTGTGACTGGGCAATCTGGTCACTGAGGCTTCTTTGGGCTTCGTCAAATCTTGCCTTGAGCTCTCTTTGTCCCTTTTCTAGACTGATTATCCCGTCTTCCATGAGCTTGCTTTGTAATCGGGTAAGATATGGATGATGAATGATTGCAGCTTAACTTCTATTTTCACACTGCCATAATATTTATAACGTTAATATGGTTGCAAGGAAAATAAATGCGTGTATAATGATGCGGATGTCATGATGCAATGCAAGAATGTATGCAGATAAAGGTACTGATTCCGCTGGTAATCACCCTTTTGAACTACTTCCACGGGAATTAAAGGGTCTAAATTACAATAGAGTTCATATTACAAAATGAAGGTCCCTAATACAAAAGAGTACTAATTACGATACAGAGCCCTACAGATAAGCCCTAGCTCTATCTCCTAATTTTCCAATAGCCCAGAGCAGCTTGATGAACCTGGGAGCTTCTTCCATTTCTGGGACTACGAAAGGTCGGAGTGTTTCAGCTTCAATGGCCAAATCATTCACATGACTGGCGACTCGCTGTATGTCCACCATCATGTTGGCGTAATATTGGTCCCTATCCTGCACCATCAGGGCAGCGTCACGCAGTCTCTTTTGCCAATAAATGTCCCCTCCGGCTGCAGCCTCTTCGAATACACGGATTCTTTCCTTCTAATCCTCAACAGTCACTTCAAGGGACTTAATTCGGGTTTGTAACGTGCCTACTTCGCGCTCTCTTTCTTGCAGCTCAGTGAAGCCATTCCTCTGACAGTAAGTTCGAAAAGAGTGTTCTACTTTTTCCACCTTTTCTCCCAACTCGACATTCTGCCTTCGGCTCTGATCCAGACTTTGGATAGTGTCATCGTACAACTTTTGCATCTCTAACAGTCTATTCGGGCTACTCATGGACCTTCTTTTACAAGCGGTGATGTTTTCTCTCTCGTAGTTGACTGCTTGTTTTCCTTTGCTAATTTCTTGCCCAGTTCTTTCCTTTTCTTGGTCAATGGCTTTCTTGAAGGAATGTCTTTCTTCCTCAATAGCCAACAAGCAGCTTTCTATCTCCTTCTCGATTGCTCTTTTGCTGATTTCTCGTTCGTCTTCCACCAAGAAGATACCATTTATTCTTTCCTTTTCCACGGCTATGAACTGACTTCGGCCGGCCTTCTGTATCTTTTCATGGAGTAGGAGGGTATCCTTTTGGTAAAGAGCGTTCTTCTCGCTCAAATCCGCATTTAATTTTTTCAACTACCTAATAATCCCATCCCGTTTGTCGACCTCTAAGCTTACTTTATAGAGCTTACTCGCATGTTACGTCTGTTGGGTGTCCATTTTCCTCTTAATTTCTTCGAGTTCATTCCGTAAGATATTAGTTTCAGACGGCACCACCCTTGTAAGTTCCTCAAGTGACACAGCCAGTCCTTGATCAGATTCAAGAATCACATCATTAACCCTCAAACGTCTCCAAAGATTGTAGTCTAGAGTGGTCATGTGCTCGGTGTCTCCTTCCACCCTGATCTAGTAACAATGGTCCCAAGCCCTCATGATAGTCTGGACTTTTTCTTTAAACTCACCTTTGAAAGGAAATTCAGTTCGGCTTAACCCGACGGTATTGGGAATGAACTGTCGTGATCCGAATTGTTGGGACACCAAAAGCGGAGCACAAGCAATCCCTTCATGTAGTCCCAACATCATCAGCCAGTTGAAATCACCGCAACTGTATAAAAAGTAATTAACTCTACCAAGCCATGGGACCCTCCATACTATGTCTTCGTCTTGAATATTCCTGAAGAAACTAGACCATTTTTTTGTTTTCAAGTTCTATCGCCACTCTTTTGCTAAGTACTCTCGTGAGGGCGAAAATCCTTGGAAGGATATCCCTGGTAGGACCCTTGTCGGCGTCTTCCACATATTGCTCTAAACCCACACCTGTAACAGCTGTGCACACCCCCTGAAACGTCCTTCTTCATGCTTTCGACTGGCATTTAAGGAAATAAAGGTCTCAGCCAAGATTGCTGGTATTGGATTTGCCCGCCATTTTATACGCTCGAACAAATCTAGAATGGCTACATCAATGTTTCCAAGAGTTCTTGGAAAGATCACCAATCCATATATTCCCAAGGTAAGCATGTCTATCCTTTTCTCCTCATCTGGATGTGCAGGTAGGATGTCTCGAATGTTCTCCCATGCAAATACTGTATTGTCTCCTCGAAGTCGGATCAAGCCATTAACCCAATCGTCACTCATTCTGGTAAAGGTTTTGAGCTTTGAAGTGTAATTCTG
Source organism: Hibiscus mutabilis (assembly GCA_019671005.1). Classification (NCBI taxonomy): domain Eukaryota; kingdom Viridiplantae; phylum Streptophyta; class Magnoliopsida; order Malvales; family Malvaceae; genus Hibiscus; species Hibiscus mutabilis. Next base: position 56,309,722 of record CM033715.1, read on the forward strand.
ATTCCTCGGAGGTTTTGCGTAAATCCAATCTTCCTGAATGTTTTTCTGATTAAGTAAGGCGGTATATTCTTCTACTGTGGGCATCATGTCCTGTCCATTGAAGGTGAAGTAGCAAAAGGCAGGATTCCTGAACTGAAAAATGGCTCGGAGTAGGGGCTGGTTGACCCGAATGTATAACAATTGTGCAATGTCACCATAACTATCACAGAACCTGTCTTGTAATCTCTGGTCCCATCCTTCCCAGATACTTTGAAGATCCCCTAAGTTGTTCTGTTGAAGACTCACATAGGTGTACCCTGCTATTACGTGCTCACTTGGTAAACTGTCCCCTTGGGCCTTCTGGTTGACCTCTGACCAATGTCTGACTGACAAGTTAAGCTCTTCTTTCCTAAGACACCTTTTTTTCCATGGTAAAAGACTTTCTGATCGGGCAAACCACTTGATCCAGTACCTTTATGTAATGCAAATGTAATAATGCATGAAAAAAAACAGAGCAAAAGAAGACAAGTCAGTACCGAATAGAATTAATAAATACATAAATAAAAAGACGAATTAAATAAGGTAACCCGACAAAACAACCCTATTTATCCATCTAAAACACCTAAGGTTATCCGCATGGCTTTAATAGGGTGGGTTTCTATGTTCTCTACATGCAGTGTTGGTGCTAGGAAGTACCTGAATTGTCCTTGCTATCCCCTACTAAGGGTAGCAAGGCCCCCGATCATCATCCATTATAGGCTCCTTTCAACCGGTTTCAATTTAGGGGGACCCATTCACTTATGCCTACACGAAGGAACGATATCCCTACGAAAGCATAAGGTACTCGAGCCCCAAAGGTACTTGCTAGGCCTACAAGGGAGAACAATATCTCCACGAAATCATTAGCGTTTTCCCCCCACTTAAAAAAACAGATTTATGTCAAAATTTAAATACGTTAAAATAAATGCGCACTTACAACCAAATTTTAATTTAATCGTCATTTTAATCCGGAACTTCTAATATTAATAAAGCGATAATTATTTTAAAAAGCTTGACTCTCTTTTTTTGTTAAAAAACAAAAAATATCCCCAGCGGAGTCGCCATCTGTAGCGATATCCGTTTTCGCTAAAAAAATAAGTTTTCGAAGTGTTTGTGGTTGTCTTTCGGGTATTAAAATATTTATTCCATGGGGTTAAAAAAACCGTGATTTTTCTTAGAAATCGGAGTCGCCACCGGCCACTTAGGTAGGTCGGACACCATAAAACCAGAGATTCAAAAACTTTGGGTTCGGGAGTCAGTTACGGATGGGGAAGGATTAGCACCCCCACACCGCCCAAAATTGGTACTTTAATAATTACCGCTTTATTAATATTAGATTTTCCGGATTAAAGTGACGATTAATTTGAAATTTGGTTATAAGTGTGAGTAGGTTTTAAAGACCCCTTTATCTGAGAGTAAACGCCCAACCACTATCACTACGCCTGATACTAGCCCCGTTTACGCTATGATAAAAGGGCACCGCATTGACAATTTATATTCCATTATGCAACCATAGAGAAATAACTTGGAAACATACATTCGCATTGACATAGTAAAGGACAAAATAAATAATAAAAACGGGTGACACGAAAGTAAATAAACATGAAAAACAACACGAACATAGCACATCATAATAACGAAGCATGGATAAAAACATGTGGGAACAAAAACACATATTTCTAGAAGACATGCGTATTAAAAATAAAGCACGGTGTAACATATGCAAGACATAAATATATTATAATTTCAATTTCACAAATCAGAACAACATACTAATAGAGGAACTAATACCTAGCACATAGCTTACGACATAATTTACATACGAAAACTAGAAACACGGTATTATACATGACAAAGAAAACATACTAGCGCATAACCTAAAAGCAAAGAGAACATACAATACATGCTAAAATACAAAACATGTGGTGTACGAGCCAACTAAAATATCAATCGAACATGTATGATATGAACGACCGAACAAACGTATAAAAATACATAATCATCATAAACTAAACACACACATATATATATATATATATATATATATATATATATATATATAAACATGAGAATACGAAACATGTACAAGAAGCACGTGAGAATGCAAAAGGGCCACATCAACATATACGATCATAATAAATAAGTATGAATATTTAGATATGGAACATGACTGAAATAAAAAACGAAAACAGGAAACAGAAATTAAAAGGTAAATAAATGTGATTTAGGGATGAAATTACAAATCAAACGAAACCTAAAAGGACTAAATCTGTAATTGGACCAAGGGGCTGGCTCGGAGTGAAAATTTCAAAAACGCGGTGGGACTGGTGAGGTAATTTCGCCATTTAAAAACTGATTCAATTTAATCCAGGGGTCGGATTGCAAGATTTTAAAATATAAGGAGGACAAGGGTTGTAAATATCCCCTGCGGCAAGACAGAAATGAAAATATCAAAAACGCGGGGGGATTTATTGCAGAATTTCACCATTTCACAAAATAAAATGCCTATAAAATCCCCTTTTTTGGCCCGAACTCAAATTTTCCCTTATTTTTCTTCAAAACCAGTTTTTATAATAACCCATCTCCCTTTTTCTCTTAACGCAACCATCCCAACCCTTCGATGAACCCAGAAATCGGTGACCATCCGCCTTCCTCTCCGTCACCGACCGCCGCTAGCTGAAGCCGGCGAACCAAAAGAAACACCCAAAACAAACCTCGTTTCAAACGAACCCAAATCCAAACTTAGATTTACACTAAGACTCATCCTTTTGCCTAGATCTGAGCAAATACGAAGTGAAAAAAAAAACGTTTTTGTTTAGCCGAAATGAAACCAAAAGGGACCTCCCTCTCCTTTCAGTTCACCATGTTCAGTTTTGGAAACTGATGCGGCTTGTCACTGGTGAGGGGAGACCCGTTGACAACGAGGGTAACAAATCTATATACCTCTCCCTTTTTGTTATCACTTCTTATTTTTATTGTACATGCATGCAAGAAAGTAAGAAAAAGAAAGAGAGGTTACCACTGAAACTTGGTGCTTCTTTTTTTATTTTTGGTAACTGATTACAACTGACCCCCTGATTTTTTTTCTCTTGAGTTACATATATCCTTTTCTTTTTTAGACTAGTACATATGATATAGTCTTTCTCTGATGCCTTTCCGTTTTCGTGTCTTTGGCGTGCCCGGCTATGCTTGGTGGTTGGTACGGCCGGCATGGGGAGTGGCGTGGTGGAGGTGACCGTTCGGTTGCGCAGACTGGCACCTTGGGAGACGAGGCGATTATTACTACCAGAATCATTCCTATCCGTTGGATCAGATCTGATCCAATGGTTAGGATCGCTCGATGATCAGATGGCTGAGATGAGGCCTCGGAAATAATGTAGTGGTCCAGGATCGTGCCACGTGGCCTGAAGAAGATGCTGGTCTTGCACGTGTCTCATACGTGTGAGTGGAGAATCCAACAGCCCGCACGTGGACTTCACGCGGTAGATGAGGGGTCTTTATGCCTTAAATCATGGCCGTTGGATCCAGATCTGATCCAACGGCCCTTGTGCAGTTGCGCAAGATAAAAGGATGGCGTCAAGGCTCCATTATCTGATGTGGGTTAGGGTTTCTAAGGATTTGGGCTGGCCAGTTTGGGCCTGATCAAGCCTTGTAATAATATTAATATTTTCAGGCCCTGTAATATGTAATGGACTTGGACTGGTAATTATTTATTTTGGGTTTAATATGTTTTTTTGGATTTCATCTTATATTAGCCTAATAATAATAACATTAATATTAGTAATAACAACATTAATAATAATAATACACATACGATAATACATATGTATGTACCTATGTACACACATACGTACAACACACATGCAAACATTAATTAATATAACATACTTGCATACATGCATATATAATCATACAGATAATTAACATAACATCTACACACATTATCCGTAAAAACAATACGCTCGTACTAAATGTAGATACATGCGTGACACACATACACCGTATTACTTATTAATACGTATACATACATAGTTTATAATATACATGCACACACTACACACACTTTACATATATTAATAACACTCATGCACATAATAAACATATAGCAAAATAATATAATACAATGTATACATGCAACGCTAATATACTAATAATTATACTAATATGTATTTACAGACCAGATAAAAATGAGTAATTACATGGTGAAGGTAGACAAATTTATCTTTCTAGCTGATTTTATTATTTTGGATTATGAGGCCGATGTTAATGTTTTGATCATTTTAGGCAGGCCATTCCTTGCCATGGGTAGGGCTTTTATTGATGTTCATAAAGTGAAACTAACAATGCATATGAATGACCAACATGTTACTTTTAATGTGTTTCAAGCTTTGAAATGTGCATATGAACCTGATGAATGTCAATTCAATGAGATGATGGAGTCCATTTATACTATAGACATGGCACAGTTATGCTAGGATACATAATTTGACTCTAGCATGCTTGATGGCATAGCTGATCTGTTTGAAGAACTTGAGGAATCAGCCTTAAAGGCTGATTATATAAGTTATTTTGGGCCCTTACAGTTGGCCAACAAAGAGATAAAAGAACCTAAACCATCAATTGAGGAACCACCAGAGTTGGAGCTAAAGCCACTGCCAAATTACTTGAAGTATGCTTATCTAGGTAAACACTCAACTCTGCTAGTGATCATTGCCACTGATCTCACTAATGATTAGGGGAGATATTGCTAGCAATATTAAGAAATTATAAGCAAGTGTTGGGTTGGACCTTGGCTGACATTCAAGGTATTGGCCCAACCATTTACATGCACAAGATCATTTTAGAGGAGTACCATGGTAAGACCATTGAAGGTCAGAGAAGGCTAAACCCGAGCATGAAAGAGGTAGTTAAGAAAGAGATCATAAAATGGCTTGATGTTGGGATCATTTATCCCATTTCTGATAGCTCATGGGTTAGCATGGTGCAATACATGTCAAAGAAAGGTGGTATGACCGTTGTACAAAATAGTGAAGCTGAATTGATTCCCTCCATGAACATCACCAAATGGAGAGTGTGCATGGATTATAGAAGGCTGAACAATGCCACAAGGAAAGACCACTTCCCATTTCCTTTCATCGACCAAATGTTAGACAGGTTGGCAGGTAAAGCTTTCTATTATTTTTTGGATGGTTATTCAGGTTATAATCAGATTTCCATCACCCCTGATGATCAAGAGAAGACCATGTTCACGTGCCCTTACAAGACGTTTACTTTTAGAAGGATACCATTCGGCCTTTGTAATGCATCGGCAACGTTTCAACATTGCATGATGTCCATTTTTTTTGATATGATAGAGCATAATATGAAAGTATTCATGGATGATTTCTTAGTGTTTGGCAAAACATTTGAGGAATGCATTCATATTTTGGAGCAAGTCTTAAAGAGATGCATTAAGACGAACCTAGTGCTGAACTAGGAAAAATGTCATTTCATGGTGAAGGAAGGCATTGTTCTCGGGCACAAGGTAACCGAGAGAGGATTAGAAGTCGACTGAGAAAAAGTCGAGGTAATCAAGCAATTGTCGCCTCCAACAAGTGTAAAAGGTATAAAGAGTTTTTTAGGACGTGGTGATTTTTATCGGTGTTTTATTAAAGATTTTTCAAAAGTTGCTAAACCTTTATGCTTGTTGTTAGAACGTAATGCCACTTTTGCATTGGATGATTCTTCTTTGAGAGCATTTCAGGAACTTAAAGAGAAATTGATTAATGCTCTCATAGTCATAGCACTGAATTGGAATGAGCCCTTTGAGCTCATATGTGATGCCAACGACTATGCCGTTGGAGCAGTTTTGGGACAGCAACATGGTAAGGTTTTCCATGCCATCTACTATGCCAGTAGAACCTTGAATTGAGCTCAGATGAATTACTCCACAACTAAGAAAGAATTTCTTGCAGTTGTATTTGCTTTTAATAAATTTAGATCTTATTTAATTGGTAACACGGTTGTGGTTTATACAGATCATTCGGCATTGAAGTATCTCTTGGCAAAGAAATATGCCAAGCTCAGATTAATCCGATGGACGCTCTTACTTCAAGAATTTGACCTAGAGATCAAAGACACAAAAGGCAGCGAAAACTTCGTAGCTGACCACCTATCACGCCTAGAGCATCACCTTGAAAATGGTAAGACCGTTGCCATAAGAGATGAATTTCCTGACGAGTATTTACTTGTTGTTAACGCCGTGCCATGGTACGCTAACATAGTCAACTACCTGGTAAGCAATATTCTACCACCAGATTTGGAATATAATGCCAGGAAACAGTTCCTACGAGATGTTCAAAAATATTATTGGGACCAAACAATACTGTTTAAACAGTTTTCCGATCAACTGATCCGTCAGTGTGTGCCAGAGGATAAACAACACAGTATATTGCAATTATGCCATGCCGCACCGTATGAAAGGTCACTTTGCTGGGATGAAGACTGCTTCCAAGGTGCTGCAGTCAGGATTCTTTTGGCCCACACTATACAAAGATGCCCATAACTTTGTCAAGGCATGTGACTGATGCCAGAGGACAAGAAACATTTCCAGCATCCATCAATTACCGCTCTAGAGCATTATGCTAGTGGATTTGTTTGATGTATGGGGGATAGACTTTATGGGTCCTTTTCCTCTATCATTTGGTAACCTATACATCCTTGTGGTTGTTGACTACGTTTCCAAATGGATTGAAGCTGTTGCCATTTTTTTGCACAAACACGTTTTTACTCGATTTGGTACCCCTAGAGTGATTATTCATGATTAGGGTACCCTTTTTAAATGCAATCTAATCTCTAAATCTTTGTGTAGATATGGAATTCAACAGAGGATTGTAACGGTATACCATCCCCAAATGAATGGTCAATCAGAGATTTCCAACAAGAAGATTAAGAACATTTTGGAAAAGACTATATATCCAACAAAGATGGATTGGCCCCTGAGACTAGATGACTCCTTGTGGGCTTGCAAGACTGCTTTTAAAACTTCTTTGGGAACCTACCCATTTAGACTTGTTTTTAGAAAGGCATGCCACTTACAAGTGGAGATGGAGCACCGAGCTTATTGGGCAATCAAAACACTTGACATGGCATGAAGGGCAGTTGGAGAAAATAAATTATTAGACTTGAATGAGTTAGAGGAATTCAGAACACATGCTTACAAGAATGTTGTACTCTAAAAGGAAATGACAAAGCATTGGCATGACAAACGGATATTACCAAGGCAATTTTAGGTAGGCCAACGTGTTTTTTATTTAACTTGAGGTTAAAGTTGTTTAAAGGAAAGCTAAAGTCTAGATAGTCGAGACCCTTTGAAGTTGTTCACCGATGTCCCTGTCGCCTCAGAGCTGGAAAAAGCCTTTTAAGGAAGTTCTCCACGACCTCAGAGCTTTCATTGTGGCATCGAAAGAGAGTCATCCTCTTCCTAAAATCCTTTGCATTCCATTACATTGCATTTTTCATGATCATGCATTTTATTTTTTCTGTTTTTTTGCATATATGTGTTGTTTTCATGCATTGAGGATAATGCACGTCTTAGGTTTGAGGGTGTGCATTTCCTCATATTTATGCCATGCATTTTATGTTTAATTTCGGTTGCCATGCCATTTTAGGCCATTTAGAATAGATGCGTGCCGAACCACTAAAAAAATAAGAAAATTTTGCCTCAGATTAGTTTTGAAGAATGTTAACATTTGTTAGGCAAGTTTAATTTGATCTAGATGTCTGCCCGATGAGGAAATTTTAATCTTTAGTTGTCATGCCATGCCAACAGAGTAGTATGCTAGGTTAGCTTGACAATTGATCTCTAGTTTAGGGAATTGAATTTACACTTAACACGTGATATGTATCTAGTTCCCTAGCATACTTAGACTATTTGAAACTATGTTCAGATTGAAAAAAAAGATTGAAAAATGATGCTAGGGTAAGAAGAAACTAATAAGGCATCAATGTTCTGCCAAGGCTATATATATAACTCTCCTCTACCTAGGGATAATAAGTTACTTGGGGCTTCGCGGTTTGCTCCCTCTTAGTTCTCAAGTCCAAAACCCTAGGGTATGAGTTGAAAAGAAAGCCCATTGATGTCTGGATTAAGGTGAAGATTCGTGGTATGCTCTCTCTTATCACTCATGCTAAACAGTGTCACGAAGCAAGCTTAAATTAATGCCAACAGAACCCTTGGCAAGAATTTTTTTTATGAAAAATCTGAGTTTAGGAAGTAAAATTGGCTAAGGGAGTAAAAACATACTTGATGCTTGTTGCCCGTACATCATGCACTCTTTATGAACTTAGACTAGAGTTATATTGTTGTACTTGAATTACTACATGCGTAGAATTATTGCACTAAGATACTGAGGACAGAAATAGAGCCAAATTCTGCTTGCCAGCACTTGTTAGTATTCCAACCACAATTCTGTCGAGGTAACTTTTTCACAATTTTTAATTTTCTTTGTTTGCATTACTTGAGGACAAGCAATGAGTTAGGTTTGGGAGTGTGTTACCTCTCCAAAAGTATTGTTTTTAATGCCAATCCTACAATGCTTTTGCTTGTTTTTAGGTACATTTAGTTGCATTAGGATATTAAAATCATGCATTTACATAAGGAGTTAGGACTTTTGTCTATGCCAGTATGAAAGGTTGTTTTGTTGGCAATTTTGCAGGTTTGGCATAGTATTTGGAACAAGAATGTAGCGTTGTAAGGAATGCCAGAGAGAATGCCCAGTGTTGTTGGCACAGATGGACCAAACAATGCCAAGCATCGGTTGGCAGAGAAGTGAACTTGACGCTATGCCAAGAAGCTGATGAACCCTAAAAAAATAAGACCAGATCAGGCTACGAAAAAATAGAAATTGGATCAATCTCTAAAAAATAGTGGAAAATAGTGCCAAGCTCGGGTGGCAGAATTATGCCAAGCTTTGCTGGAAACACAGCGGCAACACGATGATGTCAGCCCTAGTCAAGATGAAGTCAGCCTTAGTCAACATGACATCAGCCCTGTCATTATGATGTCAGCCCAAGGATGTAAAAGTTAGGCTAAGATGATCACAAGCCTTAGCCCGCCCAAATTCAAACCCTAAGGCTTATCTTAGGGTTTCCCACGCATGCCTATATAAAGGATATCAAGCAAACATGCAAGAGATGACACATTGGAGATCAAATTGAGAAAAGGCTACCTTCTAACACACTCTCTTAGTTTATTTGATTTTTATTTGATGATGTTAAACGATTTTGGTTTTTGGATGGAAACCCCAACCATGAACTAATTTTCTTAAGTTGGTTGGGGAATACTTGCGATGAAAAATGATTTTAAGTTTGGTTTTTAATAAACTATATGCTTTGGTCTTATTTTCTATTTGGCACGCACTTCAACTGTTTTCAAAATCCATTGCCATACGACAATTGGCATGATTTTTAGTTTTCTAAATTCTATGCCATGTGACAGCTGGCACAGTATGCTTATTGCACGTTAATATCTTAACAGACTTGAGGGGCAACAATTAGTTGCTAGATACTAAGGCAAAATGCTTCGACAGAAGATGTTCAAGTACTTACTTCGGGAGTGAGTCTACCCCTAAGGAGTAAAGATTGACACTTAATCAAATTAATTTATGATAAGCGTCACTATAGACATATAGGGCTTTATTGTGGTTAATTTAGGGTATTGCCATCGACAGATGCATTACTACTTTTAATCTGCTCAGCAATAAAACCAAGGAAGAACGTTATTAAAGGCTGGCATGAATAGCGTGAAATCTAGGCATCCTCTGTCAACGCTCATCATTCATACGAATACCTTTACGTTGCCAACGTGTTTTATTTTCATTTCTTTTAAACCACTTTCAAAACCAAATTCAAATCAAACAACATTCTTCTTCCCTTGACAAGTAAACAAGCAAAGCAAGTAAACTCTTGGCCAATCCCTGTGGGATTGATAACTAGCTTACTGCTGAATTACTTGCCGACTGTTTATACTTGCACGCAAAAGACTAAATCTTGGCACTGCTTTTATACATTTCCAAAACATTTTCTACCCTTTTGCCAAGCACTATCACAGTCGAACATTATGATGGCATAATGGGTTATGCATTGAAATGTAATATGAATTGTGAATGAAAGAAATAGAGCTGAGGCTCAAATGATGAATGAAAAGCATATGATTGCAAATGTTATGAATTGTAATGAAAGAATGAAACTATACAATTCTTGGATTTGAGTCAGCATAGGCATAGTTGGTATGCCATATAGTCCATTGAGCTCGTGTGTAGAAGGGACTACGATTCATGACTACAGTCCATGTTTGGTGACAGTAGGAGGTATGTCTGGTAGGTCATTGGTGACAGTAGGAGGGTTGACCATATTATTAAATGTTTATTGGTGGTAGTTTGGTGGAGGATTCGAGTGTCCATAAGCTATCTAAGTACAAGGAAATTGACAATACTAATGTTGAAAAGAACATTAATGGGTACTAGTAAATATGATTGATTGGTTATGTTTAATGTTATGAAATTTAATATTATGCTAATATCTTTATGGTATTGAATAAAGTATCCAAACATTGAATGTTAAATGCTATCCTTGAAAGTATTGATAAAGTATCCAAACTTTGAATATTGAATGCTATACTTAAAGTTGAGTAAAGTATCCATGCTTTGATTGTTGAATGCTTTGTTGAGATATTGAATAAAGTATTCGTGTTTTGAATGTTATGAAATGATGCTTGTTGAAATTGATTTTGACATGATTTTATGATATAGTTAGGGAACATATGATTTATGATTGTTATGGGAGAAGGTGAGTTAATGTAAGAAAACAACATTGATAACCTTGGAATAGGTACAGTTGGTTTTGGCATGAAAATTTGAAAGACATCTAACGGATTTGAACCCAGTTTTAATCGTGATAAGATTTTTGGAACTACATGTTTGAGCTAATTTTCCTTGCTAGATTCTTCTTAATGATGTGCTTGACGTATTAAAACTAAGATAGAAATGTCTTGGAATTGTCAAAACAATAGGTAATTAAATATGAAGGAACTGGTTATGTAGAGTACGAGTTTTGACTATAGATCATGGAAGTTGAGCACTGTTTGAAAATACCGTGGATATGTTTTGTGATACAAATGCATAGATTGATTATAATAAAGATACGAGATTGGATTTCTTGATACTTAAGGTAGAATGATTGAAAGTTAAATATTGAATTGATTAGAAATAGAAGAGTATTATGTAAGAGAAATTGATTAAAGATGAAAAGGATTATAACCTTGAGGGATACCGTATGACGTTAATGAAACCAATTTAGTAAACTTGTTTCCTTGTAAAGATATTGAATATGTTTGTTTGAAGTTACCTCACTAAGTTCTTCTGAACTAACTTGTGCATTGGTTTACCTTTCAGGGCCTTCTTCTTCGAATCGGAGATTGTGTCAACACTCAGCAACAAGTCACACAAGGTTTAAACACAGATTATGTGGATAGTTAGTGTTACTTTAAATTCCCAGCGTGACAAAACTTGAATAAAGGCATGTGTTAACTAAGTGGTTAGTTAACAAATAGTTACATATCAAAGTATAATGTTTATAGTACCTTATGAAGAAGGTACAAAGTCTGAAATTGAATAAGCATGTCGTGTGATTTGGCTGCTTATATTTTTGGGTGGATATATGCTTGATTGGACTAAACTAGGTTTATATTTGGTAAACAAGATCTATCTTCATGATAGAAATGCTGAAAAGTTGATACTAGGTATGAGATTTGATGATCTTATTAACTCTTAGGTTTAAGACTATTACAGATAGTTATTTATTCTATATATGATTTACTTGATAAGGGAGTTCGAATTAGTGATATACTATGTGTTAGAAGTTAGCCGATGCTAGGAAATTTTGTTATGGATCTTTGAATTACCATATGATATAGAATGATAGTTTCACTAAAGCCTCATAAATGTATTTATGGATTCTGATCTTTGTTAGTGATAGAAACAAAGAACTAATAGACTGAAATGATCTAAGATAAGCAGTTTTGCTTATCATTCTTACTGATTTAATTGATGTTGTAAAGAAACCTTGTAGGTTTGAATGAATGAAGGTTTGATTCTGGCTAAAGTCTAATATGAACAAGAATTGTGTATGATAATGGGGAAAAGGTTTATGTTTGGTATGGTCATGTTTTAGCGAATCAAATGATATTGGATTATAAGTCGTATTCTTAATAATAAATGAGGAATTGTTATAATGTCACAAAGATTTTTTGTGGAATTATTAAGACTTGGTTACCCTGATTGGTAACTCTCTTTATATACTTGTTGCTTTAATCTGGTTAAACTAGTTCAAAAAGATTTTTGTGTCAAATGCTTTAGCGTTCAAGATAGAATGGATCCAGAAATGAATCCTGAAATATAGAACAGCAGGGTTACAAAATAGTCAACCATACTAATGATTTCACGTGTAAAAGTTATGGATAATAGGTTCCTAAATGCCATAGACAACATCCATTCATGATTACAAAATGGGGTAATAAGGTTTATGCTTATATGAAGAAATATTTAAGGTTATGGAACAATATGTGATTTTAAAATGAATAAGTTTATTTGTAGTAAACGATCTTGATAAGGTACTTAAGTATATGCTAATAACTTGATAAGAATGTGCAACATCTATGTTAGATAATTTAGTTAAACGAATAAAGAAGATATCTAAATTGCTTAATGAATTTATAGAACAAGAGTTCAGTAAAGTTCGGAATGAAGATGTATGGTGTTGTATGCCTAATGAATGGAAGTATATATTTTAGAGTTATTTATACATTGGGCTAACCATAGTAAAGAACTTGCCATAAGAATTGATAACTACTAATTCTCCAAGTTTCTTAAACCAATTGAATGAACCCTTCATTTCAAAGAAAGAAAATGTGCTGCCAAGCATCAGTTAGTTACTCAGTGAAAGATTGTTTGTTGTTATTTATTGAGATGTCAATTGAAGGTTTAGTTTGAGAAACCTATGAAATGAAAGTTCTAAATTCTCTCGGATTTAGATAACCCCAAAATGTTAGATTAAAAGTTTACGATTCGATTTCATAATTGTTTGGTAACACTCACTAAACTGGTTTTACTTCTAAAATCGGGTAGGGGCGTCACACTTGGCTTAGCTCGAAGGCTGGCTTACTGGATGGCCCAACAGCTTGAGCCCAACGACTTGGCTTGAGCCGGTATAGCTGCCCACGTGGCTGGACGTTGCTCACGCGCAGGTGCGGCGCGTAGTGGCGCGTGCGGCGACTTTCGGTTGCTGAACATCGGCAGTCGACGCCCATATCAACTATTCTCTAGCCTCTGATCACGGTGGTGGCCTCCATTTCTCAATTTGAGCTCTCTAACTTCCTCAACTAGAAAACTCAAAACTTCCTCTCTTTTACCCATCCGACGGTGACTCTAATGGTGGTGCAGCTGGTACCGGTGAACTCGTCTTGATGAGATGAACACAATCACAATGAAGGTGTCAACAACGGACGATCGAATCTCTGTAGATTAAAGTTTTAAGAGAAAATAGAGAAAAGAGAGAGAAAATAGGTGGTGGAAAAGGGAAGAGAGAGAAGGGATTAAAAATCTGATTTCCCCCCTCCTTCCTTCCTATTAATTCAAGCTATCCCCTTATTCTTTTCTTTTCCACAAGGCCCAAAGTCCAGGTCCAAGACCCGATTTATTAATTCGATATTCGAGTCGTTACAAAGGTAGAGTTCAAGATACCTAGAATTCTGAAAACGCCTCTCTATTTATAGGTTGTATACGCGGGCTAAATATGGAAAATAGAATCAGTCTTAAACACTAATTTCTGTATTTCAAGTCTAGTCAACTACTGAATTTAAGCCACTCGTTTAATTAGGGGATAAGAATCAAGAATTAAACAACAAATTAATTCTGATTTCATTCTAATTAACACACTAATTTATAGCTAATTAAAACATTTCAGTTTTAATAAACCACCCATAAAAAAGGTTCAAAAAATAGGTCTAAAGAAATTGTTTCGAATTTTCTCCAAAAAGATAGAATGCGAGCGGACGTGTTGAAGACACGTGCTACCACGACCACAAATCGAGCTGGGTTGGTCGGCGGTGACGCGCGTGTGTGAGAGAGTTGTTTAACAACATTCAATAAGGGAGGGTAGGGACAACTCTTTATATACCCTTCCCCCAAGGGATGTGCCCTCCCAATGTGGGATACATATAACCAAAAAGGTGAAGGAAGACATGAGGGTGTTATGACAGTTTTGGACTAACTCGACAAACATAATTTGGGCAAGTTAGGACGTTTTTCCTCATGAAAACAATGAAGACAAAAGTCATCCACCATGCGAATGGTAGACAACGTACCACCGGATGGTCGAAACCACCAAGTGATGAGAAGTGATGAAAACACTCATAGGAATCGAGCACGGTTACCGAGCCACCATAAAGTTGACCAAAAGAATTTTCATCATCTATACATACATCCTCCATTCCCAAAAGTTTGGCAATTTTTGTAGAATCAAGACAAAAAATTTTCTCGTGAGATAAGACTCAATAGCTATGACTTCGATTTTCTCTCGATTTAAAATAGACCGGGCATTAGAGTAGAAAATACATACAAGATTTTTGTAAACAATGTCGGGTATTTGTAAAAAAGTCATAAACTTCCATTGTCTCATTAAATCGAGATATTGAAAATTAAACTCATCAGAGATCATATAGGAAATAGTAACAACACGCTTAAGACGAATTTTGAAATTGTTTAAAAAATTCCATGGCATTGGGATATTCCGACTCATTAAAACAATGGATAAAAGGTTGGTTAAGATTGGGTTTGTTTAACCCCCTCGACCCGGCCTAGACGCCCGACCGAACCGAGTGAACTATATTGGGTTTGCCGAAACAAACCCGAGAACGATTAACTAAGATTAGGTCCATTTTTTGCTTTTTATCTTTGTCTAGATGCAACATTATTTCCTAAGGTGTACATGCTGACAGTGGGTGAAATTGTTAGGATGATCAATCAACTCAATTTGGTCAAGAGGGGTGAATTGGCACTTTTAAAAATGAAGGGAAGCAAGAGGATAAATGAAAAGTGTGACACAAGGAATTTATAGTGGTTCAAGCTTCTAACAAGCTCTACATCCAATACCTTAGCTCCCCACTAAGGATTTTAAAACAATTTCACTACGAAATTCTTCCCCTTTTCCAGGCTTAGGAGGAAACCGTTACAAATATCAAAGCTTTCTACCGAAAGCTTCATCAAGTTCACTCACTTTACAAGAAAGAATGACAAATAATGAAAGACCTCTTAAAGGTAAATAAGTTTCCCCAATTACAATTTCACTCAACCCAAACTTGAAAGAAAATGAATACAATTTGGTCACTCAAGTGGGTTACAATGGATTTGACTCTAATAAGCTCAAAGTAGGTTGGATTTGTGCTTGAATGCTTTTTGACTTGTTCAATAGTTATTGTTGAAGCTTTTGAGACTTGATTTTACACCCCCCTCATTGATTTCTAACCGTTTGGGTTGTTAGGATCATCAATAGAGTCGTTGAGATGCTTTCTTCCTGTAATAAATGTTGTTTGGCAACCTACCGCATCGGTACACAAGGAGCTGTATCGGTACCTGCCATAAGAAGAAATAGTCATTCTACAAAGGGGTATCAATACGCTTGAGGGCGTATCGAAATGGGTATAGTGTAAAAACATAGGTGTATATATACGGTATAGCCGTATCGGTATGGTTTTACCTCATTAGAATCTGATGAAAAAGACCAAGGAAAATTGCATTGGTACGCCTAGAAGGCATAACGATACGGGTTAACTGAAATTCAAAGATTGTTGATTCCAATAACTGACAAGGCAACGGTCATATATTAAATGCAAAGATTTGAAAATATTAACACCCCGCATCGATACAGGTGAAGTCGTATCGATACCCGTAACCAAAAATATAAACCCAGATGAAGACCGTACCGAAACGGACTCAACTGTATCGATACGATTTTTGTAATTAAAATTTTAGTAGTCAAAAGTCGTATCGAAACACCTAAGGGTGTATCGATATGCCTAGACATTTTTGGTTATTTGAGTATGAAAATACTTAGAAAAACTTTTGGGTTTTAACTTTTTTGACTTAGAAACATTTTAAGTTCGATTCCTTGTCATTTTGTGAGACTTTTTGAATACTTAAAATTTTATCCAATTTTACAAATTGGTCCTTAAACACTTTGTTATATCAAAATCAAATATAGGTTTTACAATCTCCCCTTTTTAGATATAACAAAACCAAAATAAATTTTTAAGTAACTTTGAAAAATACTCCCTTTTTTAAGACTAATATATATATTTTCTTTAAAACTAAAAGATATAGTTTTGAAAAACTTTGTAAAAATTTAAGTACTCTTTTATTTCTCCCCTTTTTTGTTAGATCAAAATCAATAGGATATAATTAAAGCAATATATAAACATTAAAGGTACTCCAAGCATTGAAAAACATAAATATCATT
Organism: Hibiscus mutabilis; assembly: GCA_019671005.1. Classification (NCBI taxonomy): domain Eukaryota; kingdom Viridiplantae; phylum Streptophyta; class Magnoliopsida; order Malvales; family Malvaceae; genus Hibiscus; species Hibiscus mutabilis. The sequence goes on from CM033715.1 coordinate 56,326,291, forward strand.
AAAAATTAAAAGCATAATATTCAAGGCAACATTAAAATCCAACTTAATTCCTAAATACATAAACCAAAACAAATAAACCAAAGCATAAGAGTTCATAAAACAAAGACACAAGTGCATAAAACAAATCCTAATATGATATAATATGTCATGAGATGCAAGAGCCTAAGGAGAGTCTTCATCATCTTCTTCTTCATCCTCTTCATCTTCATCATTGGCATGGGTTCCAAGAGATTGTCGCCATTATCCATGAAAAGGGGTAAGAGATATATCCATCGAAGCTTGGTGATTCTCAATGGAAGTAACTCTCTCCTCCAAAGATGTAAAATGAGTGTTAATAGCGGCAAATTCGGAGGTCATGGTAGTGTCCAAAGAAGAAAACGTCCCGTCGAGATAAGCCATGAAAGCAACAAGGAAATTTGAGCTACTAGAGTTAGAGATTCGAGTCAGATTCGGGAATAAATATTTTTGAGCAAGAAAAAATTATGAAAAAATGTTTAAAAATCATTATTTAATATATTAATGATTTTGGTAAAATAAATTTTGGAAAATAAGATTTGGAAATTTGACATTTTGGACTAATGACCAAAATGTAAGAAATGAAAACTGCTTTTAGTGATTGTTTTGTAAAATAGTCAAAACTTTGAATCTTTAAGGAGCTATTTGCCCAAAGTTTAATTTCAGACTTTTACTCCTTAATTGGCTATTTTAAAAGGGTTTTGGAAAAATATATATAGGTTGGGAGAATTAATTTTATACTTAATTACTTAAAACAAACTCAACGTAACTACTTTCTCAAAAAGACTTTCTCTCAAATTCTCACTATCCAAACACTCTTTTCATCTTCAAAATATTAAGGTAAACTCTTTTTTTCTCTAATATTTTGTTATCAAATGAATTCTTATTGGTTTCCTATCAAAATCTTATTATTTTAATCTTTTCTTACATGTAAATCGATCCAATTAAGGGGGACAACATCCATTAGACGTGAGATACATTTTTCTCCTATAATGAAGGGTTATTTATTGAAATTTCCCAAGTTCTTGACTCTTTATAAATGATTTTTAATGAGTTTTAATGATTTAATTATGTAATATGGTTAAATCAAGGTTTAATTGATGAGTTTATGTAATTTTCGAATTGGATCTGTTTTTCTGGGTTCTTGATTAGATTAGAACATGATTTTGGTGTTTAATAATGTTGTTAAGATGGTTTTAACATTGGAATCTCGAAGCTATGTGAATCTCTAATTTTCTAGGTTGCTAGTTGTGTGTTTTTGAGGTGTTGTGGAGGTTTAATGTATATTGGAGATATAAAGATTGGTTTGGATTTTTTTTGAATATCAATTGATTTTAATTGATTGATTGAAATGTTAGATTGTGGCTGGGTTGAGTTCAGGTTAAGTTGGAAGGTGTTTTCGGTTGTTTTTCGGAAGGCATTTAATAGATGTTTGTGAGGCGAAATTAAGGGATGGTGTTACTGGGATTATGAATGCATGATGATGCATTAATCCTTTGTTATTATGTGATTAAAATAGTGGAGATCGATCATATAGCTATCGATGAAGCTTTGGAGGTTTCGGACGCTTGATTTCACCTTGGCGATTGAGGTTTCGCAGAGTTGGTGAGTGCGAACGTGGATTTCAGCTTTGAAATGGTTTAATGGTGGTTTATGGGAGTTTAAAATTAGCTTGAAATGCAGGTTTAAACTTGCAAGTAAGTATAAAGGGATTTCTCTCTCGGTCATGCTTTAATGAAATGTTTTATGCACTTGTTTTGAAATACATGGTACCTACTATTTAAGCATGTTTTAAAGTATGTTATATACTATTTTTGATCATGAGATGATGATGGATGCACGTGGTAAGTGATCCATGTAAGTATGAGATATACTTGTATTGAAAGCATGGTTTGTAGCTTTGGAAATGGTTTTGAATTGATGCATATAAAAATAGTGAGGTACATGGTTAATAATGAATTATATTGGGAAGTGATGTGATTTAAAATGTTATCAGATATATTTGTCCAGCCATAAGATTGATAGTGCACTATAAAAAGTCGCCTTTGATGTTGAGGGGTTTATACGGTGTACCGAATACTCCATCCAAGTACCCTAAAGTTGAGGGGTTTATAGAACCGAAAACTCCCATTAATAGGTTAAGCGTCTAACCGATGATTAGGGTTGGTGCCCTCGGGGTTGTAATTGTACCCGGTTGTGAATGTACCACGATTGTGATTGTATCATAATTCTGGTTGAGATGACTTGAAGTATTGAGAGGACACTTGTTGAATCTGTGTATCCTATGAACTATTTTGTGAAAATGGAACTTGGTTTATGATCACTTGAAAGTTAATATAATTGTTGATGTATCATGTTAATGAATGTTAATGTATAATGTTGGTTTATACATGTTTTACTCTTTAAGCTTTGCATATGGTTGTTATGCATGGGAAAGCTTAAATTGAAGGTTAGCTTTGGGATATGTTGTTGATTCATTATACATGTAGAATATGGTTTAATATGCTAGTTTTTAAAAGTGTTAAGTGCATGGTTTTCAAGGCATGATGTTTTAAATGATGATTGAAATGATGTTTTCAATGTGGTTCTAGAAACTGGTTTAAAAATACATTGATGGTGTGTAGTTTTTGAGCACTCCTCACTAAGCCTGGTGTGCTTACGCTCTTTTTGTCCATCAATGTAGAGAATTAAAGATCGAGGGCAGCAAGAAAGCAAGCAGAACCAAGGACTTCGGTGTTGAAAGTATGTTTTCAAAGTTAGACTATGAGTAATAAGGGCAATGGGGTCCCGTTATGTTTTGGGAGATGTGTGTTAAACTTTTTGTTTGAGCAAGGTTGTCGTGTTGTGTTTAGATTGTAAATGGCCTTTATTGGTTGTTATTTGATTTGGATTTGAGATTCATGCTTTGGTTGACTTGTGGTCTAGGAAGCATGCCTCTAGTTTACCTTTGATGCACAATGTTATTTTATGATGTTAATTCTATGATGTTTTTGTAAGGATCGATCATTAATGATGTTGTGATGATGTTTGAAGCACGTTGGATTGTTATCGTAGCTTTTAATGCTTGTAAAACCAACAAAATTGGACATTACAGGTCCAATCGTATCGGTATGTGTGTTCCCGTATTGATACGAGTAAGCTGTTTTAGGCATAGTGTTTCGGTACGCGGGGAAGTGTTTCGGTACAAGCAAGAACATTATAGCAAGGCGTATCAGTATGCATAAGCTGTATCGATACGGTTTTGAGCTATTGGAATTTGGGATTTAAGAAATTGGCAAGGCGTATCGATACGGAGTTAAATCAGTTATTGTGATGTTTGGAACTTTCTATTTCTTCCGTTTTGGTCCCTAAATGTTATGCATGCAATTGGATGAGTTTGGACGATTGTTTTGAGTTGATATTTGACATTTAAGCATTTAATTTGAATAATTGAAGGTTGGTAATTTTAAAATGGTCTAAGTCCTTGTAAATTTCTAGAATTACAATTTGGTCCCTAAATTGCAGTTGCGTACAATCGGATGTTGATGTCCAATTGAGTTGAGTTTTCACCCGCTGCCAGTATGCACACCATAGATTAATATATTGCATTTAGATAAGAAAAAAGAAAAAAAGGGTCGTAATTCAAGTTAATCTTTCCGAGTTTGTTTCGGCAAACCCAATGTAGCTTGCTCGGTTCGGTCTTCCGACTAGGTCGGGTCGAAGGGGTTACAACATGTCCCAACGAGTCCTCAACATCAATACCCAAATCCTTAAAACCAAAAAGATTTGCTAAAACTGAAGAATCAAATTGAAATTTATTTCTGATGAGATAAGATTCAAAAGCAACAACCTCGTATCTATCTTGGTTATAAATACATCGGGCATTGGAATAAAAGATAAGAAGAAGGTTTCGGTATAGAATCCCAGGTATGCTTAAAATATTCATAAACTTCTATTGATGCATTAGCTTAAGGTATTTAAATTCAAATCTTTTAGAAGACAAAAAAGGGATTGAAACAATACGCTCATGGAGAATTTTATAACCTTGATATTGTTTAAAATGAGCCATTGTATTTGGAAATCTAGGTTCATTAAAGCAATTTTGAAAAATATAGGTTAGATTAGGTTTTGTACCATCATTGTCGGAATTGGTATTGGTGATTGTCCTAATTCAATTCTTGCTCTTTTTTTTAGGTGCCATAACAAAACCTGAAATCAAAATCAAACCACAAAAAAATATGTATGCATAATTCATCACATTCGATCCAATGAACAATCCAATGATCAAAGTATTGTAAAAAAAACTATCTTGTATAGTTTAAAATCATATACAAGTTTAAAAGAACTTTTTGTAAAAAACGGAAAAGCAGAGTTGAAAAATATACAATATAATTTTATATTCGAACCAAAAAATTTTAGATTTGAAATTTTTTTTACAAAATTTTTGAAAAACGGTCCATATACATATTAAATATATAAACTTGAAACATAAATAGTGTATAAATAAGAATGAAATTAAAAAATAAAGAACAAAATTTTATACCTTGAATATGAGATTATGGATGGATTAGGAGATGATGATGCACAAATCTTGATAATTTCGCTAAGGTTTGATGACTAACCCAAAAACCCTCAAAAAATTTGAAGAATTATGTGAAAAACAAAGGGGTTTGAAAGGTTTTTATTTATGAAAATTATATCTAGGGTTTGGAGTGTTTTAATTAAAGTGAAAACCTCTTTAAAGACTTATTTAAAGACCAGCGGCTATGGCGTACCGATACGCCACCTGTGCGTATTGAAACAGCGTACCGAAACCGTTTTTAGCCATTTCGATACGCAACCACGTACCAGTATAGATCAACATGTACCAAAATTGTCTAATGATACTCGTACCAGTACACATTATCCCGTATCAGTACCCTTGAGCCAAAAATTTCATTTTTAACTGCACTGTGCTCAAAAATTTGATTTTACTCGAATCGAAATACATATGTATGATATGTGAACATCATGTATGAGCTAAAACAGATGCATACTCCCCCTAGAAACAAACATAGATGCATATAGGAGCAAAAACACATAATCAATGCAATCAACCAAATTCAAGCAAATTTTAGACACTAAAAAGACTCTAAGGTTCAAGGTAGGCTAGTTAAACCTAACTCTCTCCTAAGAGACCAAAAACGATCTTTGTTTAAAGGTTTGGTAAAGATATCCGCTAGTTGGTTTAAGGTGTCTACATATTTTAGAACTACCTCATTTTTCAAGACATGATCTCTAATGAAGTGATGTCTTATCTCTATGTGCTTGGTTCTAGAATGTTGGATGGGATTCTTAGTGAGACATATGGCACTAGTGTTGTCACACTTACAAGGGTTTGATGCACAAATCTTGACGATTTCGCTAGTGATTATGGATGAATTCGGAGATGATGATGCATAAATCTTGATGATTTCGCTAGGATTTGATGAATAACCTAAAAGCCCTTAAAAGTTTTGAAGAATTGTGTAAAAACAAGAGGGTTTGAGAGGTTTTTATAGATGAAAATTATATCTAGGGTTTGGATTGTTTTAATTAAAGTGAAAAACCTCTTTAAAAACTCATTTAAAGACCAGCGGCTATGGCGTATCGATACGCCACTTGTGTGTATCGAAACAACACCCCAAAATGGATTTTTAGCCATTTCGATACATTACCCCGTACCGGTACAAGTCAACTTGTACTGAAACTGCCTCATGATACCCGTACCAATACACATTATCATGTATTGGTACCCCTAAGCCAAAAGTGTCATTTTTTACTGCGAGGTGTTCAAAAATTCGATTTTACTCAAATCAAATGCATGTGTATGATATGTGAACATCATGTATGAGATAAAACAGATGCATACTCCCCCTAGCAACAAGCATAGATGCATATAGGAGCAAAAACACATAGGCAAAGCAATCAACCAAATTCAAGCAAATTTTAGACACTAAAAAGACTCTAAGGTTCAAGATAGGCTAGTTAAACCTAACTCTCTCCTAAGAGACCAAAAACTCTCTTTGTCTAAAGGTTTGGTAAAGATATCCGCTAGTTGGTTTAAGGTGTCTACATATTTTAGAACTACCTCATTTTTCAAGACATGATCTCTAATGAAATGATGTCTTATCTCTATGTGCTTGGTACTAGAATGTTGGATGAGATTCTTAGTGAGACATATGACACTAGTGTTGTTACACTTAAAAGGGATGGTACCTACATCAATTCCATAATCTAAAATTTGTTGTTTCATCCAAAGTACTTGAGCACAATAACTATTAGCAAATTTTTATTCCGGTTCGGTGGTAGATAAAGATACACTATTTTGTTTCTTTGGAAACCATGATATGAGCATACTACCTAGGAATTGACAGGTACCAGAGGTACTTTTTATATCTATCTTACAACCTCCATAATCCGCATCCGAATATGTATGCAAATCAAAGGAGGAATATCTAGGATACCAAAGGCATAAACAAGGTGTGTCTGTAAGGTATCTAAAGATTCTTTTAACGGATATGAGGTGTGATTCTCTAGGACTAGCTTGAAATCTAGAACAAAAGCAAACACTAAACATTATATTCGGTCTACTTGCAGTAAGATAAAGTAAAGATCCTATCATAGAACAATAAAGCTTTAAATCAACACACTTACCTCCTTTATCTTTGTCAAGCTTTGTAGAAGAGCTCAATGGTGTGGCTTGAGGTTTCATATTCTCCAAGCCAAACTTCTTGAGCATGTCCTTGATGTATTTAGCTTAATTGATAAAGATTCCATCCTTCCTTTGTTTGATTTGGAGTCCCAAGAAGAATGAGAGCTCCTCAATCATGCTCGTCTCAAATTCGCCTTGCATCAACTTAGCAAATTCTTGGCAAAGCAACTCATTAGTAGAACCAAAAATGATATCATCAACATGGTTTGGGTATTTTAAATCTTCAAAATCGGGTGGTTGTTTTACATACACTTCTTCATTAATAAAACCATTTAGAAAAGCACTTTTTACATCCAATTGAAAATCTTGAATTCATGATAACATGGAAATGCAAGAAGTATCCTAATAGCTTCCATTCTAGCTACAAGTACATAGGTTTCATCAAAATTGATTCCTTCTTCTTGAGTGTAACCTTGAGCAACAAGTCTACCCCTGTTTCTCACTATGTTACCACTCTCGTCTAGTTTGTTTCCAAAAACCAATTTAGTTCCTATGGTAGACTTATTACTAGGCCTATCAACTAATGTCCATACTTGACTTCTCTCAAATTGATTTAACTCTTCTTGCATGGTCAATATCCAATATTCATCATTTAATGCTTCTTTGATATTTTTAGGCCCTATGCATGAGATAAATGCAACATTTCAAGCCTTTTTAAAAGAAAGTCTAGTGGTTACCCCTTTATATGAATCACCCAAAATCTCACCATCTTTGACATAGTTGAACTCCCTTGGGTAGCTCACTTCCTTTTCCTTTAGAGTTATATCCTTCAAGGCTTCTAGAGGTGGATCTTGTGCTTCTTCTTCGTTGGATGGAACTTCATATACCTTTGATGGTTTCCCACCATCATTGGCTTAAAAAAATTCCTACATCAACCTCATCACAAGAATCCTTCCTCTGAAGGAGGTTATCATCGAAAACCACATATATAGACTCTTCAACTACCAAAGTTCTTTTATTAAATACTCGTTAGGCTTTAGAATTTAGAGAATAACCTAAGAAAATAGCTTCATCACTTTTAGCATCAAATTTTCCAAAATTGTCTTTTCCATTATTTAAAACAAAACATTTACATCCAAAAGGATGAAAATAGCTAATGTTAGGCTTTTTGGATTTTAAAATCTCATAAGGAGTTTTCTTTAAAATTGGCCTAACCATTACTCGGTTGACAATATAGCAAGCCGTATTAGTGGCTTCAGCCCAAAAATAATTTGGCAATTTGTTTTCATAAAGTATGGTTCTAGTCATTTCTTCTAAAGTTCGATTTTCCTCTCAACAACCCCATTTTGTTGAGGAGTGCGAGGAGCGGAAAATTATGGCTTATACTATTTGAGTTAAAAAATCCTCAAAACCTAAATTTTGAAATTCTATTCCATGGTCACTTCTAATGTGAGAAATAGAATGACCAACATCATTTTTGAAAACGTGATAAATTTTTCTAAAGCCTCATTCTTAGTACTATAAAAATAGAACCCAAATAAATCTAGAGTAATCATCAATTAAAACAAATGCATATGATTTTCCACCCAAGCTCATAGTCCTAATAGGGCCAAAAAGATCCATGTGGATCAATTGCACAACTCTACTAGTAGAAACATAATTAATAGGTTTAAAATAAACTCTTTTATGTTTGCCTTTTGCACAAGCATCACAAATTTTGTCAAAAGAAAACTTTATTTTTGGCAAACCTCTTACTAGATCATTTGAAACCATTTTTTCTAAAATACTCATGCTTGCATGCCCTATTTTTCTATGCCATAACCATGAGTCATGTTCATCTTTTGCAACAGAACATGCATTTGAAATATGAATGTCATCTAAATGTACCATTTATATGTTTATTATGTCGATGACCAATAAGCACAATTTTTTTAGTTTTAATGTTTATAATTTTGCAACCATTTAAATCAAAAAGATTATTGAAACCGTTATCACAAAGTTGGCTTATGCTTAAAAGGTTATGTTTTAGACCGTTGACATATAAAACATTGTCTATAACGATAGAAGAGTGATTACCAATGGAACCAATTCCTTCAATGTGGCCTTTGGAATTGTCACCGAAAGTCACTACTCCTCCACTCTTTGGTTTTAGCTCCAAGAACTGACTCTTATCACCAGTCATGTGTCTTGAGCATCCATTATCAAGGTACCGTGAGTTTGCACATGTAGATTTGGCCTTGTAGCAATGCTCCTCCTGCAAACAAAGAATTAAACCTTGGTTTTTTGCACCCAAATCATTTTGGGTCCATGAGTATTAGCTCCCAAAATCTCGGTTCCCTTGGGAATCCAAGAAGACAAAAAACTAATGTTGTTAGAAGCAATTAGTTCCTTAGGAACCCACACACTTCTAACCTTCTTACCATATGAGGGCCTTGGGAAGCCTCTTTGTTTGTATCCATTAAAGTTTCCTTTTACATAGTTAGGTTTTGAAGAACTTTTTTTTTCAAAACTTTATTTCCCAACCTTACTTGGAGATGCTTTAAGATCACTCACCTCCTTGTAGTGACCATCATGAACTTGAGAAAGAAGGTTGTTTAAATCAAGATTTTTCTTTTCAAAATCATTTTGTTTTTGTTGTAAATCAAAAACCTTCTTTTCAAGTTTGGAGTTGGTTTTAGAAAGGGAATCGTTTTGGTTTTTCAAATCGGAAATCATTTTCATATTTTTCAAAATTGATTCCTTAAACTTTTCAACTAGCTCATCATAAACCTCTTGTAACTCATCATATGCTTCTTGAAGTTCATCAAAAGATAAATCAAATAAAGATGAGTTAGAGGTTACCTTAGGATCTTCTTCAAGAGCCATGAGGCAAAGGTTGGCAACTTCTTACTCCTCATCATCGGATGATTCCTCATTACTCTAAGTAGAAACGTTTGACTTGAGCTTCTTCTTCTTCCCGAAGCTCTTCCTTTTGAGTTGGGGGCATTAGGTTCTTATGTGCCTCGGATTCTTGCACTCATAGCAAATAATTTGATCATTCTCTTCCTCCTTGTTCTTGTTCTTGAAATCCCCTATTAGATGGAACTTTCCTCCCCGGTTGGATTTCATGAACCGAGTGAACCATTTGGCTAGCATAGCCATTTCTTCATCTTCCTCCTCACTAGAATCGCTCTCTTCTTATGAAGCTTTCAAAGCAATTCCTATCTTCTTCTTTTATACTTCCTTCTTTTCGACATTCTTCTCTCTTTTTCTCATATTCTCTTCCTTTCTTCATGATCTCATGGGTTAGAAGAGATCTCATAAGAGTATCTAGCTTTAAGGTCCTTAGCATTGATGATGGCGGTCATCTTTCCATCCTATGACTCGAGAAGGGAGTAGATGAGCTTTCAGACTAGCTTGTCTTCGCGGATGACTTCTCTGAAGCTTTTGAGACTGATGACGGAGAAACGATCGAACATCTTGTTGACACTCTCATCAGGCTCCATCTTGAAATTATCGTAGCTCAAGTTCAGAAGTCCAATCTTGTTCTCCTTGTCATCATTTTTGCCTTCATAAATGGTCTTGAGCTTGTCTCATATCTCCTTTGCACGAGTGCAAGAAGACATCTCCGAGTACTTGTCCGGTCCAAGCGCATAAAAGAGCATGTCCATAGCTTTATCATTGACTTGTAAGCACCTTCGTTCATCATCAGTCATCTCAAGCTTGGACTTTGGAACAGACCAGCCTTCTTCTCTCTTCATCGGTATGGTTGGTCCATCTTTCACTACATCCTATAGGAGGTAATCATTGGATTTGATGAAGAGCTTCATGCGATTCATCCAATAGGGATGGTTATCTCCATTGAAATAGGGCAGTTTGGTGACAAATTGAGACTTGTACAAGTTGTGGCTGGAAGTAGACATCATGGCCTGAATGTCGATTGATTGAATCACCTCTAGGATTGTCTCAAGTGGATGTTAATCCCTCAAATGAGCTAGGCTCTGATATCAATTGTTAGGATGACCAATCAACTTGATTTGGCTAAGAGGGGGTGAATTGGAACTTTTAAAAATAAAGGGAAGAAAGATGATAAATGAAAAGTGTGACACAAGGAATTTATAATGGTTCAAGCTTCTAACAAGCTCTACATCCACTACCTTAGCCCCCTACTAAGGATTTCAAAACAATTTCACTATGAAATTCTTCCCCTTTTCTAGGTTTAGGAGGAAACCGTTACAAAGATCAAAGCTTTCTACCCAAAGCTTGATCAAGTTCACTCACTTTACAAGAAAGAATGAAAAATAATAAAAGACCTCCCAAAGGTAAAAATTTGCCCCAATTACAATTTCACTCAACCCAAACTTGAAAGAAAATGAATACAATTTGATCACTCAAGTGGGTTATAATGGATTTGACTCTAATAAGCTCAAAGTAGGTTGGATTTGTGCTTGAATGCTTTTTGACTTGTTCAATAGTTATTGTTGAAGCTTTTGAGACTTGATTTTATACCCCTTCATTGATTTCAACCGTTTGCGTGGTTGGGATCATCAGTAGAGCCGTTGGGCTACTTTCTTTCCGTAATAAATGTTGTTTGGTAACTAACGTATTGGTACACGAAGAGTCATATCGGTACTTGCCATAAGAAGAAACAGCCGTTGTACAAAGGGGTATCGATACTCTTGAGGGCATATTGAAATGGGTATAGTGTAAAAACATAGGCTTATCGATACGGTATAGCCGTATCGGTACAGTTTTAGCTCACTAGAATCTAAGGAAAAGGTCCAAGGAAAATTGCATCGGTACGCCTATGGGGCGTATCGATACTGGTTAACTGAAATTCAAAGTTTGTTGATTCCAATAACTGACAAGGCAACAGTCATATATTAAATGCAAAGATTTGAAAATCTTAACACCTTGTATCGATACATGTTAAGTCGTATTGATACGTTTAACCAAAAATATAAACCCACATGAAGGTCGTATCGGTACGATTTTTGCAATTAAAATTCTAATAGCCAAAAATCCGATCGAAACACCTAAGGCGTATCGATACGCCTGGCCATTTTTGGTTATTTGTGTATGAAAATACTTAGAAAAACTTTTGGGCTTTAAGTTTTTGACTTAAAAACATTTTAAGTTCAACTCTTTGTCATTTTGTGAGACTTTTTGAATACTTAAAAATTTATCCAATTTTACAAATTGGTCCTTAAACACTTTGTTATATCAAAATCAAATATAGGTTTTAAAAATCTCAACTGAATCGGGCGTCGAATTGACATTTAATTGCACATACATGCAATTTAGGGATTAAATTGCAAATCTGGAAAGTTACGAGGACTTAGATAAAATTTGGGATACCAATCCTCAATTAATCAAATTACATTCTTGCTTCCCAAATTACAGCTCAAATTGATCATTCAAAGTCATACAATTGCATTCACAAACATTAGGGACCAAAATGAAAGAATCAAAAACTCTCAAATAACACATTAACTGAAATAACTACAATCCATATCGGTACACGAGCAAGTGTATCGACACACTTTCACAATTTCAAGACCCCATATTCTAGTAGCTCAAAACTGTACCGATACACCTTTTCCCGTATTGGTACGCCTTGTCGTATTACACATGCCCGCACCGATACGCATACTTGAGTACTGAGATCCAACCTCAAATTACGCTTACTCGTACTGATATAAGGGCACACGTACCAATACACTCATACCTATAATGACCAATTTTGCTAGTTTTTCATACGATCATGGATTTAAGCATGCTTTAACAATTCATAAACATGTACACCACTAAACTAAAGATCAAGCCATGCGATAATATCAAAGAAACATGATCAAACCATAGCAACATGCTTCAATCAAAGGTCTAGAGGCATGCTTCCTAAAAGCCAGTTCATCCAGCGTACGAAACGTAAATCCACATCAAAATCAAACACATAAAACCACACACAACTCCACAACAACAATATAAACTTGCACAAATCGAGAGTTTAGCAAATAACCCTCCCAAACAACAATGAACCCCCATTGACTTTATTACTACCAGTCTAGTTCAAAAACCATACTTTCAAGTAGTTCAAGTCCTTGGATTCCCCTTCGCTTGCTCGCTACATCCAACCTTTAATTCTCTACATTGATGGACAAAGAGAGCGTAAGCACAATAGTCTTAGTGATGAGTGCTCAAAACAAAACACCATCAATGCATTTAAAATCGGTTTCCAACTCACAATGAAAAAATCATTTAAAAACATACTTCAAACATCATGCCTTACAAATCATGCACTTAACATTTCCAATAATATAAATATTAAACCATATGTAACATGTATCATGGATCAACAACAAAATCCCCATTTACAATCCCTCAATTTAAGCTTTCCCATGCATAACAACCCATATGCAAGGCTTAAAGAGTAAACATATATGAACCAACATTATAAAACATAATCTATCAACATGATACATTATCAATTATATTAGCTTAAATCTAATGAGTGAATTTCCTCTCAATTGGATGTTTTACTCTTGAAAAACAAAGGAAAACAATTAGATTTTGAAAATAAGATTGAAGAATCCATTAGAAATAAAGAATTTAAGAAATTAAGAACATTACCTCAAATCTTTGATGCAAAAGATAGTGTTTGGCTGAGGAAACTTTGAGAGAAAAAGCTACGTCAAAAGTGGTTTTTAGGAAAATAACTACCTTTCCTTAATTAATTCCCCTTTAATTCACTAATTAAAACTCTTTTAAAATAATCCAAATTGAGAGAAAAATAGATTGAAACATTTGGTAAATTAGCTCCTTAAAGATTCTAAGATTTGACCCTTTTTTAAAATAGACACTAAAAACAGTTTTTCATTCTTTACATTTTGTTCACTAACCAAAAGTCCAATTTCCAAATTCCATTTTTTCAAAATTGACTTTACCAAAAATATCCATATATTAAATAATTATTTTAGGATATTTTCCCATATATTTTCTCACACAAAAATATTTATTCTAATTTTTATCCTGAATTCGACTCGAATCTCTAATCCCGATCCACTAGACCGTGTAATCAACCTAGAAACTCCTAGGCCCAAAACCGGGACATTACAGTTTGGTACCATTTTTTCATAATTAGGATTGGGATTGGGATTGGTAGAACTAGACCTAAACTCTTTTCTAGATCTTTTCTTAGGAGGCATGGTTAAAAATTTGCAAAAATTCGAACTACAAAAACACATGTATACATATACATCAAATTCAATCTAATGACCAAGGTAGTATAAAAATATTTATTGTATAGTTTAAAATTATATAAAAGTATAAAGAATTTTTTTTGGTAAAGTTAAAATTTTAAAACTAGAAAATAAAATATACGAGTATAATTTTATATTATAACAAAAAAATTAGTTTTGATTTTTTTTTGTAAAATCTTTAAAAACAATGATATATACATCCTAAATATACAAATTTTAAACATAAAAGCTATAAAAATAAGAAAGAATTCGAAATATAAAGAATAAGGCTTTTACCTTGAGTATGGATGGATGGATGGATGGATGAGGATATGATTTGCACTAGACTTAATGATAATAGCTTGGGTTTGAAGTTGAAATCAAAAGCCCCTAAAGAGATTTGATAGTTTTTGACAAAAAATTGAGAGATTTGAAGGGTTTTAAATAGGGGAAACGGCTAGGGTTTTGAGAGAAAAAACTATGTTTGAGTTAAATTAGGAAAACCTTTATTCATGGCTCTAGTGGACATGCATACCGATACGCACGTTATGTGTACTAAAATCGCGTATCGATGCGAGTTTACCCCGTACCGATCCTTGACCCGTACTAGTACAGACCAAGCGATATCGAAACACTACCCCCGATACCCCATATCGATACCCTTTAACCAAATTTGACAGATTTGGCTGCAAAGGACCCCAAAAATTTAATTTTACTCGAATTAATATGCATGCTTATGATATTAGATCATCATGAGTGGGCAAAAACAAATACATTCTCCCCCTAACAACATGAAAAGATGCATATAGGAGCAAAATCACACAAACATGAATATCAACCAAATTCAAGCAAGATTAAGATCAAAAACAAGGCTCTAAGGTTCAAGAAAGGGTAGTAAGCCTAACTCTTTCCTAAGAGTCCAAAAACACTATTTATCTAAAGGTTTGGTAAAGATATCGGGTAATTGGTTTAAGGTGTCTACAAACTCTAGAACAACATCATTTTTCAAGACATGATCTCTAATAAAATGATGTCTTATCTCTATATGCTTGGTTCTAGAATGTTGGATGGGATTCTTAGTGAGACAAATAGTGCCAGTATTTTCACACTTTAAGGGGATGTTACCTACATCAATTCCATAATCTAAGAGTTTTTGCTTCATCAAAAGGACTCGAGGAAAAAAACTACTGACCGAAATATATTATGCCTTGGTGGTAGATAGTGCTATGTTATTTTACTTCTTAGAAAACCACTAGATAAGCATGTTACCTAGGAATTGACAAGTATTGGATGTGTTCTTTCTATCTATCTTACAACCTCCATAGTATGCATCCAAATAAGCATGCAAACTAAAGGATGAGTCTTTAGGATACCAAAGACCTAAACAATGGGTGTCTCTAAGGTATCTAAATATTATCTTAACGACTTTTAGATTTGATTCTCTAAGACTAGCTTGAAATCTAGCGCACAAGCAAACACTAAGCATGATATCCAGACTACTTGCGGTAAGATAAAGCAAAGATCCTATCATAGATCTATAAAGCTTTAGATCAGCACATTTACCTCCTTCATCTTTGTCAAGCTTTGTAGATGAGCTCATTGAAGTAGCTTAAGGCTTTATATTCTCCAAGTCAAACTTCTTAAGCATATCTTTGATGTACTTTGCTTGATTGACGAAAATTTCATTCTTCCTTTGTTTGATTTGGAGTCCCAAAAAGAATGAGAGCTCCCCTATCAAGCTCATTTCAAATTCACCTTGCATTAGCTTAACAAAATCTTGGCAAATAGATTCATTAGCATAACCAAAATATCATCAACATAAATTTGAACTACTAAAATGTCCTTACCTTTTCTTTTTATATAAAGTGTAATATCAATCTTCCATTTATCAAAATCTTTTTCAATTAGGAAATTTGACAATCTTTCATGTGAAGCTCTAGGAGCTTGTTTCCAACCATATAAAGTTTTTGAAAGTTTGAAAATATGGTTTGGGTATTTTGGATCTTCAAAACTGGGTGGTTGTTCTCCATACATTTCTTCATTTATAAAACCATTTAGAAAAGCACTTTTAGCATCCATTTGAAAATGCTTGAATTCGTGATAACATGCAAATGCAAGCAATGTCCTAATAGCTTCCATTCTAGCTACGGGTGCATAGGTTTCATCAAAATCAATTTCTTCTTCTTGAGTGTAACCTTGAGCAACAAGTCTAGCCGTGTTTCTCACTATGTTACCACTCTTATCTAATTTGTTTCTAAAAACCCATTTAGTACTTATAGTAAATTTATTACTAGGCCTATCAACTAATATCCAAACTTTACTCCTCTCAAATTTATTTAACTCTTCTTGCATGGCCAATATCTAATAATCATCATTTAATGCTTTTTTGATATTTTTGGCTCAATGCATGAGATAAATGCAACAAAATTACATGTATTTCTAAGAGAGGATCTAGTGGTTGCCCCTTTGGATGGATCATCCAAAATCTCACCACCTTTGACATAGTTGACATCCTTTGGGTATGTGACCTCTCTTTCCTCTAGAGACATGTCTTTCAAGGCTTCTAGAAGTGGATCTTGCAGCTCTTCTTTTGGTGGAACTTCTTCCACCTTTGATGATTGTCCTTCACCATCATTGGCTTCCAAAATTCCTACATCATCATCATCATAATTATCCTTTCTTGGAAGGAGGTTATCATCAAAAACAACATATATTGACTCTTTAACCAATAAAGTTCTTTTATTAAACACACGATAGGCTTTAGAGTTTAAATAGTAACCTAGAAAATAGCTTCATCATTTTTTGCATCAAATTTGCTTAAATTGTCTTTTCCATTGTTTAAAACAAAACATTTACATCCAAAATGATGAAAATAGCTAATTTTAGGCTTTTATTTTTGAAAAGCTCATAAGGTTTTTTCTTTAAAATAGGCCTAATCATTATCCAATTAACAATATAGCAAGCCATATTAGTGGTTTCTGCCCAAAAATACTTAGGCAAATTGTCTTCATAAAGCATAGTTCTAGATATTTCTTCTAACGTTCTATTTTTCCTCTCAACAATCCCATTTTGTTGAGGTGTGCGAGGAGCCAAAAAATTATGGTTAATCCCATTATAGTTACAAAACTCTTCAAAACTTAGATTTTGAAATTCGGTTCCATGATCACTCTTAACATGAGAAATAGAGTAACCAACATCATTTTTATTTGCTTTTAAAAATGTGATAAATTTTTCTAAAGCCTCATCCTTGATACTTAAAAATATAACCCAATTAAATCTAGAGTAATCATCAACTAAAACAAATGCATATTGTTTTCCACCCATGCTCATAGTTCTAATAGGGCCAAAAAGATCTATATGGATCAATTGTAAAACTCTAATAGTAGAAACATTATTGATGGATTTAAAAGAAACTCTTTTGTGTTTGCCTTTAGCACATGCATCACAAATTTTGTCAAGAGAAAACTTGATTTTTTGGCAAACCTCTACTAGATCATTTGAAACCAATTTTTCCAAAACACTTATGCTTGCATGTCCTAGTTTTCTATGCCACAACCAAGAATCATGCTCATCTTTTGCAACAAAACATGCATTTGAAATATGAATGTCATCTAAATGCACCATGTAAATATTTCCTATTCGATGATTAATAAGCACAATTTTATTGGAATTAATGTCAATAATTTTGCAACCATTTAAATCAAAAAGTACATTGAAACCTTTATCACACAATTGACTAAATCTTAAAAGATTATGCTTAAGATCGTTGACATAAAGAACATTATCAATGAGAATAGAAGAGTGATTCCAATAGAACCAATTCCTTCAATATGGCCTTTGGAGTTGTCACCAAAAGTCACTACTCCTCGACCTTTTGGTTTTAGCTCCAAGAATTGACTCTTGTCTCTGGTCATGTGTCTCGAGCGTCCACTATCAAGGTACCATGAGTTTGCACTTGAAGTTTTGGCCTTGTAGCAATGCCCTCCATACAAACATAGCATCAAGTCCTAATTTTTGGTACCCCAATTCTTTTGGGTCCATGAGTATTAGCTCCTAAAAAATCTTGGTTCTCTTGGGAATCCAAGAAGCAATAACATCAATATTATTAGAAGTGACAAATTCCTTAGGAACCCAAACACTTCTAACTCTCTTACCATTAGAAGGCCTTTGAAAGCCTCTATGTTTGTAGCCATTAAAGTTTCTTTTCACATGGTTGGGTTTTGAATTGCTTCCTTTTTCAAAAACGAGAATTCCCAACATTGTTTAAAGAAGCTTTAAGATCACTCACTTTCTTTTGGTGATCATCATGAACTTTTGAAAGTAGGTTATGCAAGTCTTGATTTTTTATTTTCAAAATCTTTTTGTTTTGCTTGCAAATTCATAACCTTCCTTTCAAGTTCCAAGTTGGTTTTGGATAAGGAATCATTTTGGTTTTTCAAATCGAAAATTATTTTCTTGTTTTCCAAAATTGATTCCTTATACTTCACAACCAACTTATCATAAACCTCTTGCAACTCATCATAAGCTTCTTAAAGCTCATCAAAAGTAAAATAAAAATTAGATGAGTTTGAGGTTACCTTAGGATCCTCCTCCAATGCCATGACACATAGGTTTGCTACTTCTTGCTCCTCCTCATCGGATGAGTTCTCATCACTCCAAGTAGCAACATGTGCCTTAATTTCTTCTTCTTCCTGAGGTTCTTCTTCTTTATTTGAGGACAATCGAACTTGATGTGTCCCGACTTTTTGCATTCATAGCAAACGATTTGGTCCTTATCTTCTTCTATTTTCTTGTTCTTGAAACCTTCTCTCTGTTGGAACTTTCTTCCCTAGTTGGATTTCATGAACCTTGTGAATCTCTTGGCTAGCATAGTCATTTCTTCATCTTCTTTCTTACTTGAATCACTCTCCTCTTGTGAAGCTTTGAGAGTAATTCCCATCATATTTTCTCCACTTCTTTCTTTTAAATCTTCTTCTCTTCATTTTTCTTTTTATCTTCTCTTCTTTTCTTCCTAATCTCATGAGTGAGAAGAGACCCTATAAGAGCATCAAGCTTTAAGGTCTTGAGATCCTTGGCTTTGATTATGGTGGTCTTCTTTGAGTCCCATGACTTTGGAAGAGAGTAGATAAGCTTCTGAATAAGCTTGTCTTCCGAAATAACTTCTTCATAACCTTTAAGCTCGTTGATGATGAAAGAGAATCGATCAAACATCTTGGTGATATTTTCATCCAGTTCCATTTTAAAGTTCCCATAGTTTAGATTGAGAAGTCCAATCTTGGTCTCATTCACTTCATTGGTTCCCTCATAAGTAACTTTAAGCTTGTCCCATATCTCCTTCGCACTTGTGCAAAAAGACATCTTCGTATACTCGTCCTATCCAAGGGCACCAAATATAATGTACATTGTTTTGTCGTTGACTTGCACCTTCCTATGATCTTTATCGGCCATTTCTTCTTTAGCCTTGGGAACAAGTTGGTCTCCTTCCCTCTTCATCGAAATAGCCGGTCCATCTTCCATTACATCCCAAATGAGGTAGTCATTGGATTTAATGAAGAGTCTCATTTTATTCTTCCAATATGGGTAGTTTGCCCCCATTGAAATAAGGCGGTTTGGAGATAGATTGTGATTCCTCGAAGTGGTTGCCAGAAGTAGAGGCCATGGATTGACTTGTGGATTGATTGAACACCTTATGATCAACTCAAGAGGATGTGAAGCCTTCCAATGAGTGTACCTCTAATACCAATTGGTGGGATGAACAATCAATGCAAGATGGCCAAGAGGGGGTGAATTGGCTATTAAATAAAAATGGTGGAAGCAAAGAAAAAATGACACAAGCAATTTTGAGTAGTTAAACCTTCTCAATAAGGCTTACATCTACTACATTAGTTATCCACACTAAGGATTTCTCAAATCCACTAGATTTGTTTTCCTTTTGAGGCTCAAGGAGATAACCTTACAACTCCCTTAAGGTTTATACCCAAAACCTTAAGAACTCTCACAAATAGAAATACAAATGTAGAAAACAAAGAAAACCTCACAAAGGCATAAATGTTTGTACAATAAATGCTCACTCAACCCCAAACACTTGAGTACAAGGATTACAATAAGAATTCTCAAGTGGGTTTACAATATTTGACAATGAAAGCTTAAAAATTGTTGGATGTGTGCTTGAATGCTTTAGACTTGTTGAATAGTTGTTGAAGAAGCTTTGGGGACTTGATTTTATACCCCTTATTGATTTTTAATTGTTTGGGTAGTTGGGATATTGATTATAGCCATTGGGTTGCATTTTTCCCGCAATAAATGATGTCTGGCAACACTAGTATCGGTACTCAAGAACTCGTATCGGTGCCTGCAATAAGAAGAAAGAGTCGTTGCAACAAAGGGGTATCGATACACGAGAGGACGTACTGATACGGAGTGTCTATTTTACAAAGGGTATCGGTACGATCAATGTCGTATCGGTACCGGTTTTGCTCACTAGAATCCTTGGAAGTTTTGCTCAAAAATTCGTATCGATACGCCGATAGGGGTATCGGTCCGCATAACCGTTTTTCAAAATTTATGCTTCCAATAAATTGACAAGGCAATGATAAAAAATTAAATACAAAGATTTATAAAATCTTTAACCCCGTACTGGTACTCTATAAGTCGTATCGATACTCGTAAGCAATTTGGTTACCACGTTTAAAGAGGTGTACCGATACGGCTACATGCGTATCAGTACCCTATAGCCATTAGGCAAAAATTAGTTTTTCAGTAGCAAAAAACCGTACCGATACGACCTAAGGCGTATCGGTACTCCTGTACCAAATTGATTATTTTGAGTACCAAAACTCTTAGAAAAATATTTGGGGTTTAAGGTTTTGACTTAAAAATTATTTTAAGTTAGAATGCTTGTCAATTTATGAGTCTTTAAATGCTTATTTCTTTTTACAAACTAGTCCTTATTATATCAAAAGCAATATAATGATGGGTGTATATATATGTAAGTTAATGTTTATGTGATAGTGTGTGTAAAATAAGTCGATGAAGTATTCTCTTCATTGGTTTAGGAGCTACTGATTTAATGTTTTAGTTAGGGTTTTGAGAATTTTGAAATAAAAGTTTGAGTTTGTCTAAACTTATTATGGTTTAAGTTAGAAAATATTTTAATTATTAATATGATTGTGTATTACAAAAACTTATTTTGATAGTATCGACTATAATTATACTTGTATTACTTTAGAAGAAAAAAACCTCTATATTGTTGGCATATATGGTGGTTGACCTAGAAAAGTGGGTTGGGCAACTTCTTGTCTTTGGGAATTAAAAACTTAAGTTATTTTCTTCCCTCATCCATTAATTAGCCAAATGAGAATATACCAAATTATAAAAGTATTTAAGGAAATAGCATTGCATATATGTGTGTGCCTAAATGGCTAGCCATTATGCAACTGTCAAGGACTGAGTTACACCTCCCTAGCTACTTGTATAACTAACGAAGGGATGAACGTAGATCACACCAGTTATTGTTTGCCTTTGCATTCTCTAGTTGGGTGCTTGACCTTGGGATGCATACAGATATGATGAAATCAACTTAGTTATTATAAGTTAAGATTGCTTTTCAGTGTGTATTAGTACATGATTTGGAAGTTAGCATCCATATGCATGCAAAGTATTGTTAGCCTATGTTCGTGTGCTTTACTCCTTTTGTTTTGAGCAGAGAATCGAAAGCGGGGGTCGTGGAAGATCCGAGCATAATGGACGTTTAGAGAGCACAATGAGTGGCATGGTACGGGAGAGAAAGAGAGTCCGAAAAACTTCATGGGAAAGGGAAAGAAAATATCGATTGTTGATGGTGACTGACGGGGATTCTAGCAAATTCCATTAATGTTATTTATTACTTCATTTTTTTTTATAAATACTGTTCCTTAGCGCATACAATTTTAAAAAGCCAAATTTCATCGTACCAACCATTGCCGAGCGAAGAAAATGACATAAATACACCTAAAATGTTTAGCACGTGGAAACATTTGAAAGGAAAGTTAAATGAATGATGACAAATTATATTGACTAAGATATTGTTCAAAATGTTAACGTCAACAAATTTGTCAAAAAATTTTGCACTAAAATTTCACTGAAGTGAAATTTCATTTCATTTTTATAACCAAATTACAACTTGAAAAATCATCCCTTCTTTCAAATATGGATCTTTCAATATTTGTCAATTCTTTTCTCTTCCTTTGAACCAATAGCTACAAAAAATCATTTTACATTCTTAATGGATTCGGAAAATATAAACATTGTAACAGAATCTGATTTTATAGTTGTAATTATGTTTTTAGTCTCAATAAAGACTATGATATGTGTAGCGACTATTTAATCCGAAGTGTCCCACTCTTTATAAAAATTTGGTTAAAGGAGAAATTATTGAAAAAGCTCGTACTTTTAAAATAAGACTTAGGAGTCGCCACCGGTTACTTGGTTTAGGTAGACCGGACATCGCAAAACAAAATCAGAGATTTAAACGGGTTCGGGAGTTAGTGATGTGTGGGGAAGATTTTAGCACCCCACAACGCCCGAAATTGGTACCTAAGGGTTCGTATCGTATTTGCAAAGAAAAGTTGAAATTCAAATCTAATTTAATAGTTGATCCCTAATAGATCATCTAGATATTTTACAGTTCTAATCGATGCATTGACTAGATGGTCATATGTATCCTTGTTATCAACCCGCAACTTGGCGTTTGTGAGGTTACTTGCTCAGTTGATAAAATTATGAGCACATTTTCCATATTACCCTATAAAGATAATCACTATTGATAATGTGGTGACATGCCATTTTATATGCAGCATCACTAATTCGCATCAAGCCAACAAATTATCATAAGTTCTCCCTATTACATATGGTTTTTGGTCAAGAACCAAATAGTTCTCATCTTCAAATTTTTGAGTGTGCGGTGTATGTTTTAATTGCTCCACCAAAACGCACAAAGATGAGTCCTCAAAGAAGGTTGGGAATATATTTTTAATTTGAATCCCCTTCGACAATTAAATATCTTGAGCTTCATATGGGGAATTTATTTACTGCTCGATTTCCTGACTATCATTTTAATGAGTCGGTTTTCCCAACATTAGGGGGAGAAAATAAATAGCTGGAAAAAGAAATAAGTTAGAATGAATTATCATTATCTCAGTTTGATCCACGTACTCAACAATGTGAACTATAAGTTCAAAGGATAATTCATTTAGCAAATCAATTGCTAGATGATTTTGCTGACTCTAAAAGAACAACTAAGTCACATATACCAGCTATGAATGCTCTGATTAAATTTGATGTCCTAGAAGGACAAACTCTAGTTGCTAATGAGTCTAACTTACGCCTGTAGCGTGGTAGACAAGTAGGTTCCAAAGCTAAAAATCCTCGAAAAATAAAAGGAGCTATATTTTATGATGGTCTGATCATGGAATCAACGTATTATGAAAATCTCTAAAAGAGATTAAAAGGTCTCCAACAAAGACATTGACATGACTCAGGTACCTGATAATAAAGAATTCTCAATAGATTATGTCATGTATGGTAATAAGTGGAATCGAAATCAATTCGACGTCGACAATACATTTGCATGCAATACAGAAGTATAGATTTTGATGTGGATCATGAACTATTGTCAATTGGACAATGTAAAAAAAGAAATGATTGGCCAAAATAAAGAGAGGCAATTGAGGCGAAACTAAAATCTCTTTCGAAAAGAGAAGTATTTGGGCTTATAGTCCATACATCAGAATGTGTAAAGCTCATGGATATAAATGAGTCTTTGTGAGAAATAGAAATGAAAAATGGGAAATCGCGAGATATAAAGCTCGTTTGGTTGCACAAGGATTCTCACAAAGACATGAAATTATTATGAGGAAACATATTCCTGGATGGTGGATGCAACTACTTTTAGATTTTTGATTAGTCTGGCGATAAAAGAACGACTTAGTTTTCGCCTAATGGATGTCGTTACATCCTATTTGTATGAGCCTCTTGATAATAATATTTTTTATGAAACTTTCGGAAGGATTTAGACTTCAGAAGCAATTAATTCAAGCTCTAAAGAACACTATTCAATCAAATTGAACTTATCTATTTATGAAAATTGGGTGCATATTGTATAATCGCCTCAATGAATACTTATTAGCGGAAGTCTATAAGAATGATTCAATTTCCCCGAGCATTTTTATTAAGAGGTTTAGCTCTTAATTTGTCATTTTTGTTGTTGTATATGTTGATGATTTGAATATCGTTGAGACTTGTAAAGAGATCTCCTTAACAATGGAATCCTTGTGCATCAATAGACATACACGAAAAAATATTTAAAGAGACTTTACATGCATAACACATATTCGTTAATCACCCTTATGGTTGCTATGTCTCTTAATGTAAACAAAGATCTATTCTGCTCTCGAGAAAGGGTGATGATATTCTTGGGCCAAAAGCACCATATATATATTAATTGATTTGGAAGCATCATATCTTAGTTGGTCTAGAAATACTATCTAAGTGCACGGAGACCATTACCTTTAGATCTTTCAAAACTCGATGCCTTTCCAGACATGTAAATAATTGCTATGCATGAGGCAAAGCCGAAATATGTGTTTGGCTAAACATATCCAGAAGATATGTGAATTGCTTTCACAAGATAAGATGCAAGCTATCTTGTGTATAGATAATGCAAAATTTATATCTCAAGGTGGATACATCAAATGTGACAAAACGAAACATATTTCTTCAAAGTTTCGTCCCTCATGATCTTTAGAAAAATAGTATTCGATGAATCCTTTCAAGCAGTAATTTGTAAGATATATTTACTAGTGCATAGTCTACTTCAACATTTGAAGATTATATTCAAGATTGAAATATGAAGATTCCAAGATCTTATGTGATATTTTCATGAGAGGGGGTAAATACGCGTTGCACTTTTTTTCCTTTAACCGAGGTTTTGTCCCAATAGGTTTTCCTGGTAAGGTTTTTAATGAGGCAACATGTTATGCGTATCAAAGATGTGTGTACTCTTTTTCCTTTACTAAGAATTTTTTCCCCACAGGGTTTTTACCTTAGTAAGGTTTTAATGAGGCACATTATCTTCATGGATATCCAAGCGGGAGTGTTATGAATATCTTTATTTATGGTGGATATCTATATATTAAATGAGACATTAATTTACTTTATTATTAGGGCTTAATACCCATTGAAATTAGGGTTTCCATCTTATGCCTATAAATATAGAGTTTGGAGAAAGCATTATACACAACCCTACTTTGAGAATATAATAAAAGTCTCTCTCTTTCTCTCATCTTATTCTTGTTCATCTATTTTATTCTTGCTCTTTACTTTATTCACAACATGCAATTATACTAAAAAGTAACGCTAATAAATAGAAATGCATACCATAAAAAGCAATTAATATGAACATGAATATGAACAAGTAGACATAAAGAACAAATAAAATTAAAGATATACTTATATACGTAACATAAATACTACATACAAAAGAAAACACATAAAAGATACATGTATATATATTATTCATATGAACGACATTTACGTATACATACATTACATAAATAACATAAAGTTATATATACATAATAATAGTATACCATACGTATATATAAACATAACATAAATACTATATATGTATATATAAACTATATGATTTACTATATAGTATATAAAACCGTACGTATAATATATATATATATATGTAAAGGTGATGAAATTAAAAGAAAGAAGAAAATGTGGCCAAACTGCAAAGCATTTAAAACTCTAAGGGACTACGGAAGGGATTTGACCATGCGGAACGACCAAAGTTGTGATTATTTTGGGGTGGAGGTCCTTATGAATAAATTAACCCATTTTAATTTTAATATCCAGGTATATAAGACACTTATAAACCTAAATTATAACATTTCCCTTTATTTTTTTATTACTTCCAAAAATTACTCAAATCCTCTGAGGATTTGGATGAACACAACCATGTTCATTTGGATCTAGGGGATGAACCTAGTTTCCAATGGCCTTCTGTCGCGCCAACTGCCGTTCCTTGCCGCCGGATGTCGCTCACCGGCTTCAGCAAAACCCAAACTCAACTCGAAATCACCATTTTCTCGCGAAAAACATAAATTTGGCCTCTATTTTTTCAAAAGTAAACCCAATTTACCTAGATCTAAGGAAACCGAGACCCTAAAACTCTTTTTTAACTCAGATTTTTAAAACCCAAAATGTTTTGAAACTAAGACGAAGAACGGGGAAGGCAAAAATATGCAGTGGTGCCGTTCATCAGTAGCACCGCCCTCTGCCATGCGCGACGATTATCTTAGATCTAGACTATGTATGAAGCCTAAATCTTTTTTAACCTCTTTTTTTAGATTCAAAATGAAAAATAAAGAGTTAAAAATTACCTCTCTAATTTTTTTTTTGTATTGATTGATGATGATCTCCTCATTTTACAAAAATCACCCGGTTTATAACTAGATTTTTACATAGCTTAGGAAATTATGAAATCTATCTAGCTTTACTGTTGGATCTGATTTTGTTTGGTACAAATATATGCAATATCTAATTTTTTATTCTTCTTTTTGCAGGCTGATATCGACGGCGGTGTACGGTGGCAGCGTGATCTCCGGCGATGGCACCACGTGGACGAAAGAGGCGAAGTGGTGCATGCGCGTGGGCATGTGGGAAAGCTAGATCGTCTCGGCGTGCATCTCACGCACGCGTGGGGAGCTGGCTGGTCGCCTCTACTTCAATCCTGGTCGTTGGATTAGATTCGATCCAACGGCCCAAGCATGGCTGCGCATAGGAAAAGGCGATAGTTATTAGATTAGGGTTTTTTTATTTTAATTAGGTTTGGGCCAAATAGACCTTGTAATATTAATGGGTCTCATTATGTAAATGGACTATACTATTAAATTAATTGGGTTTCATTATTATTATTTTTTATCTGTTGTTTTCTGTATTTTCATTTTTAGCCCAATGATAATAAGCAACAATAATAATAGTAGTATTAATCCTTAATAATAATAATTAAAATTAAAATAAACTAGTATTATGTATATAAAGCCGGATAAAAATTAGTAATTACAACTGCCCCTCTTTGCTTTTTTTTGTGAAACGAGAATAGAGCAAATATCATAAGCACTAATTTTTATCCTACTTCATCATCTGTAGCCTTGGAATCGCAAGTTCTTTTGGAACTTTTCTCTCTTCCTCGACTAATTCTTTCAAGCTTTAAACTCTTCAATGCCCCGATTTGTACTCGTCTTCGTCATCAAAAAGAAAGCTTGACATCATGCCCGAAGGCCTTACTGATGGCCCGAAGGTCTTACTGATGGCGAAGGACTTACTGGTGGCCCGAAGGACTTATCATCATGCCCGAAGGGCTTACTGATGGCCTGAAGGACTTAGGATAAGGGTTCACGCCATCTTGGCTACCGAAATATCTCTTAAACAGGATTCACGCCAACAGGCTACCAATCCTTTAAAATGATGCCCCAGTTTCTATCAGTCTTGACATCACATTAAGGTTAGCATCGTGCTCGAAGGACTTACTGATAACCCGAATGACTTATCACCATGGCCGAAGGACTTACCGATGGCCCGAAGGACTTATCATCATGCCCGAAGGACTTACTAATGGCCCGAAGAACTTAGGATAAGGATTCACGCCATCCTGGCTACCAATAGAAATCTTCAATAAGGTCTACTTTTTCAACACGAAGCTGCAGACCAAAATCTTCGGTAATATTCAAATATTTGTTTAAAACAAGCAAAATGCTTCTAAATTAGCATGCCCCTAACATAGGGATCTCTATATAATGCATGCAATGTAATATTTTCTTCTTTTTTTCTTTCTTTTCTTTTTTCCTCTCTTTTCTTTTCAAATCTATTTTTAAAATCTTATTCCCTGAAAGGTCATTCTCAGATTTTTTCACTCCTTATCTATGCAGTATGCTCCTTAGTCTTCATCTTCATTTATTGAATCTCTATCTCGCATTTGACTCGCGCTTCCTTCTTGTGCGAGTAACTCTTTTCTTCTTTATTTTCAGGGTCTCTACTCAATTTCATAAATTCCTCTTCTAGTCCCTATACTACTCTTATATAGTGACTTTCATCATTTCATTGCCCCCATTCAATCTTGGGTTCGACTATTTTTCTGTTTTTGACTCAACGCTTGGAGTCTTCATCTACTTCAAGATTTGGGTTAGCAAAATTCCTTGATACCCGAGTCTATCTCTATTTTTCTTCTTCTTCTAACTCGGTCGAATCGTCTAGTTAGCAACATGCTTTCATCATTTTAAAGGTTACTACCCAACTCTTTTGAGTCAATCAATCTCAATTCTTCTTCATTCTCAGTAGCGGCGGTATCTTCCTCATATACACGTTCAACCATATTAGCTATTTTCCTTCAGAGTTCTCTCAAAACAGGAGGTGCAATCGACAACAAGCTTTCATCCAGCTTCGAGGCATTCAGATTTAATAAGATTAAGTCTGCAACTTTCCATGCAAACTTACATTTGCCTACATCATTCATTTACATGGAATAATTATAGAAAATGTTATAAATGGCAACAACATTGTTGCGGATTTCTTTCATTGGCCTTTGACCCTCTGCCAGCTCCAATGCTTCGTATAGTTCCTTTTTGTACTTGTCAAAAACTGTATGAGTAGATGCATTATTTTGTTCTTCATTTGAGCAATTTAGAGCATCGCACATGTCTTTCCTGTATTTCTCATAAAGTGTAGTTTATCTTCGTCGACCTTTCCTGATGACTCTATTGTCAAAGTAAGGGATCTTTCGAACTTCTAACTTTTTGATAAGGTTTGACATAATAGTACCTCTTTCTCAATATGAAAGTTGAATTGAACGAGTGAATTCGTTCCATATAATGAGGAAATACATGCACTCTCAACTCTTCCTAAACTTTGACCACGAAATCCCGAGCTTGAATGGTTCGGGGTGGTAGCTTTTATTAACTAGTACAGTTCCCTTGACCGCATAACCATTGCAAAAGAACTGAATCTGAAGCAGCCAAGATGGTACCCCATGGTTGAACTCTATCAATTTCCTAACTATATTATCCTCATTAATACAACAATTGGTTCAACCTCAACATCAGAGCCACCGTCAATGCTTCATTTGTAGACATTTTCGGGCATGTCAAAGCTAAACCCTTAGATATATACCCAGTCCCATCGATGTGAATACAATATTTTCCATCTTTATCAGGTATTTAAATTCCATCCTTATCCCAATATCAGGGTGAACACATGCCTCAATTGCCTAAACTCATTTTTCTTCCTTGTGAAACTGAGTCGAAGCCTCTTGGGAGGAAAAAATTCTATATCCTTTTGCTTTAGATATTCTTCTTTCTTTAAAGCAATGTGAAAATGGCCAATTTGCTTGTTTATTTCAATAATGGAAAATTTTGAAATAATGAAAAGAATGTCGAACATTTGAAAAACTTATGCTCGAGGAAAAATAGTATCTCACAATTTCAAACATTTTTTTCGAAAAAATAATGTTTGAAGGAAAAGGTAAATATTTCAAAATTTAGAGGGAATGCCTCAAACTCTTTAAAAATATTGTTTGGCCCCAAAATGTTAAATGCAATAACATATTTGTTTTGAATTAACAAAGATCAGTCCGAATGAAGCATATTTCTAGAAGATCTTGACTATTGTAGAGATATGTGCACATGTGTGGTCTCTTTTTAATCCATTAGGTTTTTTAGAGGAACGATTCCCATACCTATTTCTAACCCATTTACGGTGACTCTCTTAGTCTCACTATCTCACCATGCGCCATCCTTCCCTCATTTGGTGTTGATTAGGCACTTGAAATTTGACGTTCCTTGAAGCAAGGTTGTCCCTTTGGCGGAATGTGATCTGAAGACATTCTCATTCAACTAAGATATCCATGTATGATTAGAATGGTCTTTATAGGCTTGTAATGTAGGCCCCAGATATATAGGCCCAAGTAAGTGTTTAAGGGTTATGAAAAACCAATGATCATTTTCAAGCGAAACATCATCTTTGTACTTCTTGATCTGGATGTGTTCTGATGAGGTATTTTTTCTCTTTATTTTCTTGGATAGCTCTAGACTGCCTATTTCTGGGTTTTCACACTATAGTTAATTTCCTTCTTCTGAATTTTAGACAAGGTAAATCTGACCCAATTTTGTTCTGACTCAGTATTGATGTGCTTCAATCCACCAAAATTTGTATAACTTTCCAATCATACCCTTACTTTTGCACTGTTTGATTTGGGTATGCTCTTATAAAGTAATCTTTCTTTCTTTCCCTTTCTTTTTCTTTTTGTTTTTATTTTCTTTAATCACTCTAGACTGCCCATTTCTGGGTTTTCACCCTAGAGTTTATTTCTTTTTGTTGTAAACTTGGACTAGCTCGTATCCTGAATGGATATTGATACTTTTTTTCTATTCATAGATGATCGATCATCCATGGATCTTCAAAATTTGTGCTCATTTTGATGTACAATTCTTCTGTTTCTTTATTGAACCTTTAAATTCAATGTTTTTTTCTCAATTGCTTTTCTCTTTTGTTGGCAGAATTCTTCATTAGTGTCTTCTGATATTTCTTTGACCTCTGTATCTGATGTATATGTTCTCAAATCTTTCCCATTAAAAATTGGGCGACTTTTATTTGTAAACAAAATCTTGATCCTCTTTGCCCCCGATGTAGAGGTGATCATTGGTTTGGGTTCTATCAAAAAGAAATGATCATGCTAAAAGGTGGACAACAATGAGTATATTTTCTTATTTTTCTTATTTTGTGAAGGGGAAGTGAAAGAATGTTATTCGTCATCTCATTCATAGGCATCTAGAGAAAGTCTTCAGAGGGTAGAGGTTTAGAGTCAACACTCGACTCAAGGATCTTAAACAACAAATGCCTGAGAAGGTATTCCTAAATGGGTAAATGGGTGTGCCCATTATCTAAACACTCATTCCGTTCCTCTATTGGCCCAAATAGATAGCAGATGCTCACATTTGCAATGTCTTCACAACATTCAATCCTTTCTAAGCACAAGCATCTTAAGATTGATTTTTAGATTCGAATCAAAGTATAAAAATGATATGTACATATATGCATATGTATGGAAAAACAAAAATGTATATGTGCATGGGAGTACAAAAACTATCCCATAACAAAGAATGAAATGTTTGAAGAATCAAAGAGTGCAAAAATGTTTGCTAAACAAGAATGAATAAAGAAAATGTGATTTTTATTTTGGTGAAAGCTAACAGTCATGTGTTTTTACAAAAATGTGTTCAAGATGGGAAGCCAAAATATAATTTAAATTTAAGCCATTGCTAGGGTGCTTTTTCACTCCGCCCCTTTTAGTAAGATGCAAACTTGCTCCTCTTCCTTTGTTGTCCATTGCTGGATCAAATCTTGTGTCACAACCCAGTTTCTGATTAGCTTTTTGAGCTCTTCCAACAACGGTCTACACTTCCTGGTAGGGTTCCCCATTACCCCCATATGGAAATCGCAGGTGCTATTCAGGTCAAAATTGTGGGCAGATGGATCAAGTATATTCTTTATCAGTCTGGGGGTGAGATAGCGACCTTCAACCAAATGAGGCCAAACGTCTGCAATAGATACTCCAAATATCTCTAAGTTTGCACTTGTCCGAGGAACTTTTCTTGATGGCTTAAAAGAATTAGTATTTCTTCTTCTTTTGTGATTACGAGAACTTTGAAAATGGCACTCATTTATCTCTCTTTCTTCTCCTACTTCTTCAGCTCGGTACTTAGACTTAGATTCCAATTTTCCTTCTTGGATTGCATATTCTATCTTTTCCCCTATCTTCATGAAATCCTCGAATCTGCTCCTTGATTTCTCTAGCATTTTATCAAAGAAGTGGATGGGAAGAGTCGCGTGGAATAGGGAAGTCATTTCTTCTTTGGTTATAGGAGGCTGAACTTGGGCTGCCAAATTTCTCCATCTCAAGGCATATTCCTTGAAGCTTTCATTTGGTCTCATCTTTGTTGCTTGAAGAAACTGTCGAGTCAGTGCTAAATCCAAGGCATATCTATATTGGCTCAAAAAGGCATTGGCCAGGTTACCCCAGGACCGAATTTGAGTTCTACTCAACTGGTTGTACCAAACTGCAGTAGGTCCCACCAAACTATCATAGAAGTAATAGATCAACAGCTTTTCATTCTTCAAGTAGCCCTATA
The DNA here is from genome assembly GCA_019671005.1 of Hibiscus mutabilis. Taxonomy (NCBI): domain Eukaryota; kingdom Viridiplantae; phylum Streptophyta; class Magnoliopsida; order Malvales; family Malvaceae; genus Hibiscus; species Hibiscus mutabilis. The sequence continues at coordinate 56,358,405 of CM033715.1, forward strand.
TCTTTCTGCAGAACATGGTCAAGTAAACCCTCGGACAACTTGTACCATCATACTACACAAATCTGTGAATCTTGAAATCTATAGGAATGACCAAATCAAGGACTAAACAAAAATGTCTTGTATTGAAAACGTCTACTTTTTCTTTCTTCTTGAGTTCTTTCTCAAATCTATCTTCTAATTGCTCGAGTCTCCATTTACGAGCCGATTTCATCCCTTTTTCAATTGATTCTCGAATTACTGTCATCAAACCCGTAAAATTTTATTATTTAACTATTTAATGCATGAAATGCATCATAAATGTCTAAAAAGTAAAAGGTAAACAATAAGTATGAATTATCACAATGAATGCAAATAAGGTGTTGATTCGCCAATTGTCTTTTAAGAGGATCTTTATAAAGATAGGATGTCTACATACAAAAGATTGACAGTATTCCACAAGCATCTATTAGCCACCCTTCTCAAAGCAAAATGAGTACTTGGTGCCCCAATTATGTATCCTCTATATTTGCTTTATGTTTGGATTATTTCCAACCGTAGCATTATCAATCTCTGTACATTACAGAAGATCTTCTCTTTTATAAAAATACCATAATATGGAATATTTTTGAATCAACAAAATGTAAAAATGAATGCAAGAAGATATTAGTCACAAAGTGATCATTGTAGAAAGACTTTCATTAAACAAAAGGCTCGTTACATCAGATATTCTTCTAGGCTTTACAAATACTGATGAGCCCTAACCCCTAACTTCGTCCAACAAACGAGTCATTTTTCCTTCATGGTCCAGTGCTGGATTCATATTCTACCTTAACAGCATTGCTTCGTCAGCCAAATCTGTCGCATGTTGGGATACTTTACGAGTTTGGGTCATGATATTCTTCATGTCCTTGTTATTCTCTTGTATTTTTCGGTAAGCTCTTCGTAGCTGGAGAGTTACCTCTTTGACACTTTCATAGCCAGCCTGTCTGTAAGCTTCGGCACGGATCTCACTTGTACACAAGGAAGTCCTAAGCTCTTTTGTTTGTCCTTTGAGTGCTTTATTCTCCAACTGAAAGGTGTTGGATATGGTCTCACTCTGTTGCAGACTTGTTTTCAAAATCTTGTTCATGGCTAAGATATCTTGTAACTATTTTTGAAGGGTATTATATCGGCGCTCGGCTTCTTCCAACTTTTGTGACAATAATCGAGCCCTATTTTCACTGGTCCTACCTCTTTGCTTCCATTATCCCAGGTCATTCTTTAGCTGAATGATACTTTTCTTCCACTCATTTGAAGTGTTACCCATACCCGCATTTCTGAACATACAGTAGAGTTTATGATGATCATCTTGTAAACTCTTCAATTTCTCGATCAAAACATCCTTCTCATGTCTGAGTTGGTTATACTCGAATGAATGCCCCTCCTCTAGGATACCCCCATCTTTGACCTCTGAATTTAACTTGTTGGAGTGACTCGCTTTTGTGTTATCTAAGCCTTCCCTTGGATATGGACTTCCTTCCAACTTTGCCCCTCGAGCGATTTTCGTCTCAATGTAGAATCTAGGCTTCTCGTCTTCGAAACTCAACATACCTGTCTTGATAAAATCTTCGACCTGATTCTTCAATGCCCCACAATTCTCGGTGGTGTGACCTAAACTTCCTAGATGGTAAGTGCACCTAGCACGTCGGTTGTAACCTTTCGAGTAAGGTGGTTCTTTCGAAGCATAATGAATCAGGGTGATAAGGTTTCTCTCAATAAGCATCGGGAGTAGCTCGTTGTACCTCATAGGAATCAGAATGTGCATATTTACATCATTTGCTTTTTGAGTTTCTTCTGGACCTACTTTTTTCCTCTGAAAGCTTGACTCAGACGTACTTCCCACTAGTTTGTTGATAGGAATCACAAAAGGGTTCAACTTGTTGTATTTATCGACATTATCTTGCTTAGAGGTAATATTCTGACCATCGATGTCTTCATTTTGACTCTTGACTGTTCCTCCTTCTGGTTCTATAGATCCATTGCCTTTGGTCATAGCGGTCATCATATTCATCATCTCATCCATCTGTTTCTTCAACTCTTGCACTTCATTTCACTTGTCTTTAACACGAGCAGCAGTTACCCTATCTAGTTTAAGCTCTTCAGATGATTGACCCTCTCTACTCTTCCGACCATGCTCGAAATTTTCTTGGTTTATTTGAATACGAGACCTCTTGTCCATTATGTTTGCCTTCTACAGTGATGAATACTTGCGAAATCAATACCTTTATTTTATGCCATAAGGATGCAATGCAAAACAAATGTAAAGAAAAAAATAAACATAAAAAATGTGTCAACATGATGAAATAATCGACTGAATAAAAATAAATAAATTAAATAACAAATGATAAACAAGACGATAAATTAAAGCCATTAAATCAAGCAACAAAAAACGAATAAATCAAACAAAGCCTAAACAGGGTTACCGCTAAACGGACAGAGTAGCGGCACAGCTCTAACATGTGGGTGCTATGTCTCACTATATTCGGTTAAATTCTAGAGCAAAAGGGTACCCGAACTTCGCTAGGACATTGATTCGGGGGGAATACGACGCATGTACCATACGAGGGTGTGAACCCCATGAAATATAAGGACCGAATCCCGGAAGTGAATTACAACACCATACAGAGGTGAACACCCCACGAGGCAAAGTAATCACTCCCACTTACCGGTTCTAAAACTAATGCATGATGACAATTATATCAAACAAGATTAGGGATTAAAAATTAAATCAAATTTAGATTTTTCTTAACAATTACGATACGAACCCGACTAAGGCTTAACTCTCTATTTTGTTTTTGAAAACAAAAATCGTCCCCAGCGGAGTCGCCATGTTGTAGCGACTATTTAATCTGAAGTGCCCCACTCTTTATAAAAATTTGGTTAAAGGAGAAATTCTTGAAAAAGCTTGTACTTTTAAAATAAGACTTGAGAGTCGCCACTGATCACTTGGTTTAGGTAGACCGGACACCGAAAAAAACCCAGAGTTTTAAATGGGTTTGGGAGTCAGTTACGTGTGGGGAAGGTTTTAGCACCCCCACAACGCCCGAAATCGATACCTAAGGGTCCGTATCGTATTTGCAAAGAAAAGTTGAAATTCGAATATAATTTAATAGTTGATCCCTAATGTATGAATGCACGATAATTTTATTCGAACACATCAAACATTGCACTTTACAGTACCTAAGGAGATGATGCCTGAAGATTCGGGAAGACACTCCCAAATAGAGTACCGAAATCTTGAGGACTAAACTAGACTATTGCGATAAATCAAATATGGCATTTTAATAAGTATGAACAAATATATATGATAACACAATTAAATAAATGTAAGAACCCAATAAATATATGAATACATATGAAGCAGCATATAATATAAAAAATATATAATAAATAACACAACATATAATATATGTATTAATATATAACAATTTATACGTAAGATATAGAACATGGACGTACGTATAATATATGATGTGATATAAAAAAACATAATATATTCATGTACATACTACATAATACATAGTATACCATATATAAAATATGAGTAATATAATATACATATAATATATGGTATGAAATATACGTTCACACATATATAATATAATAATACATGACAACTAAATGAAAAAGGAACAAAATTATAAAACATGTATATACAGTAAAAATCAATTATTATCTTTATGCATTTAAAAAGGTAAAGAACACGGTGATAATTGTAAACCTATGTATCATGCCTAAGTTAGGTAAAAGAATTAATTTATATTACAAATTAAAGGAATAAAAGAAATGACAATATATATATATATATTATAAAAATATCATTATATTAGTTAAAAACTTGTACTCTATATATAGATAGATTATAATAAATATTCTATACGTTTAAACAAATTAAAAAGGTACTAGAACCATTATAGTTAAATACAAATATGTAAAGATGCAATTATACTAAAAAGTAACGCTAATAAATAGAAATACATACCATAAAAAGCAATTAATATGAACATGAATATGAACAAGTAGACATAAAGAACAAATAAAATTAAAGATATACATATATACGTAACATAAATACTATTTATAAAAGAAAACACATAAAATGATACATGTATATATAATATTCATATGAACGACATTTATATATATATACATTACACAAATAACATAGAGTTATATATACATAATAATAGTATTATGCGACATACCATCTGTATATATAAACATAACATAAATACTATATATGTATATATAAACTATATGATATACTATGTATTATATAAAACCGTACGTATAATGTATATATATGTAAAGATGCAGAAATTAAAAGAAAGAAGAAAAAGGGACGAAACTGCAAAGCATTAAAACTCTAAGGGATTTGACCATGCTAAAGGACCAAAGTTGTGATTATTTTGAGGCGGAGGTCCTTATGAAGCAATTAACCCATTTTAATTTTAATATCGGGTATATAAGACACTTATAAACTTAAATTATAACCTTTCCCTTTATTTTTTATTACTTCCAAAAATTAATAAAATCCTCTGAGGATTTGGATGAACACAACCATGTTCATCTGGATCTAGGGGATGAACCCATTTTTCGGTGTCCTTTCGCCCTGCCAACTGTCGTCCCTTGTAGCCGGTTGTCGCTCACTGGCTCCGACGAAACCCAAACTCGACTCGAAATCATCATTTTTTCGCCTAAAATATAAATTCGGCCTCCGTTTTTTCAAAAGCAAACCCGATTTACCTAGATCTAAGGAAACCGAAACCCTAAAACTATCTTTTTTAACTCATGTTTTTAAAACCCAAAATGTTTTGAAACTAAGACGAAGAACGGGGAAGGGGAAAAGATGCAGTGGTGTCGTTCATCGGAGGCACCACCCTCCGCCGCCATGCGCAGCGAAGATCCCAAATCCAGACTAGGTATGAAGCCTAAATCTCTTTTTAACCCCTTTTTTAGATTCGAAATAAAAAGTAAAGAGTTAAAAATTACCTCTCTGAAATCTTTTTTTTTTGTATTGATTGATGATGATCTCTTCATTTTACAAAAATTTCCCGGTTTATAACTGGATTTTACATAGCTTAGGAAATTATGAAATATATCTAGCTTCTATGTTGGATCTGATTTTGTTTGATACAAATATATGCAATATCTAATTTTTTATTCTTCTTTTTGTAGGCTGATGTCGACGGCGGCGTACGGTGGCAGCGTGGTCTCCGGCAGTGGCGCCACGTAGACGGAGGAGGCGAAGCGGTGCATGCGCGTGGGCGCGTGGGAAAGCTGGATCGTCTTGGCGTGCATCTCATGCACGCGTGGGGAGCTGGATGGTCGCCTCTGCTTCAATCCTGGCCGTTGGATTAGGTTCGACCAATGGCCCAAGCGTGGCTGCGCATAGGAAAAGAGGATAGTTATCATATTAGGGTTTTTTTAATTTTAATTAGGTTTGAGCCAAATAGGCCTTGTAATATTAATGGATCTCATTATGTAAATGGACTAGACTATTAAATTAATTAGGTTTCATTATTATTATTTTTTATCTGTTTTTTTTGTATTTTCATTTTCAGCCCAATGATAATAAGCAACAATAATAATAGTAGTGTTAATCCTTAATAATAATAATTAAAATTAAACTAAACTAGTATTATATATATATATAAAGCCGAATAAAAATTAGTGATTACAATACGAAAGCTAAGTAAAAAGGTTTGCGAAACAAGTTATAGAATTTGATTTTGGTAGTTTGTATCAACAAATGACATTTACAAAGAAAATGGATCTTGATCGTATCTTTAAATTTTCTCTTTGTAGATGGATAAATATTCGATCAATATCCAAGGCTTTAGATATGACAAATTCTACCCTTCTTTGAAATTCCATTAAGCCACATGCTAATGTTATAAAATTTTATTCGACTGATGCAAAAATAAAATAGCTAGTCTAAATTTTTGTTTGTCAATGCTTGAATCAGATACTCTCACCATAAGCCCTTTATTTTAATCATATTAAAAATATCGATCTAAATTAAAAAATATTAGAAAAAATAAAGATCAATTTCGGTTATATCAAGCACCAAAACAGGTTCGTTCCTGATAGTAGACAATAAAGGCGACCACCTCTCCAGGGCCCACTACTCATAATTAGAGGGTTCAATTTTAATGATAATTTTTTTATTTGTTATTAATGTTCGATTTTTTTAATACTTGTTATTATGAGTCTATTCTTAAAAAATATTTTTTTCTAATATTTGTTATTAAAAGTCTAATTTTTCAATACTTGTTATTATGAGTTCAATTTTTTTTCAACATATGTCATTAGGGGTCCAATTTCTTTCAATACTTGTTATTATGTGCCCAAAATTTTTGAATATTTATTATTAGGTACATACTTTTAATATTTTTCCGATTCTTGTTATTAACAACCCATTTTTTTCTAATACTTGTTTTTAGGATATACTCTTAAAATTCAAAAATTTCAATACTTGTTTTTGAGTAATTTTTTTCTAACATTTGTTATTAGGTGCATACTCTTAAAAATTAATATTTTCCTATACTTCTTATTAGAGCTAGGGATGTATATGGTTCGATTGGTAAAAAAATTTAATAACTCATTGGTTTTCGGTTCGTTAACCTTGATTATCGGTTTTTCCACATCAACCTTAAATTTTGAGATTTTGTATTTTATTTTGACCAAAATAACTTTATTTGATGACTTTTAAATATTATTTGGTAAAGTTTTAAAGTATTTTTGATAAATATTTCTTAAAAAAATAAATTTTCAAGTAATAAAAATAATTAATAATTCATATACAATATTTTTAAGTTATTTCACTATTTTAAGTATAAAATGCACATTTTTACATTATAAAATATTTAAAATTAATTATAAATTAAATAAAAATTCAAACTCGGTTTGGTTCGATTAACCACAAATTTTAAACTTGTGAACTATAAACCGTCCAAACACTTCGGTTCGATTCTCGGTTTTTCGGTTTGGCATGCTCAGCCCTAATTAGAGCCCAATTATTTTCAATACTTGTTATTAGATGTCTACTCTTAAAATCTAATTTTTTCAATACTTGTTATTAGAGGTTCATTTTTTAAATTCGCCCTTAGACCACTAAAATTTCAGGAACGGGTCTGTACCAAAGTCGACCTACCTACCAAATCTGGTAAAAAAATGAAATGTATATGGCATCACATGCAAGCTTGGCTCATTTTTTGATCGCATGCAAGCTATTCCCCCTGATTCTCATAGACAAGAGGATCCCTCCAACTTCGACTAATCATTCATTTTTAGATGTTACTAATAACTTACAACCACGCATGGTTAAGCTCCAGCTTCGTTCAACTCTTCCTTATAACCTACAATTGATTTATCTACGCTTGTAAGTATTCTTCAATCTTCACACATAAGTAAAAGAATGTTAGCATTTTACTATCCAATGCAATTACTAATAAGTTTTCAAGGCAAAAATATTATTCCCTCAGTTCCATTCAACATATATAGTTTTGATTTTTTATCAAAATTTTTGACTTTAACTCATTATTACTTTAAATTTATTATTGATAAAAATGTGAAAAAATATATTTTAAAATCTTCAATCAAATAGTTTAAAAATATATTTTATAAATGTTAATTAGTTAAAATATTTAAAATAATTATAATCAAAATTAAAAAATTAACTTATAAAAAGTTAATACAATACATATTAAGACAGAGGGAGTAGTATATTTTATAGTATGAAGCTTTGGTTGATTCTTTTAGCATAGGCTTGGCTTGGCTTGCGGCTTGACCTAGGGTAACCTCTGAGTGAGTTATGGAGTTGAGAAAGCCGAAAGGGTTGAAAAGAGGGATTCATATTAATAGATAAGAATAAGATGGGGGTTGAGTCACGCGGGAGGGATACATAAGTTCACGTGCACAGTCATGTGGGTATTCTCCACGTGTCGATTCGAGGTCCCAAGATGGCGCTCAAGCGTGTCACTTGTGCCTCTACACGACCAGACAGACACCCACTTGTCTACTACAATCATTGGATACTCTCTCTCTCTCTTCCCTTTCCGGGATTTCATGTTTCTCCAACTCAGCTTCCAATGCTTCACGCGCCATTTTCATTCCCAGCTTTGCCAACCTCTTCAAATCAAAGATTTAGATACGAGGACGAGTGAAAACTCTAGTTTGACACGATATGAAACTAATAATTTATAAATTCAAAATTAAAAAATAAAAAGATGAATGCAATTTTTTTAAATAGTTTAAATGCGATTATAAAATAATATTTATTTATATATTTTTTAATTTTTTAATAATATAAATATATTTTATAAATAAAATAATTAAATTCGAATTTTTAAAACAAATATTATATTTTTTTACTAAAATAATTTGTTAGGTTTAGATGAACGCAAATTCTAAATAGAATATGATTAAGGGTATAATACAAATGATGAAGTGTGGGGCTTGGGAAGTTAGCACGATGATTCGAGAATGAGGGAGATTGTCGGTCATATGATTAAGTTAACCTCACGTGTGCAACGGGAATGAGGTAGCTGTTCCACGTGTGCTTCCACCACCAGCCGACACTTCCCCACCATGCACCGTCCCTGGCCCCGTACCACGTGATCTGGTCCTAAATCCAATCCCCTTTCCACCCTGGATCCACCATCGTAACAAATCATTAAAACACTTGAATCTACATCATTACGCTCTTAATCAAATAATTAAGTAAAAGCAAGCTGTTTCAAAGCTTCTTTTAACATTTCAACGATTACGGCCGGCTCCGTTTTTCCTTGTTGCTCAAACTGTGCCGGGCCTTGGCTGGCTGTTCGTGCTGATTTCAGGGGCATTTAAAATTACCTGATCTGCTGATTCGGTGTATAAATCTATAGTCTTTAATGCATTATAAGCTCTTAATTTTTTTAAAAAATAATTAATTATTTTTAAAATTTTAAATTTTTTACACCTAATTAAATTTTTATATTCCAAAATTTTATCAATTCAGTCTTTTAACTAATGTTAATTATTAATTTAACAGTTTTTTGGACCAGTTAGTGCAACCTGTCGTGGTACAGTATTATCACTTGACATTTCTAATTTTTTTATTTTATTTAAAAAATTCTTTAAAAGTTTTAAAAATTTTAAAAACTTATAAAAATAATTTTCTAAAAAATTTATAAATGCCGCATGACAGAACTATAGTGAGTCGTGTGATAGTAATATCTCAAGAAATAAATTGTCAAAAATTGATTATCAAAATCAGCCAAAAGGCTTAATTAATTAAATATTAGTTCGAGGGCTTAATTGAGTAAAACAAACTCAAAGGTTTAATATTTTTTCCCAAAAGTTCAAGAACTTAAAACACCGTAAAGAGAAACCTATAATATTTTAATTATGCGAAATTTATAATATTTTAATTATGAGAAAAGTTTTATGGACAAAGTACCCAATCCGCTATATTTAGCGAGTTCACAATCGAGTCCGAATCACAAAAATCGAACTAGTCGAATCTCCGAAAACCTAATTAATTTTTAATATTTTTATTTTAAGTTTCTTTCACTTTTACTTTACCTTTCCCTATTTTTTTTATCAAGAAATGAAAATTTTTACACGGTTCAAGCCTTGTTTTGAATGATACTAGATTAGTAACAAACACAACACTATCTGATGCAGTTAAGGGGCTTGACCTGTTTGCATTACGTCAATACTGGGATTGTTTGTAACTAATTCTTGACGTCATTAGTTTTTATCTTAAGAGGGACCTGTTGAGTTAGGGGACTTGAATGATTTCAAATTATTAGATTTACTTTTGGTTTGAGCCAGGCATTAGATTGTTAAATATTATTAAAAAAAACACAAGAAAAATATAAAACTTGAAAATTAATGTTGAATGAATTTCATGAGACGAACCTCGTTACCGCGAGGGATGAATTTTACATTTGTTTCGCTAATTTCAAAGAATGAAGAGCCACGAGTGTTTGGGGACTATAGGCCGATTTGCCTTTTAAACTCTGTTTACAAGATCTTAGCTAAGGTGTTGACAGCGAGACTTCGAACGGTAATTGGGGATGTCATAAGTGATTCGCAATCAGCATTTATACGTGGGAGACAAATTATGGATGGTGTACTGTTGATAAACGAGGTGATACACTTCGTGAAAGATCCGAAACTTAGTGAGGGTGGTGTTTTGTCTTAAAGCTCAACTTTGCCAAAGCTTATGATTGCTTCCAGTGGGATTTTTGGACCAAATTTTGGAACGAATGAAATTTGGGACTGTAGCAACCAGAAAATCCGATTATCCATTTTTCTTGAAAATTTTATTTTTGGGATTTTTCTTAAAAAATGGTAATTTAAAATAAATAAAATTAGAGTCGCCACCGGTCACTTGGATTAGGTAGACCGGACACCGAAAAATAAAATCAGAGATTTTAAAAGGTTCGGGAGTCGGTTGCGAATGGGGAAGGGTTCGCACCCCCATCACGCCCGGAAAACGGTACCTAAGGGTTCGTATCGTATTTATTAAGAAAAATTTAAAATTCCACCTAACTTAATTAATAATTCCTAAGATGTATGAATGCATGGCCATACGAATTGAACAACCTAACCCGCAACCCACGATACCAAAGGAGATGATGCCCGAATACTCGGGACGGCACTCCCACTAGAATATCGAGCGCTAAAATAAAATTAAACAATAAATTAAACATGACAATTAATCATGCATGAGAACAAGATATTAATGGTGACATGAATAAAAAAAGAATCACATATATACATGTAAGGAAGAGTTAATTTTCAATAATAACCTAAAAATATAGATTAATAGTATAATCATATTATATACAATATATGTACATATATTAAAATCATACATAATTAGCATCATTTTCATATGTATATACATATTACATATTATACGCATGTAAGGATATAATAATATACTCATATTACATAATACATATTATATTATACATATATACTTAATATGTACAGGATGTACAAATATTAAAACACAAAAATAAGCAACCAAGAGTAAATAAAATGGGCAAAATTTATTAAATAAACGTATGAACAAAATATACAAAATAAAGGACTGAAATTAGAGGAATTAAATTAGCAGATGAAATTAAATATGCATGGTCAAATAGGGACTAAATATGTAAATACACCACTGGACCTAGGGGTTCAATTGAAAAAAATGAAACAAATTTTCGGGGTTGAGATGGGTATTTGGCCACTAAGACTCGAATTAACACTGGAATAGGGACCTAATTGAGAAATTTGGAAAACTGTGAGGGTCTGGAGGCATGACTAAAAGAAGCGGAAGAACCTGGTGGGTTATTATTTTGGAGCGGAGGTCTTTATGTTGCGAATAACCCATTTAGAATTTGAACCGAGTACATAACACATGTTTAAGCCAAAAAAAAACCCTTTTCCCTCTCTTTTTTGACCACTTAAAAAATCCCTTACAATCCTCTAAGGATTTGGGATTAGACCCAGACTTCGGCAGCCTCCTACCGTGTTAACCGTCGGCCCTACTCGCCGACAGCCGGCGAGTTCGAAAGCCAAACCAAAACCATCTTTTCAAACCCTTTTTCTCTTTTAAACCCTAAATCCACCCTTATTTTGATAAATAAGCATCCAAACCCCTCGTATTTAAAAAAAAACGTAACTATCTTAGGCCCCCTAACCTTCTGATTCACCCTTATCGGCCCTAAAGACCAGGGGATTATCACCGGGAGGCAGCTCGTCCACCCTCAGAAGCCCTAGGACGGTCGGGAGTCGAAGCGGCGAAATGGTAAAGGCCCTCACTTTATTCTTTTTTGTGTTTATGATATGCGAAAGTAAAATAGAGAGGAGAGAAAGAATACCTTCTGAAATCTTTCTTTTTTTTGATTGATTTCTAAAAACTGATTACAAATTGTTTCTTTACATTACATATATCTGATTTCTTTATTTACAAGAATAAGCAAAATAAATGCAAAGATTGTAGATGATTTGGGTTCTGATATCCCCTTTATTTTTTATTGTTTTATGGATTAAGAGAGATCTAGTGGCTATACGGCGGTAGCAGTTTTTCGACGGCGAGGAGAGCCGTTTATGATGACACACGACGGTCATCGATTGAAGAGAAGACGAAGAGTCTATCAGCCAGATGAGATCTCAGCCGTTAGATCTGATCTAACAGCTGAGGTCGCTCGAAGATAGATGATCTTGATGATGGTTGGGCAATGACGTGGCAGCTCTAGATGGTGACGCGTGACACGTGAGAGGTGAGGAGTCTCGGCGTGCAATGTATGCGCGCGTGGGAAGACGGATGGCCCGAGCGTGTATCTCACGCGGCATCCAAAGGGTCTCATTGCTTTGATCATGGCTGTTGGATCAAATCTGATCCAACGGTTCTGGTGTGCCTGCTGCAAAGAAGAATAATGTGTTATTGGATTAGGGTTTATATAGGTTTAGGCCAAACAGGCTTTGTAAAAAATATTGAGTTTATGTAAATGGACTGGATTATATAATTTAATTGGGTTTTTATTTCAAATCCCTTTTTTATTATTATTTTAATAGCATATATAATAATAATGATATTACACTAATAATAATTAATAATTATATTAAATAATATTAATAATCAATATTAAACTAGTTATAATACATATACAAAGCCATATAAAAATTAGTGATTACAGCTGCCCCTCTTTGCTCATTCTTGTGAAACAAGAATAAAGCAAAGATTATAAGCACTAATTTTTATCCTACTTCTATGTTCGAAGATTTGAAGCTGCGAGTCTCTCCTATATGGAACTGTTGCACTCTTTCTCCATCTGAAGCCTTGGAACTGCGGGTTCTTCCTATATAGAACCTTTAGCTTATCCTTAGCGATGTATTTTCAGGCCAGAAGTCCTTCCTATATAGAACTTATTGCCTTGAAATCTTGAAGCTACGAGTCATTCCTATATAGAACTATTTGCTTTGAAGTATTGGAGCTACGAGTTCTTCATACATAGAACCTCTTGCTTCCTCTAGGTGGATCATTCGAGCTACAAGTTCTCCCTATATAGAACTTCTCGCCCTAAAATCTTGAAGCTACGAGTTTTTCCTATATAAAACTCTTCACTTTAAAGTCTTGGAGCTTCGGGTTCTTCCTATATAGAACCTTCAGCTTTAAAATCCCGGAGCTTCAGGTTCTTCCTATATAGAACCTTTGGCTTCCTCTGGATGGATCCTTCGAGCTACAAGTTCTTTCTATATAGAACTTCTCGCCCTAAAATCTCGAAGCTACGAGTTTTTCCTATATAAAACTTTTCGCTTTGAAGTCTTGGAGCTTCGAGTTCTTCTTATATAGAACATTCGGCTTTAAAATCTTGGAGCTCTAGGTTCTTCTTATATAGAACCTTTCACTTCCTCTGGGTGGATCCTTCGAGCTACAAGTTCTTCCTATATAAAACTTCTCGCCCTGAAATTCTGAAGCTACGAGTTTTCCCTATATAAAACTCCTCGCTTCGAAGTCTTGGAGCTCCGGGTTCTTCCTATATAGAACCTTCAACTTTGAAATCTTGGAGCTCCAGGTTCTTCCTTTATAGAACATTTTACTCCGAAATGGTACCCCGTTTTCATACGTCATGAGTACTATGAAACTTTTCCCTTGTTTTCCAAAAGGCTGAAACTTGAAAAATATTGAGACAATGCCCTGATTTCTTGTCGTGCTAGCATGAAAAAAAGTTCATTTTCTGAGATCTGCTTCCCTGGATGTGAAGTGAAAGATCCGATCTTTTGCTGATTTCTTGAGTTCCTGTCAAGAAAATAGATAATATGTTTTAATGGTATGAGTTAGCATGCTCCTATCGTAGGGATGTCTAACTACATATGATGCATGGCTAGCAGAATTTTTTTTAGATTGCTCGACCATTTTTACTTTTCTGATCAACCAATCTCAATCTCCTACTGGCTTGTTCACTATTCTGGCTCCTTGTAGCGGCGGTATCCCATCTCGCATTCGGGTTCAACCACTTTAGCTCAATCCTTTGGAGCTTCTAACATTTTTCTCTGAAGCTCATTTTCAAGTTTTCATTTTGGCTTTCTTTTCTTCCTTTTCTTTTGTTTTTTTTTTCTCTTTTCTTCTTTTTAGGCGCCCTTTTGGGTTTTTGCCTCGTAGTACTCTTATTTTCATGATTCTCTTGCTTTTCCCTAACAAGCTTAAGCTTCGATATCGGTGACACTCACCGTATGTCCTCAATGCAACCTTACATCAAAGAAAACCTGAATGTCAAGGCAAATTTCATCTTTGGATCACCTGTATTTTAGGGGCTAGAACACATTAATACCAAGAAATCTTTTATTTATTTTGAATCTATATTAATCTACTTGTTGGATGCTTATAGGAACGATAAGAGAAGGCACAAAATAAAACTTTATTAAGATTGATAGATCCTGAAATAATTTGCAAAGTCATGGTAAACATGAAAAAGATAATGAAACACTATACAATGTCCTAAACATCCACTGCATGAATGATGCGTGAGCCCATCGACTAAGGTAGCATTTTCGCTTGAAGCTCCTCACTGAGACGTCTGACTTTCAAGAGGGCTTGTTTCTCGGGTTCCTAATCTCAAAATTCACTTGAGCTGCCCTTTACGGGTTTTCAACACAAATTCTCCCTTGGTTTCAAAATACCCATCTCGGGTTTTCATCTTGAACCCTCATCTCTCTTTTTTTCATTAAGATTTTTCTTTTTTTGATTTTCTTCTTTGTCTTCTTTTTGTTTCTTCAAGCGTAGTACTTTTTAATCGAGTCTGAGTTTATTGGATTTCTCAACTCACTCATATCCATTTTTGTTAAGATCAATGCTCCCCAAATAAAAGCTTTTTTGACGACATACGACCCTTCCCAATTAGGCATCTATTTTCCTCGAGAATATCTGTGATTTGACAAGATCTTCCTAAGCAATAGATCTCCTTCTCGAAATTCTCTCGGGCGAACCTTCTTGTCATAAGCCCGCATCATCCTCTTTTGATACATATGACCATGGCAGATAGCTTTCAGCCTCTTTTTCTTGATGAGATTCAACTGATTAAACCTGGCTTGTATCCATTTAGCTTCGTCCAACTTCACTTCGTTCAAAATTCAGAGTGATGGGATCTCTACTTCGATGGGTAGTACTGCCTCTGTGCCATAGACCAAAGAGTATGGCATTGCCCTTGTCGATGTACGTACAGACGTTCGGTAGGTGAATAACGCAAATGATAGTTTCTTATGTCAATTCTTAAAGGTGTTTGTTGTTTTCGATATGATCTTCTTGATGTTCTTGTTTGCTGCTTCCACTGCCCCATTCATCTTAAGACGTTAGGTGGTGGGATTATGATGCACTATCTTAAATTGTTCACACATTTGAGTTATCGTTGTATTGTTTAAATTGGAAGCATTGTCGGTAATGATCCTTTATGGTAATCCATACCGACAAATGATCTCTTTTTTCAAGAACATGCAGACTATCGCCCTTGTGTTGCTGGCATAAGAGGCTTCCTCTACCCACTTAGTATAGTATCCAATGACAACTAGAGTGAAATGATGCCTGTTGGAAGCCTTCAGGTGAATCTGCCCAATAACATCCATGCCCCACACTGTGAAAGGCCATGGCGAATTTATGGTGTACAAAGGTAGCGATGGAGAATAGATCTTGTCAGAATATATCTGGCATTTGTGACATTTCTTGGCGTAGTCTATACAATCTCCCTCCATGGTTGACCAGAAATAGCCATACCTCATAATCTTTCGGGCCATCGAGAAGCTATTGGCATGTGTTCCTCAAAACCCATTGTGCACCTCTGCAAGAATATTTTTGGCTTCGCGAGCATCAACACACCTCAACAGTACTTGGTCTCTACCTCTTTTGTACAAAATCTCACCATCTAGGACATAGCCAGTTGTCATTCTTCTGATAGTCCTCTTATCATTCTCGTTCACTTTTTTAGGGTAGACTTGGAAATTGATGTACTACAAAATATCATAGTACCAAGGGTTTCCATCCGCTTCCTCTTCCAAGTTACAGCAGTGAGCCAACACTTCAAAGATTTGCATTTCGACTGGTTTTATTTTCGCTTTTGTACTTGCCTTGAACATTGCCGTTAAGGTTGCCAGAGCATCCGCCATCTAATTGTCCTCCCTTGGAAGATAGGTGAAACTAAACTTCTCAAATTCTTTAATTAGTTTCTGGATTAAATCATAATACTTAATTAACTTTGGGTCTCTTGTTTCCTATTCTCCTCGAAGTTGGTAGATTACCAAGGACAAATATCCGAAGGCTTGAAGCACCTTGATCTTTCTTTCAATAGCCGCAGACAATCCCATAACACAGGCCTCGTATTCGACTATGTTGTTTGTACAAAAGAATTATAATCTACTCGTGAAAGGGTAGTAGACATTTTCTGGAGAAATTAACACCGCCCCTATTCCATGACCTAAGGCGTTGGATGCTCCATCGAAATAAAGCTTCCATGACTTCTCTTCCTGAACCAACTCTCCTCCAACTGTGATACACATCAAATCTTCATCTGGGAATCCAAAGTTCAAGGATTCATAATCGTCTAAAGCACGACTTGCTAAAAGGTCTGCTATAACAATCTCTTTTATTACTTTCTGGCACACATATACGATCTCGAACTCGGATAATAACATTTGCCAACGAGCCATTTTCCCGGTTAGGGCTGGTGCTTCCAACAAGAATTTCAATGGTTCTAACTTGGATATCAACCAGGTGGTGTGATACAACATGTACTGTCCGAGCCTTCTGGTAGCCCAAACTAGAGCGTAACATAATTTTTGAATCGGAAGATACCGTATTTTGCAATTGGTGAACTTCTGGCTTAAATAGTAGATGTCATTTTCTTTTCTTCCGGACTCATCATGCTACCCTAGTATGCAACCCATCGAATTTTCATAGACTGTTAGGTACAAGATCAACGGTCTATCTGGCACCGGTGCCACTAGGATCGGAGGATTTATTAGGTATTTCTTGATCTTTTCTAGAGTCTTTTGACACTCTTCGTCCCACACTCTTGGGTTGTTTTTTCGGAGTAATCTAAAGACAATATCGCACTTGTCTGTTAATTGAGAAATGAACCGAGATATATAATTAAGTCTTCCCAAAAAACCTTGAACTTTTTTTTATGTTTGAGGTAGCAGAAGATCTTGAATAACTTTCACCTTGCCAGGATCAATCTCGATTCCCTTTTTACTAACCATGAATCCTAGGAGCTTGCCGGACGTGACTACGAATGTGCATTTAGCAGGGTTGAGCTTCAGTTTATACTTTCTCAATCCTTGGAACAACGTTCTCAAGTTCAGAATATGCTCTTCCTCAGTTCGAGACTTAGCAATCATGTCATGTACATATACCTCAATCTCTTTATGCATCATATTGTGGAAGAGAGTTACCATGGCCCTTTGATAAGTTACCCCATCATTTTTAAGTCCGAAGGGCATCACTTTAACAAAATGTGCCCCACTCGGTCAGGAATGTAGTCTTCTCCATATCTTCTGGGTGCATTTTTATTTGACTATATTATGAAAAGCCATCCATGAAAGAGAACCATGAATGTCCTGCCGTATTGTCAACCAAAGTGTTAATATGGTGTAAAGGAAAATCATCCTTTGAGCTCGCTCTATTGAGATCTCTATAATCTACACACATACGAACCTTCTTTCTTTGGTACTAGGACTATGTTCGCAACCCATTCTGTGTATTTGGTAACCTTCAGAAAACCAGCATCAAATTATTTTCTCAATTCTTCTCTGATTTTTAACAGCATATTGGTCCTCATTCTCCTAATTTTTTGTTGAAATGGTTTACATTTGGGCCTTATCGGCAACTTATGTACCACAATGTCCGTATTCAGCCCCGTCATATCTTGGTAAGTCCAGGCGAATACGTCATTGAACTCTTGAAGCAGGGTTATCAAATCGTGCCTAGTATTTGAGGAGGGGGTGGTGCCATTCTTCACTTCCCTTTTATCTTCATCAGTCCCCAAATTAAGAGTCTCTACTTTCTCTTGGTGAGGTAAGATTTGTTTTTCCTCACTTGCCATCAACCTTAGAAATTCATCTGGGACTTCGTATTCTATCTCATCTCACCCTCATCGATTTCTACCAGACACAAAGGTTGCTCGAAGTCTATCTTAGAATCAAATTTAGAATCATTCATACAGTTAATGGTCCCTGCACAAATTTAAAGAAAAAAATATTTGCAAAAGAATAATATTCGTATGAAATGAAAAGAAAAAGTAAAAAATGAATAAATAATAAATGTATGTAGTAAATGAAATGTTTGCCATTTGAGAAAACATGGAAAGCATCATTTTCATTCCATTTCAAGTATATTAACATAACAGCCCTTTACAAAAGATCCCTAATGCTCGCAGGCGAAAGAAGAAGGGTTGGTTCGGAGCATTACTCTGATTCTGTCCTAAAAACTACATGCATGTCAATACTGCTCCAATTATTAAGTGACTCCCTTAGACGACAAGGGCGGGTTCTAGTTAAAACCTTGCTGACATTTCCATATTCGGATATCATGTTGACAAACATCCCCTCAAGTGATTCATTGAACATCTCCTCATTGTTAAGCTTGTCATTCTCTTGGTTTGCTTCATGTACCTTCTGTTCGGTATGGACAATCCCCCCGAATACAAAGATATCTCTTAAATGGGGAAAGGTCATCGGCTTCTATGAGATATCTTCTCCCTTGAGCATGGCTCTCCTTCGTTCTTCCCTCTTTCTGTGCTCTTCCCTTTTTGTAGCATACTAGGCTTATGACCCAACCCGTATCGATCTTTCTTGAAGATAACACTTTTTGCGCGTAGGCTTTCCTGCATGTTTTCCCAAAACCCTTTCCAGTTTTAGCTCCTCGTCCTAGGGTCTCCCAGACAGTCATCTTGGTACAATTGGATAACTTGGGGCATGGGATCTTACTTCCTTCTATGACAAAGGTCGTATTCACAAATTCCAGAGACCAAAAGAAACACTATTTAGCTTCTTTATTAAGTGGGATATAGGGAGCATCAGATGTTACTAAAGCAACGATGTCTTGTTCTGCCCCAACACTCACCAATTTTCCTTCGATTACAAACTTCAATTTCTGATGCAGCGATGAAGGAACAACACCAGTGGAATGAATTCAGGGTCTCCCTAGTAAGCAGTTATAAGTCAGCTTAATATTCATCACCACGAATTCAATGGTATACTCTGTCGGCCCAATCAACAGGGGTATCTCGATTTTCCCCACCACCTCTCTTTGAGTTCCATCAAAGGCTCTCATAGAATTTTGACATGGCTTTAAATGGGAACTATCCACGTGTAACCTTTGTAGAGTTGCCATTGGCAATACATTCAGTGCGGACCCATTGTCAATGAGCACCCCCAACAAGATGCACCCTTTGTAGTGAGTAGTGATGTTTAAAGCTTTGGTACACCCCATACATCCATCTGGGATTTTATCATCGCTAAACGTGATGTAGTTATCTACAGTAATATGTCCCACTATTCGGTCCAACTTGGTCACTGAGATATCATCTGGAACAAAAGTTTGATTCAACATCTTCAGCAAGGCATTATGATGCTTTTTTGAGCTTAGTAGAAGCTCAAGTACCGTAATCCTCGCCTTTTGTTTACGAAGCTGCTCGACAACATTGTACTCGCTGTGCCTTAAAAATCTCAAAAATTCTTGCGCTTGTGTTTCGGTCTGTAGTCACTAATTTTATCCGGGGGTCAACCCACTTCTTTTATTTCTTATGAATAAGGGTTTAAGATGCACAATGTTTGGTATCACTACCACTAGTATTGTGCTACCATTGCTATAGATGTTGTTACGTCGTTGTTATTATAGAAAATCCCTAAAAGATTATCCATATTAATACCACTTTCATATAAATAAGTGTTATCATTATACCTTTATTACCGTCATTATTATCAGTATTATAAATTGGAAATATAGAATAGTAAAATAGATAAGCCCAATAAATAAATAAAAACCCAAGTCTTTTATTTAAATAGTCCAATTACAATAATAAAATACAATCGGTCCACTAAGGCCCTAAATGCAGAAACCCTAATTATCTCTTCTTGCGCAGCTGATCCTGGGCTGTTGGATCCAAGATGATAATCGGACGGTCGAGATTTGCGCAGAACATTCTAGAGAACCCCACGCGCCGCACGTGCGACTACTTAGAAACCCCCACGCGCGCGTATGATTTACGCCCGACTCTTTCATCTTCCACTCGCGCGTCTGATGCTTCATTTCCCACGCGCGATGGTCGATCATCGGATCTCGTCTCCACGTTGGCGGATCCGACAGCTCCCAGAGGCCCTTGTTCCCCGAGCCATTTCTCACTTTGGTCCCCTCCCCTCTTCAGCCCGCCACGATATTTCAAGGGACAAGCCACCGCTCGCTATCTGACTTCCCTCCTCCATAGCCGAGCGTCTTGGTTCACGGGCGAAGCAAAAAACAGAGGCATTGGAGATAACAAATCAGCAGCAAGTCAAAAAAACATCAGAAAACACAACAGAGGCAGCCAATAGGAATTTTCCTTTTTATTTTTAAACAAATATAACTCTCGGGTATAAAAAGAAACCCAACAGATATGTAAAAGTATTCGGAATCTCAACCAGCAATAGAAAAACAGATTTCTAAGGTACATCTATCTTTTAAAGCATGCATATATATAGTTAGGGTTTAGATTTTTTACCTTCGCCGTCGAACCCTTTTCTCCTCCAATGATAAGCCTTGTAGTGTTATCCGGCGCTACGAAAGGTGAATCGGCATGGGGAGAGGAGCTTCTCCGTGTTTTGTTTCAAAAAGATGGGCTTTTTCGTTTTGGTTTTTAAAAAAGAAGGGTATCTCCGTTTGGTTTTCGTTGAAACTAGGCTTAGATCAGGGCTCAGAGGAAGGAGGGGAGTGTTTTGGGGGGATATCAAAGGTTGCCGATCGCCGACGAGCGACGGTCGACGCGGCAGAGCGCAGCCATTTTCTAAGTCTTGTGGCATTTTCTGGGTTTGGGGATGAACACGACGGCGGTGTTCATCCTCGTTCCGGAAAAGAATGAGGGCTGAGAGAGGATAAAGGGACTGAGGGTTTATAGCCAAAAGAGGTAAAACGTTATAAAACATTGTGATTTATATTAAGCCCGTTTTATTTTTGGTCTATTCGCATTATGAGTCCCTCCGCGTCGTTCTAATTGCGCTAGGAGGATCTCTGCATGGGCTAATAGCCCTTTTGGTCCCTCCGCTTGGCTAAATTGCGATATATAGGCCATTTCGCCTTTTATAATTACCACCCAGGTCCCTAAATTTTCCCACCGGTTCATAATTACATCCCTTTTTTTCTTCTTTTTACTTTTGTCCCTTCAATTTTATATCTTTTCATTTTAGTCCCTTCTAGTGTGTAATTTCCCTTTGGTTCTCATGCATTTTAATTTGCCTATGTTGCTATTATTTTTATTTATGTTTCATTTTATTGTTTGGATGTGTCTAATAGATCAACTAGTTTATTGTTTGTTTCGATGTACATAATTGTCCTATGTAATGCTTATGATATGTTTATTTTAATGCATAATACGCGATTTCCTTTTTTTAAAAGAAAAAAAAAAGAAAGTGACTTATAACATGTAGCTTAAGATATGTGGTTAAAAGTTCTTTTAAATTCGTATGATATGAATTTTATTTAAACACACATAATTAGGCCTTTTAAATTCAAATATAGTATAGCCTTTTAATGTGCATGTTTATATGTTTAGGGCCTTTATATTTGGCCTTAGTTCAAAAAGGAGTTTTTTTGGTTATTTGAGGTTTAGATTAGACTAGGCAAGGTAATTTGGTTAATCCGGGATCGTGAGCTCGTCTTATAGGGATACGATCACTAAATTAATTAAATTAATCTTAAGTTTTATTTTAAGAGCCTTAGTTAGGTTAGGCCTTCTTAGGGCGTTTTAATTTATTTAAATCGTGCGCCCGACTCATAGGGGTATAGGTTTTAAATTAATTAGAAGTAGGGTTAGTCTCTGAAACCATAGTTAGATTAAGGTTTGAACTAGTTTAATTAATTTAAATTTATCCTTGGCTTATTGGGATAAATGTTAAATTCATTAAATTAACTAAACACTCTTTAATCACCCTTTTAGGATAAAATGGACAATTGAGCCTAGATGGACATTTAATTTAAAGTTGTGATTAATTAACTTGATTCATTTTAAATAGTATCCCTAGCTCATTGGGATGCTAATTTAAATTTGATCAAATTAATTATTATCAATAATTTATTAGGGCTATTTAGTTTTTCGGGCATAGTTAATTTAGGGTTAATGCTGGGACCCCCTAATTAGTAACTAGATCACTAATTAAACTTCCATAATTTGGGCCTTTATAGGTTAGGTCTTGCGTTGGATCTTTTATGTGTATTTTTATGCCTTTGCTTGTCATACCTTAATTGCCATTCATATGACCCATTAATTTTGCATTAATTAATCTAAAGCATAAAATGGAGACATTTATTAATTCTGATATTGGTCGCAACAGTCCGAGTTTAAAGGATGTTGACTAAATATCTGAATTAATTCTTATTGTCCCAAGGAAAAGTTAAAAGTTGACAAAATCATTACATCATATCTTAACTGCTCGCACCATGCATAGAGGTGACGTGCGAGATCCGAACCATAAATTAACACGGCAATCGAGCTTATTCGATGTCGGTTTAATCTATGGTTCAATGTATCATTAACCTTGTTAATTAAATGCTCAATTAATTTGAACCCACCAATTGGATAAAGCCCTTTCAATTAAGGTTAATTTTCAATTAAGGTCACCGAATTAAATTCTTTTCAAATTCCGACAATTTCCTTCGATTAAAAGCAATAAATATTTTCGTACCGATTTTCGGGCATGATAGGGGTGCTAATCCTTCCCCACACATAATCAACTCCCGAAACCTTTCAAAAAGAATATCTGGTTTTGTGGTGTCCGACCTACCTTATTCAAGTGGCCGATGACGACTTCCAGTTTCCAATCAGTTTTCTAAAGAAAAAGAATTTTCAAAAGAAATCCCCTTAAACCATGATTACAAAGAAATAATTTTTGGGATAACCCGTTGCATCGAACTTATAATTTTTCCAAAGGGAATTTTTTTAAAAAAAAGCGTCGCTACACAGTCACAGGCTCATTGATTTTTATAGGAGGCTCCTCACCAAATATCTTCTCAGGCACAGTTACTGCACTCTCACCTTTGTCTTTTACTGCCTCTTCTGTTTCTGATGGATAACACTTACCACTCTTGGTGAAGTGTCCTACTTCATTCATAGCTTTAGCCTTTGACTCATTCGGTTCCTTCTCTTGTGTGGGTTTTACCCCTTCGGGTGACCTTTCATCATTGTGCGACTCTGAACCTTCCGCCACAGAAACATTGGCAGTGTAATTCCAAGGAATTTTCAGCGTGTCTTTGAATTGGAAAGGGGTTGGGGCTAAGATGATAAGCTTAGGTGAAAATTTTAAACTTTCCCCCTAGGACGAGCCCTTCTTCCTCGGTTAGACGAAAAATGGTCTATCCACTCTGTACTTGAGGTTATCTGACATACACACATCCAGTTCTTTCTTTCCTTCAACTTTCTCGAAAAAAATCAATTTCCTTGTTGTCCATCATTTCGTAGACCAACTGTTTAAACTCTTCACAATGTTAGATCTCATGCCCTCCTTCTTGATGAAACTCGCAATAAGGCTCGCATCCTTCTTGCACTATTTCCATGCCATTCTCTATCAGATCCGCCATACACAATTATTGGAACACCCATCTGAGAGGGGATTTAACTTCAGACACTTTTTCTTTAGCTTTTATTCTACCTTCATCCTTGATGGCATTCACGCTATAACCCCCGTGGTTTGGTAATGGATTAGTAGCCACGTTCGGTTCATCGAACTTTAAAACCCAGTGTTTATCAAGTTCTTAACAAACTTCTTAAAAGAATAACATATCTCTATCGAGTGTCTGGAGGCACCCGCTTGATAGTCACAATGCGCTTTTTCATCATACCATAAAGGGAATAGGGGGTTTGTACGGAGTAACTGTTGTGTGTTGTGGTGTACTATAATTGATACACAAATAGTGCAAGTGTACACGTCGACACAAGTAATAAAGTGGTAAGTGAGTATCGTCTCCACAGAGATTGGAGGTATTTCAATGTTTAGTTCAAGCACACAAAACACAAACTAAAAGAATAGATGAAAGAGTTGATATGCACAAGGAAATAAATTGCTATAGCAAACAACTGAAATGAAAACTGAAGTAAACTGAATAGACTTCAATGGTCCTCACACGTGTGTGAAACTCACTATGTGAATGATTGGCTGGGCTTGCTAAGATGACCTATGTCTAGCTATCATGGATGCTACGCAATATCCAACTTATCCTCTGCTCGGTAGGATCTTCTAAGGGTGCTTCTAGGCTATCTCTAGAAAGAAGTCTGACAGCTAATATGCTATAGCAATACCTCTCAGCGTGAACCCTAGCATACTTCCACCCATGAAATACTACCCTTTTTAACCGTTGAAACTTTCCACTTATCTCTAAGGTGGGTTAGAGTTGTGCCTCTCAATATCCAACTCCATTGTCTACGTGGATCTAAGTCTATCTCTCTCGACCACTGGACTAATCTAACACCTAAAGAAAGGCCAACACCCGAAGGCTCTTACACCCATAGGGTAATAAAATAGTAGACAACACAAGGATAAAACTGAAAAACATAAAAGCATCCATTAAAAGAAACTAAACATAAGCATCCAAACAAACCCGAGCCATCTAAAATTAGTTCATGGCCGGGTAATAAACATCCAACATCATTCGTCTCATATAACCCATTTCCAGAATTGAAGAAAATGTTAAAGAAAAAACAAAAAGAAGAGAAATCTCCCGATCTGCCTTAGACTACCATGAACCATCCTAGACTTGCTGCTTCTCTCAAAGGCCAACAAGGTTACCCCTTGGAGCTTCAACAATGGAGGACACCAATTTGAGGAAGAATAAGAAAGAATGTAGCTGCCTTGTCTCTTCTATCTCTTAGCCTTAAAGTCACTTTTTCTAGCCCCCACTTTAATGAGGGTATCTTGTCCTTTATATAGTGGAGGCTCCTAGGGTTTTGGGCCCTAAACATTCCTTGTATGACCTAAGGAATATTCCCTGGCACATGCTTGGCATAAGAGACAAACGGGGGTTCTCACATGCGGGCTGAATAAATATCTTCATTGCTTTTGTCCTTTTCTGCGCCCAAATTTTTTACCGTCCAAAATGCTGTAGCATTTTCCTTTGTTCAGCCACTCTTCCCTGCGTACCTGCACATCACCACACTAGACCAACCCTTTCTCAAGCAGCACCCATTTTGTAATTAAACCTCGACAACCAAGTTAATAAAACCAAATGCAACTAAATGAACTAAATGTTGCTAAATGCAGATGAAATTAGCTTAAAAATAAGCAAATAACATAGGAAAAAGGCATGAAATATATGCTTTTAGCAAGGCTAACAATAACATAATATGGTCGAACCAAATTAGCGTTATATAGTTAAGAGTACAACTCAACATAAGACACTGGTAAAAGAGTGAATGCCATCTTCTCCTTTTCCTTCTTAGGAGCTCTATCTTCCTTCTTACTCAAGTTTTGCACATTTTCGGTCGAAGCTTGTGGTTGTGAGATGGTAATGTTTGTTGGGACACAATGGGTGCTTGTGGTTTTCACCTTGTTATCCTTTTTTTTGTAATTTCTTCGGGAGTTCTCTCCACTGTCAATCTTTCCGCTTTTTATTACTACTTCAATCGATTCTCATGTCCTCACCAGGTCGATAAAAGTTTGGGTGGTATTATTTATCAAACGGTCAAACAATGCACCTCTTAAAGTGTTCACGAACATAGGTGTAATCTCATGTTTAGGAATGGGTGGTTGAATTTGGGTGTGATGTATTGACGTAGACTTTCGTTTGACCTCTGCTCTATTCCTTCCAGCATAATTCGATTCGAGGTCATGTGTGACACGTGTTTGTATTGTTCAATGAAAGCTCTTGAAAGATCTTTCCATGAGTTGATATTAGCCCGGCTAACCTTGGTATACCACCGAGCAGCTAACCTGGTTAAGCTATCTTGGAAGCAATGAATTAGTAGCTTCTCATCCTTTACAAATGCCGCCATGTTTTTATAGTACATAGTTATATGGGAGGGGCAAGTAGTCCCGTCATATTTACCAAAATCTGGTGCTTTGAATTTTGGCGGGAGAATTAGATCCGCCATGAGGCTCAAGTCATTGAGCCTCACTCTCATGCTCGCTTGCCCCTAGCATAGACTTAAATCTTTCCTCAAAGAAACAAAACCTTTCTTCATATTTCTTCTTCATTTCTGCTATAATCCTTTATATCACATTCAAGTCTGGAACTTCATCATCGTGGCCTATCTCCATATCGATGGGCTGACTCGTAGACACCCCCGCTTGGCAGGCTGCCGATACCCCAGCGGTGCTGATGTGCATTCTTCTCTCGGGAGTAGGTGTCCCTAGTTGAACCTTAGTGTAAGATGCAGTCTCCTCTGGCTCTTCAACAGTACTATCAATAACCTTTTCCTTACCAATCCTTCTTTCAAGCAACGCCACTATTTGAGCAATAATCGCAGCTTGTGACTGAGTGATCTGATCAGTGATACTTTGTTCGGCTCGACCAAAATGGGTCTCAAGGTCTCTTTGACCCTGTTCTAAATTAGCTACCTTATCCTCCATTATTTTTACTTGTAGACGGGTACTGTATCAGTGCGGAATGATTGCAATTTAAGTTTTCTACCATGATATTTTCTATAATTAATTTTATTATTTTAATAATTAAATGTAATGTATAATGTATATGAATAATTTAAAAGCAATAATACCTCAGAATGAATGCAATGTAGGTGTTGATTCTTAAATAGTCCTTAGAAATACTTTCATTCAAAGAAGAGGTCTGATTACAAAATGTTAACATAACAAGTTACAGATAGTGGCTAGCTTCTATTCCTAAGGCCTCGAGTTTACGAAGTAGAGTGCGAACTCGAGATCCCAATTCTGTTCCTGGAATAACACGTGCATACAACTTGACTGCTTCCCCTGTCAAGCCTTGGATATATTGATCCACTCCTTGCGCTTGCACCATAACATCCATCATTGCCCTGTGTTGATCTCTGATCAGCTGACCAGCTTGCTGGAGTCCAAAGACTATTCGACTATTATCCTCATGTAAGGCTCCTTCAAAAGAGGCGAGTCGTTCCTTACAATCTTGTAGAGTGGCTTCCAACTCGGTGACCCTTGCTTTCAATAATAATAATAATGTCTTAGTTGTTATATCCATGCAGAAGTCCTTCTAACTGTATCACCTGAGCTTCAAGTTCCTTATTCTGAGCCTTTAATCCTTGGTTTTGAGCTTGACTGATAGTTAGTTCTCGAGCTATTGCATTCATTTCTTCTATCCTTTGTTCAGTCAGGTCCTGACTGGTTTGGTGAGCTAACCCCAACTGTGCTAGCTGGGCCGCTAGGTTTTGAATCTAGTCTTGGCTAAGAGTTAACTTTGAGTGACAATTTCTAATTCTTTATTCTTTTTCTCAACCTGCTTCTGGCTAGCTTCTTACTTCCGAGCATAGCTATCAGTTTTCTTCTTTGCTTTCATGAGTTTAATTACCAGTTCTTTAGCGCTGGTGCCCAAACCATTCTTTCGCAAATTTTGCTTCAACTCCACCCAATCCTTCCTCAAGTCTTTATGGTCATCTTCTAGTATCTTTTTCTTTTTTATAATTTCCCTCTCTTGATCATTGTATTTGTCCACGTCAATCGGTGCTAGATAATTTGCAGCTTCAAGGTCAAAGATACGCTTTTCCAAGGCACGTACTTCTCTCATGTAGGCCCTTCTAGCTTTCTCCTGGTCAGAATGAGCATTCCTCATATGTTCCTCCATAGGTCAAACATTTTCTTGGTTTGCACGAGGAATGGTATCATTAGCCCAGCTAAGTCTCCACTAATCATAATCTGGAGTAAGTGGCGAGCCATCATCATAGACATCAACCTTGTTCATACTCTTCCAAGAATAGTTCATTTTCAGGACTTGTGCCTTGTAGCCATTATCTTTATATTCGAAGCTAGATGCATCCAGACCGTGAGTGGCAGAAATGAATTGCATTGAACCATACGGACGTGACACGAGCAGCGAACAATAACCAACTCCACCCCAAATCTCGGGTAAGGGAACCTAATCATACTATCCACAACGGTTTATAAAATTGTTTAGGATTAGCCACAGTACCTTCCATCTAACAGTATTATCATGAAGGTCACAGAATGCATCCATCCACTAATCCTCGGTCATTGCCTTGGCCTGGTACTCTTCTAGAAAAAACTTTTATGGGGGAATAAGTAGAAATGCACATCCGATAAGAGAACTTCAAATCCAAAAAGTGACTCCGGATCTAAATCTCCAACAGTGGGATGCAACCTAAGAATCTATCTCCCCTCATTTTCCTACATACATTCGGTGATCAGAAAGTCTTGGCTAAGATAACCGGTGCTGGATTGATTCATTTCTTGAGCTTTCCAAACAAATATGTCGTAGCGTAGTCTATGTGTCCCAGAACCTTGGGGAAGATAACTAACCTGTAGATACATAGGGAAAACAATTGTCTCTTCTTTGGTAAGTCAAGATGTATATGAATCAAGTCTTGAATATGCCCCCAAGCTATACAATCGGTCTTTCCCTTTCTTGCGATCTTACCTTGAAACCATTCCTCACTCATCCCGGTGATACCAGTCAAGTTTTCTAAGAAGGGCGGCGGGTCTTTAGGTTTGGTGTAGACTTTCCCTTCCTTGAACCTCGGGCAATGGAGCAAAACAATATACTATTCAATTGTAGGAGTCATGTCTACCTTCCCTAAAGTAAATCAACTATATCCTGGGTTCCAAACCTGAGTTAGGGACCTTAACAAATGCATGTCGTTTTGGACACCCGGTAGAAGAGCTATGTCACCGAACTCTTGCTGGAAAGCTTGCCTTATACCCGAATCCCAAGACTACCATATTTCTTGCAACTCTTATAGATCGTTTTGCTTGGAAATGATCGGAGTGGGCCTGGTAACTTCTGACACATGTCTCGCTACTAGGTTGTCCATTTTTTCCATTTGTATTCGCTCGGACCAACCCCATACCGTAGCATTACTACTTTTTGTATTACATAGCCTCTCTCCCATATCAAATGCCTTCTAAAATGAACTGTCCTTGAAACAACACCTATATGTGATGTGGAATGCAAATTGAATGCAACAAAACAAAAAAAATAAAAAATAAAATAAAACAACAAAAAGGTCAGTACAATGTAATAAATAAATTAAATGTAAAACAATTTAAAGGTGTGCATAAAGAATGAAAAGCTCAAACAACACCTAAAAGGGTTACCCCTAAACAGACTGAGTTTTGGCATGATTTTAAAGGTAAGCTCTATGGTTAGCTATATGCGGTGAAGTTCTAAAGAAAATGGTACCCGAACTATCGCTAGGACATCGATTCGGGGGGATACAACCCATATACCATACAGGAGTGTGAACCCCACGAAATATAAGGATTGAATCTCGGAAGTGAATTATAACACCATCCGGAAGTGAACACTCCATGAGGTGAAGTAACCTCTCCCACTTAAAGGTTCTAGAACTAATGATGACAAATTCTATCTAACACCGTACAAAATAAAGCGGTAAACAAACAAGGTTATGAAATAAAAATTAAATTAGATCGAATTTATATTTTCTAAATAATTACGATATGAACCAAATTAAGGCTTGACTCTCATTTTCTATTTTTGAAAACAAAAATTATTTCCCCAGCGGAGTCGCCATGCTGTAGCAACCAGAAAATCTGATTATCCATTTTTCTTGAAAATTTTATTTTTGGGTTTTTTTTTTAAAAAAAATCGTATTTTGAAATAATAAAATTGGAGTCGCCACCGATCACTTGGAATAGGTAAACAAGACACCGAAAAATAAAACCAGAGATTTTAAAAGGTTCGGGAGTCGGTTACGAATGGGGAAAGGTTCGCACCCCTACCACGCCCAGAAATCGGTACCTAAGGGTTTGTATGATTTTATTAAGAAAAATTTAAAATTCGACCTAACTTAATTAATAATTCCTAAGATGCATGAATGCATGGTCATAAGAATTGAACAACCTAACCCGCAACCCACGATACCAAAGGAGATGACGCCCGAATACTCGAGACGACACTCCCACTAGAATATCGGGACCTCGAGTACTAAAATAAAATAAAGCAATAAATTAAACGTGACAATTAATCATGCATGAGAACAAGATATTACTGGCGACATGAATAAAAAAAGGGAATCACATATATACATGTAAAGGAAGATTTAAGTTTCAATAATAACCTAAAAATATATATTAATAGTATAAACGATATCATATACTATATATTTACATATATTAAAATCATAACATAATTAGAATCATTTTTTGTCATTAATATAACTAACATAAACTAAGTTTCATATGTATATACATATTACATATTATACGCATGTAAGGATATAATAATATACTCATATTACATAATACAAATTAGATTATACATATATACTTAATATGCACAGGATGTACAAATATTAAAACACAAAAATAAGCAACCAAGAGTAAATAAAATGGGCAAAATTTATTAAATAAATGTATGAACAAAATGTACAAAATAAAAGACTGAAATTAAAGGAATTAAATTAGCAGATGAAATTAAATATGCATGGTCAAATAGGGACTAAATATGTAAATACACCACTGGACCTAGGGGGTTCAATTGAAAAAACGAAACAAATTTTCGGGACCGAGATGAGTATTTGGCCACTAAGACTCGAATTAACACTGGAATAGGGACCAAATTAAGAAATTTGGAAAACAGTAAGGGTCCGGAGGCATGATTAAAAAAGCAGAAGGACATGGGTGGGTTATTATTTTGGGGCGGAGGTCCTTATGTTACGAATAACCCATTTAAAATTTGAAGTGAGTACTTAACACATGTTTAAGCCAAAAAAAGCCTTTTCCCTCTTTTTTGACTACCTAAAAAATCTCTTAAAATCCTATGAGGATTTGGGATTAAACCCAGACTCCGGCAGCCTCCTACCGTGTTAACCGTCGTGCCCCGTCGTTGGCCCCGCTCGTCGACGGCCGACGAGTTCGAAAACCAAAACCATCTTTTCAAACCCTTTTTCTTTTTTAAACCCTAAATCGACCATTGTTTTGAAAAATAAGCACAGAAACCCCTCCTATTTAGAAAAACCGTAACCATCTTAGGCCCCTTAACCCTCCAATTCACCCTCATCGCCCCTAAAAATCGAGGGATTATCACCAGAAGGCAGCTCATCCATCCGCAGAAGCCCTAGGACGGTCGGGAGTCGAAACGCCGAAATGGTAAAGGCCCTCACTTTATTCTTTTTTGTGTTTATGATATGCGAAAGTAAAATAGATAGGAGAGAAAGAATACCTTCTGAAATCTTTCTTTTTTGTTTGATTTCTAAAAACTTATTACAAATGGTTTATTTACATTACACATATCTGATTTCTTTGTTTACAAGACTAAGAAAAATAAATGCAAAGACTGTAGATGATTTGGGTTCTGATATCCCCTTTATTTTTTATTGTTTTTTCGGATTGAGAGAGATCTGGTGGTTGTACAGCAGCAGTAGGTTTTCTGGCGGCGAGGAGAGCCATTGATGATGACACGTAGCGGTCATCAGTTGAAGAAAAGGTGAAGAGTCTATCAACCAGATAAGATCTGAGCCGTTAGATCAGATCTGATCTAACGACTGAGGTCGCTCGAAGATAGACGGTCTTGATGATGGTTAGGCGATGACGCGGCAACTCTAGATGGTGATGTGTGGCGCGTGGGAGCTGAGGAGTTTGGGCGTGCATTGTATGCGCGCGTGGGAAGACAAACAGCCCGAGCGTGTATCTTACGCGGCATCCAAAGGGTCTCCTTGCTTTGATCATGGCCGTTGGATCAAATCTGATCCAACGGTTCTGGTGTGGCTACTACAAAGAAGAATAAGGTGTTATTGGATTAGGTTTTAGATAGGTTTGGGCCAAATGGGCCTTGTAAAAAATATTGAGTTTATGTAAATGGACTATGCTATATAATTTATTTGGGTTTTTATTTCAAATCCCCTTTTTATTATTATTGTTTTAACAACATATATAATAATAATGATATTAACACTGATAATAATAATTATTAATAATATTAAATAATATTAATCATCAATATTAAACTAGTGATAATACATATACAAAGCTGGATAAAAATTAGTGATTATAAGGACAAATGGAGAAGATGGATTTCTGAATGTATTAGCACAATGCGTTTATCGATATTGGTAAATGGTAGGCAAAGAAAGAATTTCTGATGCGGCGTGGATTGAGGCAAGGCGATCCGTTGTCACCACTCCTCTTTGTAATTGTGGCAGAAGCATTACACCAGTTTCTTTGCAAGGCGGAGGAGATAGATGTTGTTGGGGGAGTGAGAGTGACGGAGGGTGTGAAGCTTTCGCGCCTCTAATTCGCAGATGATACTGTGAGTTTTATGCAAGGCGAGGTGAGATGCACGCAAAATTTGAAAAGGTTGTGGACTTGCTTCAAGTATAGATCAGATCTTAAAATAAATTATGCAAAATCATGTCTATATGCTATAGGAGTGGGTGCGGCAAAAGCAGCAGCAGTGGCCGACGTTCTTGGATGTGGCTGTGGTGAACTGCCCTTTAAGTATCTTGGGATTCTAGTGGGGAGTAACCTGAATAGTTCAAGCATTTGGGAGCCGGTTATTTGACGATTTCGGTTACACCTTTTGGGTTGGAAAATTAAATCAATGTTCTTTGCATCAAGGTTAGTATTGGTAAATTTGGTATTATCGGCTCTTCCTCTATATTATATGGGTATTTATAAAGCATTGAAAGGTGTAATTGCAAAGATAGAAAAAATTTGTAGGAATTTCCTTTGGGGAGGTGTGACGGATAAAAGGAAAACGAGTAGAGTAAATTGGTCTACGGTTTGTCGCCTACGTCGTTTGGGTGGGCTTGGTGTGGTGAATTTCGAACTCGCAATTTATGTTTGTTGGCGAAGTGGTTTTGGCAATATGCGGATAATGTGAGTTCTTTATGGAGATCAATAATTGTGGCGAAATATAGGGAACAAGTTTTGGGCGTCGCAGGATCTCAACCGTCAGATCTGGATTAGATCTAACGGTCCAAGAATAAGGGATGAAGGCTCTTCAACTTCCCACGCACCATATGCACCCGTCCTTCAACTTCCCTACACGTTGTACGAGCGACCTTTGGTGTTACCCACGCACGCGTACAACTCACATGCTCGACCCCTCAACTCCTCCAGTGCCACATTCGCCACCATGTTGGCAAAAGAGGCCAGTGGTCTGATGCCACATCAACGTCGTGCTTCCATATCCGTAACCACGTCAGCCACCTCTTCTGGTCCCCTTCCTCGCCCGTGTCACATGCAAAACAAAACCAGTTTAAGAAAGGGCAAAAATGGGATGAAATGAAAAGGGGATACAACGAATGTCATAGCGGTTTTTCCCCAACAAACCAACATAATCATAAATGCGCATGAATCAGGACAAATGAGTGCAATAGCCAATAGGGAATTTCAATGTAATTTTCCATTTCTCAAAAAATATGTAATATTAAGGCTATATAACATAGAGCCCAAAAAACATTATAAGGATTCTGGAATTCGAATGTAATAGAGCAAAGAGAAACCATAACACCTTAAACTTTTTGAGGTATACCTCTTCTATCTTTTTTCATTTCGAATATCATGTATACATAGATTAGGGTTTTGTTTTCTTACCTTCGCCGTTTCGTCTTCCCGTCTTCCTTCGCCATCGATAAGCTTGAATCCGACCTCTATGAGACTGTGAGGGGTGAAATGGTGAAGAGTTCAACAAAAAAAAGGGAGATGGCTGTTCTCTTTTGCTTTCAGTTTTTTCAAAAAGAAGACGTCTTTTGTTTTTTAAGAAAAAAGATCAAGGTTTAGATCTATTTTGGGAGTAAAAAGGGTTTTATAGGTTTTTTAGAGGTCACCGGCGCCAACGAGCTGCGATCGGTGATGGTTCATGATGGTTGTTGCGGCTGAGGGTCACTGTTTTTCTGGGTTTCAAAAACCCTAACAGAGTAAAAGGGGGATTTATCTTCGATTTAAGGGGAAGGATGCCCAAAAGAGTATGAGGTCGGTCAAAAAAAGGGATTTTATAGCAGCGTTGGTTTTAAAAATGGTCTATTTCCAGTTTAAATCCCCCGCCTCGTCTTAATTACGCTCAAAAGTGCTTTCGCCTTCTTTAATAACGATAATAGTCCCTCCGCGTGGGGTTTCATGATCCATATGTAATATATATTTTTATAACATATAGTTTTTTATATAAAATATAATATATAGTTTCTACGTATAATATAATTTTTATATAATATATAGTTTTTTATAAGTATATACTATATAGTTTTACATATTATATAAATATACTTTTTATAGTATACAATCTTTGGTTTCAAAATATAATATATGTTTTTTAATGAATATCTATAATATATAGTTTTTATAACTTTTTTTGCCCTATTAGTGTATGTTAGATTAGGTTCTTAAGATTAGAATTAGGTGAAATTAATTTAATTAGTTTAAAATCGTGTGCTCATTAAATTAGTTGGACATTTCTTAATAACCTTTAAGAAAAAATTAACATGGAGATTAGATTGATGTTTAAATTAAAACCACGATTAATTAACTCGATTTGTTTTAAATAGTACCCTTGGCTTATTGGGATACTAGTTCAAAACTGATCGAATTAATTATCCTATTACAAGACAATTCATAATTTGTTAGGGTTTTCTAGCTTTTTAGGGTTAGTTAATTTAGGGTTAATATTAGATTCACTTATTATCTAATTAGATCACTAATTGGTTCTTTCATAATTTGGGCCTTTTAGGGTAGGGCTTTAGTGGGCCTCTTGGTGTGTTTAACTTTAAGCCTTTGTGTGACATCCATATTATATGTCATTCACGTAACCCATTATTTTGAATTAATTATCCTAAACCATAAAAAAGTGGGAGATATTTATTAGTTCTGATATTTGTGTCCTAACACTCCGAGCTTAAAGGATGTTGACCAAATATTTGAATTAATTCTTACTTCCCCATGGTGAGATTAAAACTTGATAAAATCATTTCGTCATATCTTAACTGTTTGCATCATGCATAAAGGTGACGTACGGGAATCGAACCATAAATTAACACGGCAGTTAGACTTATATGATGTCGGTTTAATCTATGGTCCGATGTATCGTCAACCTTATTAATTAAATATCCAATTAATTTGAATCCACTAATTTGATAAAACCCGTTCAATTAAAGTCAATTTTCAAATAAGGTCACCAAGTTAAATTTAATTCAAATTTTGTCAATTTCCTTCGATTAAAAGCAACAAATATTTTGCTACCGATTTTCGGGCGTAATGGGGGTGCAAAACCTTTCCCCACATATAACCAACTCTTGAACCCTTTTAGAACAAATCTCTGGTTTTCTGGTGTCCGACCTACCTTATCCAAGTGGTCGGTGGTGACTCCAAGTCTTCATTATTTTTCAAAAATATGAGTTTTCAAAAGAAAACCTTTAAACCAAAATTTAAATAGACTTTATAGGAATTATTTGGGGTTAACTTGTAGCACCCAAACATATATTTTTTTAAAGGGACAAAAAAGGTCGCTACAGCTTGGTGGCTTTGCTGGGGACTCAATTTTTTTTTACAAAATAAAAAGAGAGTTAGGCCAAAAAATATTTGTTGCTTTTAATGATGAAAAATTATTGGAATCTTAATTGATTTTAACAAGGTTGATCCTTTCTTGAAAATGTGACTACAATTGTACGAGCTTTGATAATTGGTGGACTTCGAATTAATTTTTCATTTAATTTCTAAGGAATCACTGATATGTGTTGCACCATATCATCAGGCTCTATTCCCAAGCTCCGCCCCTTAAGTGGGAGTGAAATGCCACATACCCACGTGAGTAGCCCTCAACGGGTCAGTAATTCACTTCTAAAATCTACGCCTTTTGACACGTGAGCAGCCCTCCACGTCACTAGGTCATGTTTTCCCTCGAACCAAAACCAATTTGCAAGCTTGTAATGGGCCATAATTGGGGTTCTTGTTGCCTTAGTAGGTAGTACGATAGGTTCGGGTACCCTCAATTAGAACCCAAACCATGTGTGAGAATCTAGGAAGCCTACCTATTTAGAGCCATGCAGATAACCATAGCGAACTAGAATTCACGTGGTTAGGTTTGTTTCCTTTTTTGTTTGCCTTTTGCTTAATTTGTTTGCATTTTCTTTTCTCGCTTCCGTTTTATTATTTATCTTAGAACTAACGTTTCTTTCTATTTTCTTTCTTTCCCTCTTTTACCTTTTTGTTTTTCATATCTTGACATATCATGAAGAGCACATTGAGTTGGAAATAGTTTGAAGTTAAAGACTAGATCAATGGGAGACTTGATTCGTAGCAATGATGAAAAGAATTCTGATGTGCAAATATGATCAGAAGGGGAGCAACTACACGAGGGGGCCAGTATTGTTGTCAGGTTCAGATCAGCCATGTCAGCCGTGACATTCATGAATACGGAGTTCAATGATGTATCCGAGTTTAGACCGGTTTGGAACAATGGGATCTTGAAACGAGAAGTACTTTCAAGAAAATATATGGCAACATCGTATGTCTGCTAGATGTCCAGGTCAACCGATCGCTACTTCAAGCTTTAGTGGGGTTTTGGAACTCAGCTTACAGTTGTTTCACAATCGGTAACTTTGATTTGACCCCTACAATCGAAGAATATTAAGACCTTATAAATTGTAAGAAGATCGACGAGAATTGGGTGTACTCTAAGCCTAATAAGAACAAAGCTTTTCATGGCAAGCTTAGTAGAATCTCAGACATGCTGTTATCTTGGGTAAAGCATCAAGTCACCACTTGGAACAAGAAAGAATATCTTAAGTAGGAGGGAATCCTAGCCTTAGCTTTCGTACATCCCGTGGGCTGAGTTCAACGGGACCTCTTTGCATTGTTGATCTATGGGTTGGTACTTTTTCCTTGAGCATTAGGGTTGATCGACCTGGTGGTTTTGGTCTTGTTTGAACATCTGAGTAGCGGGACCAATCTGGTACCTATAATTTTGGCTGAAACTTTCCAAACATTAAGTTTTTGTAGGGAGAACGGTAGAGGTCACTTCCAAGGATGCTCACAGCTTTTGACCGTTTGGTTCTACAGTCACCTTTGGTCTGATGTCAATTTCTTAATACCTCTCTATGATGGCAAGTTATCACCGTTAGAGGAATTTTTGCAAAAAGAGTATTGGACAACGCAAAGATCTAAAGAGGTTTTGTTAGATGTTCTCCGAAATCTAAGAGATGAAGTCATAATTTTGAGAGCTCCATGGTTATTAACAAGGAATATCCTTTATAGATACGGGGTGCACTCTTGGGTACCACTACTTGATCTATGCAGGCATGCAGCTTATGCACCTCTTCTAGTTTTGAGACAGTACGATTCGAAGCAATTCGTGCCGGCCACCAAAGGTTTGAATGAGTTCAACATGAATTATGAGAAAGATATAGGCTACAAGACGACGATATACAATGCTTCATCAACTTAGAACAACGCAAGATGGGTTAGGATCATGAATGCTTCATACACGGTCACCCTCAAGTACGAAACGTGGCAATTTAGTCGTGTCAACAATAACACTCCCAAATTGAATCCCGATGGAAGGAGAATGATAGAGGAGAGATTGAACATGCTTCCTACCGAGGCCAAACTGATGAGAAAGCAACTTGAAGAAGAGCAAAAGAGGTACCTCAAGCTCGGAGAAGACACAGTTTGAAAGAGTGATCAAAGGTCTAGAAAGGAAAAAGGATGAGTTGGAACTCGAGCTCAAGATAGAGAAGGAAGAGATTCAGAAGCCTATAAGATTAAACAAAGCCAAAGAGTCACGGAGGGTGGACCAAGTGAGGGGTTAGAGATTTAACTTATGGAAGAGAAAGTGAGAGCTGAGAATTACAAAAAGATGTTTTACTAGAACAAGGACCAAGTGCTCACTTTAACCCAAGAAGTGAAGGATCTACGAATCTCCAACTCAAGACAGATCGAGAAGGAACAAAACCAAAATGAAGCCTTGAAAGATCAAGTGAAGTGTTTGGAAAAGTTTTTTTCAAGCATAATGGTTCAACTAGCAAGTTAAAAACTAGTAACTCGGAGAATCAAGTTTTGATGGCACGAGTCGAAGAGTTGGAAACCGAGGTTCAACGGCTCAAGGATCATGTGGCAAGCCTTAGGGGAGCAATTCAAGTACGCCCGATGTCAAGTTTGGAGCAGCTGTACTTCGCAGCCTACACAATTTGGAGGCAAGAGCAAGAGTTGGCGCAATGGATAACTCAGATGCAAGAGGTTGTCTAGAAGATACTGTTTCTGGTGAAAGATGCTATCGAGCTTCATGACTGTGTGGATGATGAATCTGAGGAATAAGAGAGGATTGTTTGGATTTTGAAGGAGATCATTGACTTTGATACTGTATTAAGGCCATATGTGTAGTTAGTGTTCTCTAGTTATTGTAACAAGACAATGATCACGTTAATGGAAGTTGTTTAATGATAATATTTGCCAAACTCAGCGTGGCTCTTTGCATTCATGGATATTACATTTATTTGCATTCTTTGTTTAATTTCTAATAATTAATTAAAAAGCTTTTCATTTTAGAAGATAGCATTTTTTGTTCTTTAGATTACAATCATTCCACATCCGTACCGCACTCGTTTATGAACAAGGAAAATAGAGGAAGGTTTTGCAAAGTTGGAAGCCGACCTACGTGGTCAGATGGAACAAGCCTAACAAGAATAAAGGGAAACCATCATCAAGTCCCAGCATGACATGATGAAGGAGATATCCTAGTTGTTGTAAGCCCGGCTAGGGACAAGAGCCAAGAGACAAGAGTACTATCAAAAATCATGCCCAAAAATCATAGGATTGCTCTTATGCCCAAATTGTCAAGACCCCTTGCTTGTTGACCCTTCATCGAACCCTCTACAAGAGGCTTCTTCTTCTCATGCTGATATTGCCACTCAAGCCCAACCAGGGGTGATATTTAGGAATCCCAAGAATATTGGGGATAACGTCCCATAATTTGATGTGTTAGAGAAACTCAACCAAGTGAAGGCGGAGTTCAAAAAACAATTGGAGGATACCCGAAAGGATTTAGAAGAAAAGCTGCGGGTGAAGGAAGACGATGATGGCTTCTATGGGTTGAACGCTAGGGAATTCATTTTGGTCCCAAATGTGGAAATCCCATAAAAATTCAAGACCCTGGAATTTGAAAAGTTTGATGGAACAACATGTCCTATTGCACATATGGACATTTTTTGTCGAAAGATGGCCAGGTTTACTGACAACGAGAAACTCTTGATTTACTGTTTCTAGGACAGCTTTGTGGGATCTACTTCGAGATGGTACAATCAGCTAACGAGCGCTCAAATCAAGTCATGGAAGGATTTGGCAAAATCGTTCACCGATCAGTACAAGCATATAACCGACATGGTTCCTAACTGACTTTTGTTGCAAGGCATGGAACAAAGGCGCAACGAGACCCTCCGTGGGTACGCTCAAAGATGGCGTGATATGGTGGCACAAGTTCAACCTCCGCGTCACGAGCATGAGATTTCTCCATTGTTCATAGATACGCTAAAAGGGATGTTCTACAATCAATTGATCAGTAACCTTATTAGCAACTTTGCGGAGATGGTTATGACTGGCGAGCGCATCAAAGCAACCATTAAGAGCGAAAGAATTGACGGAGGGGATCGTTCACGCAAACAATACAAGAAAAAGGATCATGAAGAGAACAATTCAAACACCTTCGAGGCAACCAAGAACTTCACTATCTCTCAGCCCTAGGCCACAGCGAAGAACTCCTAAAACTTCAATAAAAGGGAAGATAAGAGACCTAAGAAGGAAATAGAGGATAGGACTTTCACTCCGTTGCCACTCTTTTACAATGAGCTCTACTCACAATTTTATAAGGCCGATCCAGTTTGACCTTATCATGTTACCCCTTACAACCCACCTTACCCAGCATGGTATGAGCCCAAGGTACATTTCGAGTACCATATCAATGTTCTGGGATATTCGATTAAAAATTGTGTAGCGTTCAAGAAGTTCGTTTAGAACTTAATTCAGACTGAAGTATTACAGTTGGGAGAACCTAGCACGACCAACAACCCCTACCAAATTATAGAGGTCAAGGTGTGAATGCTATTGAAGACGAGAATGTCAGAAAAGATAAGGTGAACGTGTCCAAAATTTAATTGCCCTTAAGGTGGGTTTTCTAACATTTGTGTATGGCACGCCTCATTGACCGGGGAATGGTGATTGTAGAAAAAGGTTGTGGCCCGTATTGTGAGTACCATCAATTGGGAAATCATGCGATTCAAGACTGTGAAGAGTTCCATCAGTTGATACAAACTATGATGGATAACAAGGAAATTAAGTTTTTTTGAAAAAGAGGAAGGAAAGAAAGAATTAGAAGTTTGTGCATCGGAGAGTCAGGAGACCAAGTATAGTGCAAAGAGACCGCTTGTCCTCGGTTTCAAGCCAAGTGAGACAAGCGCACCAAAGCTGGCTCCCAAAATTATAATCGCTACCTTAAGATCTTTTCCTTTCAAGGACACGAAGATGGTTCTATGGAATTACACGGAAAGCATTACAATACCAGGCTCCTCGAGTTTACAAGGAGGAGATGATGTGGAAATAGGGTGAAGCCCTCTCAGAAAAGGCCTTTGGAACCAAACGCCGGAGAGGTAAATGATGTAGGGCATCTTATGAAGAGTGGACGGTGCTATGCTCTGAAGAATCTAAAGGCACCACAGGAGCCAAAATAAAAAAGGCAAGGAAGTCATAGTTGAACCTGAGAAGGTGTTCAGAGAAGACCCGCCTACAAAGATCAAGGAGCCGGTCACGGAAACCCAAGCTCAGGAATTTTTGAGATTCTTGAAACACAGTGAGTATAACATCGTAGAACAACTTCGGAAACAACCAGTTCGAATTTTGGTGCTCCATCTCCTGTTAAACTTAGAAAAGCATCGTGAGGCACTATTGAAGGTTTTGAATGAGACCTTTGTTAGAAAAGATATTTTGGTCGGGAAGTTGGGCCAAATCATCAGCCATATCACCGCTGATAACCATATCACCTTCAGTGATGATGAAATACCAAGTGAAGGTACGAGGTCTTTCAAGGCCCTAAACATTATCACCCATTGCAAGGGATATGTGCTACCATGTATACTAATCGATAATGGCTCCGCTTTAAATGTTATGTTATTGTCTACTCTACAAAGGTTACCGATCGGCAGTATACATATGAAGCCTTGTCATAACACGGTGCGAGCCTTTAATGGGACCCAGCAGGATGTGGTCGAGAAAATAGAAGTAACTTTGCTCATTGGCCCTGTCGAATATGTGATTGATTTTGTGGTCATTGATATCCGACCATCCTATAATTGTCTGTTAGGAAGGCCATGGATACATTCAGCTGGCACAGTCCCGTCTTCGCTGCATCAAAAATTGAAGTTTATAATTGAAGGAAAGTTGGTCACGGTGGATGCCGAACAATACATCATTGCTTCAGTGACTTCAGATACACCGTACATCTACACTGATGAATAAGCAATAGAATGTGCTTTTAGGGCCTTGGAATTTGTCAATGCCACCTTTGTTGCCGAGGGAAGCAAGCTTTCATGCCCTAAACTGTCAAATTGCACTAAAGTGGTGGTATTTGAGACCTTTGGAAGAGGAGCGAGGAAGAAAAATGGCTTGGGAAAGAATCTGCAAGGACGTCTTCGTCCTGTTAGTGTGATTCATAAGATCGGCCGCTTCAGACTCGGTTATAGGCCCAATTTCCTATGGAAGAGACAAGAGTTGAGGAAGAGACAAGAACAAAGGAAGGCCAGGCTCAGAGATGATGATATTCCTTGGGCCCCCATAACCTATGCAGATTTTGATGGCATTTTCATATCCGATGAGATCCAAAACCCCGAGGTGGATGTTCAAGAAGCGAAATGAGAAGGCGAGAGATGCTTCCAAGAGGAGTTGGTTCGTGAAGCCTTGGAGGAGATGGATGTGACTATGATCAGTGATGGTGGCAAGATTGACCTGTTCTTGGCCAAAATTTGCCCATGCCTTCTAGGGGAAAAGCTCAACAATTGGACCTCTGTGGATACGCCGATGGTTTTTAGGAATAAATCAAAGTAATGCCTAGAACAAGCCTATTACTTTTGCCCGAAAGTAACGAGCATCTTTTGTAAAAAGGGCAACTATGTTACTTTATCTGCTTTTAATAAAATAGACTTTGTCAACTTTTCTTTCTCAAATGGAAAACATAGCATTCATTCCATTTCATTCAGCATTTATTTATTCTTTCCTTTATTTTTTTTGTTTATTTATATCATAAGCAATCCTCTTCCATTCCCAATGCACAATTTCACAATCATGCAGGCCTTTTAATATAAACTGTATGAATGACGCGGAACCTAATCCGAAGTAGATTTTGAGTGACCCACGTACTTGGCGGAAGTAAAGAATGATGATGGGATTCTCGAGGACTTCTTAAGAATGATGGCAAGTGAAGAAAGGCAAATCCTTCTGCATCAAGAAAAGGTGGAGATTTTGAATTTGGAGACTAGCGAAAAAAAAGAAGTAAAGATTAGTAGCACTCTGTCATCAAAAGTTAAGAAATAGTTGGTGGAATTACTTCTAGAATTCAAAGATGTATTTGCATGGACATATCAGGACATGTCGGGTTTAAATGTAGATATTGTAATACACAAGTTCCTCATTAGACTAGAATATAAGCCCGTCCAGCACAAACTCCAAAGGATGAGGATGAACATGTTGTTAAAAATTAGGGAAGAGGTGAAAAACATCTTGAGGCCGAGTTCTTAAAAGTTTCTAAATATCTGGAATAGGTAGCCAACATAGTGCCGGTACCGAAAAAGGATGGGAAGGTATGTATATGCCTGGATTACAGGGACTTCAATAAGGCAAGCCCCAAAGATAATTTCCCTCTACCCCATACTGATACTCTAGTTGACAATACTATGGGACATGCTTGGTTCTCATTTATGGGTGGCTTTTCGAGGTATAATCAGATCAAAATACACCCGAGGACATGGGAAAAAACCACTTTTGTGACCATGTGGGGCACATTTTGCTACAAAGTGATTCCCTTTAGGTTAAAGAATGTCGGAGGCAACTTATCAAAGAGGCATGATGACCTTGTTTCATGATATGATGCATAAAGAAATTGAGGTGTACGTGGATGACAGGATAGCTAAGTCTCAGACCGAGGAGAAACACATCCAAAATCTGCGAAAGCTCTTCCAGAGGTTAAGAAAGTATCAGTTAAAGCTCAACCCAGCCAAATGTACCTTTGCAGTTACATCAGGGAAGCTTTTGGGCTTTGTGGTGAGTCAAAAAGGCATCGAGATTGACCCTGATAAGGTGAAAACAATTCAAGATCTTCCACCGCCTCAAACACAAAAAGAAGTCCGAGGATTTTTGGGAAGGTTGAACTACATCTCCTGGTTCATATCTCAGTTGACTGATAAGTGTGACCCCATCTTCAGACTACTCCGAAAGAATAACCCGAGGGTTTGGGATGAAGATTGTCAAGAAGAACTAGAAAAGATCAATAAGTATTTGACCAATCCTCCGATTCTAGTGGCGCCAGTACCAGGTAGGCCGTTGATCATGTACTTAGCAGCTTTTGATAATTCTATGGGTTGTGTGTTGGGGCAACACGATGACTTAAGCAGAAAGGAAAGAGTAATTTATTACTTAAGCAAGAAGTTCACCGAGTGTGAAAACACGGTACCCGTTGATCCAAATGTTGTATTGTGCCTTGGTATGGGCTACTAAACAGCTCTGGCAATACATGTTGTATCACACCACTTACTTAATCTCCCGATTGGATCTGTTGAAATTTTTAATAGAAACACTAACTCTAACCAAGAAAATAGCTCATCGGCAAATGTTATTGTCAAAATTTGACATTTTTTATGTGAGTTAGAAGGCGATGAAGGGAAGT
Source organism: Hibiscus mutabilis (assembly GCA_019671005.1). Taxonomy (NCBI): domain Eukaryota; kingdom Viridiplantae; phylum Streptophyta; class Magnoliopsida; order Malvales; family Malvaceae; genus Hibiscus; species Hibiscus mutabilis. Next base: position 56,402,677 of record CM033715.1, read on the forward strand.
GTAGTGGCAGATCTTTTGGCAAGCCGCGTTTCGGATGATTATGAACCATTGGACTTTAGTTTCTCAGATAAAGATTTGATCTGTGATCTGTCCGAAGGGACGTCTACTTTCGAGAATAAGGGATAGAGGCTTTATTTTGATGGGGCATCGAATGCCTTAGGCCTTGTAATAGGGGCAGTTTTGGTCTCTCCCAAAAATACCTACTACCCTTTCATGAGTAGGTTGGAATTCTTTTGCACCAATAATATAGCCGAATATGATGCTTGTTTCATAGGACTCTGAGTGGCCATAGAAAAGAGGATTAAAGTGCTTTGAGTTTTTGTAGATTCTTCTCTAGTGATCTACCAGCTTCGAAAAGAATAGGAGACTAGAGATTCAAAGTTGATCAAGTACTACGGTTTGATCCAAGATTTGGTCAAAGATTTTAAAGAAGTTAGTTTCACCTACTTGCCAAGAGGATAATCAGATGGCCGAAGCTCTAGAAACATTGGTCGTTGTATTCGAAGTAAGTCGAACAGCCGAGATAAAGTCGGTCGAGATGCAAACTTTTGAAATACCAGCCCATTGCTATAGTTTGGAAGAGGAAGAGGACAGAAATACATGGTATTATGACATACTTTAGTACATCAAGTTTCAGACTTATCCAAAAGAGGCGGACGATAATGACAAAAGAACTATTAAAATATTAGCATCAGGGTATGTCCTTGACGAAGAGGTTTTATACAAAAGAAGCAAGGATCGGATATTGTTGAGATGTGTCAATGCCTGAGAGGCCAAAACCATTTTAGTAGAAGTCCACGGAGGTTTGTATGGAACCCATGCCAGCGGATTCTCGATGGCAAGGAAAATTATGAGATATGACTATTTCTGGTCAACTATGGAGGGAGATTGCATCAGTTATGTGAAGAAATGTCACAAATGTCAAATCTATACCGATAAGATACACTCCCCATTGGTGCCTCACCACACCAAGAATTCACCGTGGCCCTTTGCTACTTGGAGAATGGACGTCATCGGTCTGATACATCCGAAGGCTTTCAACGGGCATCGTTTATTCCTAGTGGCTATCGATTACTTCACCAAGTGGGTAGAAGCCTGCAAGTTTCTCAAGAAAGAAATCTTATGTCGCTATGGTTTGCCCGAAAGAACTATCACCGACAATGCTTCCAACTTGAACAACAAGGTGATACCAGAGGTGTGTGAGCAATTCAAAATTGTCCACCATAATTCTACTGTCTACCGCCCCAAGATGAATGGTGCAGTAGAAGCGGCAAACAAAAATATCAAGAAGATCATAGCAAAAACCACAGAGACTTTCAAGGATTGGCATGAGAGGCTCCCTTTTGCTTTGTTTGCCTATCAGACCTTTGTGAGAACATCGACTGGGGCAACGCCGTACTCCTTGGTATACGGCACAAAGGCAGTATTACCCATCAAGGTGGAAATCCAGTCGCTCTGAATTTTAAATAAGGTAAAGTTGGATGAAGCGGAATGGATACAAGTCAGATTTGATCAGTTGAACCTTGTTGAAGAGAAAAGGTTGAAAGCTATCTCTCATAATCAAATGTATCAAAAAAGAATTATTCAAGCTTATAACAAGAAAGTTCACCCAATGGAGTTTCAAGAGGGAGATATGGTGCTCAAAAGGGTCTTGTTGAATCAAAGAGATTTTCGGGGAAAATGGATACCCAATTGGGAAGAGCCCTGTGTCGTGAAAAAGACCTTCTTTGAGTGAGCGTTAATTCTAACAGATATGGATGGAAAAGAATTGAGCAACCCAATAAACTCGAACTTCGTCAAGAAGTATTATGCGTAAGAAGAAAAAAAGAAAAAGGAAAATAAAAAAAGAAAACAAAAGGGAAAAGGAAAGGAGGATTTAAGGTGAAAACCCAAAAATGGGCGCCTTAAAACCAAATGAGGGTCTGAATTGAAAATCCAAAAAGGACGGTTCAGATAAGCATGAATTTTGGCATCCAGACGATGGGCTTTGTTTCAATTGAAAGACTATGCGTCGATCCTCAGATTATCGAAGAGTAACGACCAAGGGTGGCTAGCAAGAAATCAACCAAGGTCGATGGGTTCTCATCATTCATATAGTTGACATCTTTCATATCCTCTTCCCCATTCTCATGATTGCCGTAACCTTCAAAATTTTCCTAATATTCCATCAAGTATTAATAAAGTTTTATTCTATTTTCTATTGTCTATTTTATATGCGGTCCGCAGATAGATTGACATAGAATGAGAAAAAACAAAGGATTCCTTGGCATTACTTTGATTTAATCCATTAAGCGCAGGTTTGTTCCTAGATTGGGTGGGAGCTCGCGAAAGGTAGGGCAAAAAGATATTGGAGGAGAAATTGACAAGATCCACCAAGAAGAGACATTGAGTACCAATCGTGTTATAATCCAAGGGGCCAGGAGCAAAAACCCGCAAGGGCACCTAAGAGAAAAGAGAAAGGAAAAAAAGAAAAAGAAGAAAAAGAAGAAAGAAAAAAGAAGGAAAAAGGAAAAAGAAGAAAAAAAGAAAAAATAAAAAGAATCTCTAAAGTGAAAACCTGAAAAGGCGCTTTAGAACACAAGGTTCAAAGAGCTCAAAAAGGGGGCATAAAGGGTGAACCCGAGTGAGGAACGAGACGTCACCATTGTAAAGAAGAGAAGCGAAGAGCATACAAAGGTCAAAGTCAAGGGGCCAAGAAGAGAAAGTGCCCGAGAAAGTTTAAAAATTGCTATCATTCATGCATCATCTCTAGTTAGATATCCCTAGGATAGGAGCATGCTAACCTACATCGTTACAGCTTTTTCATTTCTGTTCACAGATAATCAAAAGGTATATCAAATACCTCCTAAGAAGAGGAGCAAAGGACAAAGCAAAAAACTTAGCTCAAGAATATCATACGAAGGATTTCAAACTCACACATCAAAACCTCAGAACAGAAAAATCGAAAGGCTTACCTATATAGGACCAAGAAGAATGGAATCTTCATGGCGTAGTGGTTTCCTACCATTTTGGAGGAACACATCGAAATATTTGTCTTTTCCAATTCAGGAAATGAGTTCACCTACCATTTGAGGACATCTGACTTGTTCACTGCCATTTGAGACGAATATGTCGTCTTCGTCAGTTTTAATTTCTGTCATTTCAAGAAAACAAGTTATTTAGATTCGTTCGCTGTCGTTCTGGAGGAATGAGTCATTTGCTATCTGGCTCGTCCTTGGTAGCTCAAGAAGGACATGCCATTGTTACCCAATTTGTTTTTTCCGCTTCGAGAAAACAAGTTATTTAGATTTGTTCGCTGTCGTTTCGGAGGAATGAGTCGTTCGCTATCTGGTTCATCCTTGGCCACTCAGAGAGGGCATGCCAGTGTTACCTAGTTTGGTTTTGCCGCTGTGGGAAAACAAGTTATTTAGATTTGTTCGCTTCATTTCGGAGGAATGAGTCATTTTTTATCTGGTTCATCCTTGGCTGCTAAGGGAGGGCATGTCAATGTTACCCAGTTTGTTTATGCTGCTCTAAGAAAATAAGTTATTTGGAGTTGTTCGTTGGCGCAAATCGTCCAACATGGAAGAAGGACAAAATTAGTGCTTATGGTCGTTGCTTTATTCTTGTTCCACAGGGATAAGCAAAGAGGTGCAGCTATAATCACTAATTTTGTCTGGGATGTTAACCCGTTTTTATATTCTGAAATTCAGGGCTCTGTTTATTTATTTTGCTACATGTAGTATGATTAAAACAAAAAACCAAAAATATTAATAGTATAGAATGCTATCTGTTTTCATGTGTGGTTATCATGTTTGATTGTGTTGAAAACCCTAAATATTACTAGTATATTACATTGTCGTCCTATCTTACTATCTTATTATTTTTATTACCATTACATTATCATTATGTTTATCAAAATAGATATATAAATAAATGCCCAGCTATATAATATAAACCCATAAATATACACTTAAATAAAAAACCAAGTCCATTTTATACATAAGTCCATTTACAAGGTTAAAAACCAAGAGTTAATTACAATTGGCCCGATAAGCCCAATTTCTAAATTAAACCTAAAACCCTAATCTAATATACCTAACCCTTCTTCTATTTTAGGCGCCGCAGGATCTCAACCATGAGATCTGGATTAGATCTGACGCTCTAGGAACAAGGGATGGAGGCTCTTCAACTTCCCACGCGCTAGACACACCCGTCCTTCAACTCCCATACACGCGGCATGCGCGACCTTTGGTGTTACCCACGCTCGCGTGCAGCTCACATGCTCGACCCCTCAACTCCTCCAGTGCCACGTTCGCCACCATGTTGGCAGAAGAGGCCAGTGGCCCGATGCCACATCAATGTCGTGCTTCCATTCTGGTCCCCTTCCTCGCCCGTGTCACATACAAAACAAAACCAGGTTAAGAAAGGGCAAAAATGAGATGAAATGAAAAGGGGATACAGGGAATGTCAAAGCGATTTTCCCCAATAAACCAGCATAATCAGAAATGCACATGAATCAGGACAAAGGAGTGCAATAGCCAATAGGAAAATTCACTGTGATTTTCCATTTCTCAAAAAATATATAATATTAAGGCTATATAACACAGAGCCCAAAAAACATTGTAAGGATTCTAGAATTCGAATGCAATAGAGCAGAGATAAAATATAATGCCTCAAACTTTTCGAGGTATACCTCTTATATCTTTTTTCATTTCGAATATCATGTATACATAGATTAAGGCTTTTTTTACCTTCGTCGTTTCGTCTTCCTGTTATCATTTCGCCTTCCTTCCCCATCAATAAGCTTGAATCCGGCCTATATGAGATCGTGAGGGGTGAAATGGTAAAGAGGCCAACCAAAAAGAGAGATGGTTGTTCTCTTTTACTTTCAGTTTTTTCAAAAAAAAATGGGTCTGTTGTTTTTTAGAAAAAAATATCTAGGTTTAGATCTATTTCATGAGTAAAAATGGGTCTTTTTAGGTTTTTCAGAGGTCACCAGCATCGGCGAGTGGCGACCGGTGATGGTTCACGGCGGTTGTTATGGCTGAGCTTCGCCATTTTTCTGGGTTTCAAAAACCGTAACAGAGTAAAAAGGGGGATTCATCTTCGATTTAAGGGGAAGGATGTCCAAAAGAGTCTAAGGATGGTCAAAAAAGAGATTTTATAGCAGTGTTGATTTTAAAAATGGTCTATTTCCAATTTAAATCCACCCGCCTCGTCTTAATCACGCCAGAAGGGCTTCTGCGTGGGGAAATTATGCTGCCCAAGCCATTCCGCCTTCCTAAATTGCTTCTCGAGTCCTCGTGTTTTTTAGAACATTTACAATCTCGTCCCATGTTTGGTTAAATCTGTTTTTTATTTTAATTCAACCTTAAACTTTTGTTTTCTGTTAATTTAGTCCCTTTTTCCAGTATATTTGATTTAATGCTTGCATCTCTTTTTCTTTTAATTTCCAGTTGTATTTCTTGTTAACCTATATGTTTTGTTGAGATGTGGATATATATGATGAATGGTTTGTATAATATATATTTATATAATATATGTTTATATAATATATATGATAACGTATGTTTTTTTATATAATATATGTTGTTTTTATAATATAGGGTTTCATGATCCATATGTAATATATATTTATATAACATATAGTTTTTTTATATAAAATATAATATATAGTTTCTACGTATAATATAATTTTTTATATAATATATAGTTTATATATCATATAACATATATAGTTTTATAAAATATATAATATATAGTTTTTTAAAAGTATATACAATATAGTTTTACATATTATATAAATATACTTTTTATAGTATACAATCTTTGGTTTCAAAATATAATATAAGTTTTTTAATAAATATCTATAATATATAGTTTTTACAACTTTTTTGCCCAATTAGTGTCTGTTAGATTAGGTTCTTAAGATTAGAATTAGGTGAAATTAATTTAATTAGTTTAAAATTGTGTGTTCGTCTCATAGGGGCACGATCTTTAAATTAATTAAATTAATTTAGGATTAGTTTTTTTAGAGATGTAGTTAGACCTAAGGTTCGAATTAGTTTAGTGAATTTAAATTTATCCTTGGCTTATTGGGATAAATGTTAAATTCATTAAATTAGTTGGACTTTTCTTAATAATCTTTAAGGAAAAATTAACATGGAGATTAGATTGACGTTTAAATTAAAACCATGATTAATTAACTCGATTTGTTTTAAATAGTACCCTTGACTTATTGGGATACTAGTTTAAAACCGATCAAATTAATTATCCTGTTACAAGACAATTCATAATTTGTTAGGGTTTTCTAGCTTTTTAGGGTTAGTTAATTTAGGGTTAATATTAGATTCACTTATCATCTAATTAGATCACTAATTGGTTCTTTCATAATTTAGGCCTTTTAGGGTAGGGCTTTAGTGGGCCTCTTGGTGTGTTTAACTTTAAGCCTTTGTGTGACATCCATATTATATGTCATTCAAGTGACCCATTATTTTGAATTAATTATCCTAAACCATAAAAAGGGGAGATATTTATTAGTTCCGATATTTGTGTCGTAACACTCCGAGCTTAAAATATGTTGACCAAATATTTGAATTAATTCTTACTTCCCCAAGGTGAGATTAGAACTTGATAAAATCATTGCGTCATATCTTAACTGTTTGCATCATGCATAAAGGTAACGTACGGGAATCGAACCATAAATTAACACGGCAGTCAGACTTATATGATGTCGGTTTAATCTATGGTCCAATGTATCGTCAACCTTATTAATTAAATATCCAATTAATTTGAATCCACTAATTTGATAAAAACCCGTTAAATTAAAGTCAATTTTCAAATAAGGTCACCAAGTTAAATTCAATTCAAATTTTGACAATTTCCTTCTATTAAAAGCAACAAATATTTTGCTACCGATTTTCGGGCGTGATGGGGGTGCTAAACCTTCCCCACACGTGACCAACTCCCGAACCCTTCCAGAATAAATTTCTGGTTTTGTGGTGTCCAGCCTACCTTATCCAAGTGGCCGGTGGCGACTCCAAGTCTTCATTATTTTCAAAAATATGAGTTTTCAAAAGAAACTCTTTAAACCGAAATTTAAATAGATTTTCTGGGAATGATTATATATATATATTTAAAGGGACAAAAAAGGTCGCTACAATGCGCGAAGGTTGCTTCACTTGGATTGCAGGTGATGGGTTACATGTTATTTTTTGGCATGATTGATGGTGTCTCAATGAGCCCCTAAATCTTGCGTTTCCTCGTTTATTTCAAATAGCTTTGGACAAGCTCATGTTGGTGAATAAAATTAAAGACTTATTGCTCCAAAACATTAGTGTTTGGACTAGCCTATTTTGTAGAAAGTTACGTGATTTTGAACAAAGGCAATTAGTGGAATTGAAGGCTCTTGTGTGTGCGCATAATATGTATGTTTCAAGGGGTGATAGGCTGATCTGGAAACCAAGCTCCTCGGGTATGTTTTCTGTGAAGAATTTAATGTCTTTGATGACTTCTTTTGGTGTTGAGAAAGGGACTTTTGCATATTTTATGATCTGGGAATTGGACATTCCTCCAAAAATCCAGTGTTTCTTGTGGGTTCTACTGCATAATAGGTTGCCGACAGGTGAATTTTTGAGGGTGAAAGGGCTGCCGGTTAATGTGGTGGCCATGCATTGTGCTTGGTGCGATAATGGGGAGGATTCTTTGAATCATATTTTCTATGAATGTCCGATAATTTATACGTTGTGGTCTAGGATAATTGATTGGTGGCTTGTGGTGCTGGTTCGGCCACATGGGCTGCTAGAATTTGTGGTGCAATGTTTGAATTGTCTTTTTTCGGGGGTGGCGAGACAATGGTGGATTACTTCTTGTGCAGCGGCATTGTGGTCCATATGGTTGGGTCGGAAAGATCATGTTTTTAACAAAAGGAAGCTGTCCGTAGATGAGTTGCTCTTACTTATCAAGCTTAGATCGTTCCGTTGAGTGCAAGCGTCGAAATGTTCTTCGGGCATTATGGAAGCGCAATGGTGGTCATGTCCTTGGGTGACGGCAACGCATGTTTCAAAGCAAAATGTCTGTGTGGGAGTCCAACGGATAATGCCAAGGATAGATGTGCTAAAATTTAATGTAGATGGATCGGCGAGGGGAAAACCAGGCATGACAAGTTGTGGAGGTGTACTACAGATTCTTCAGGTCGGGTGTTGGCTCTTTTTTCTGGTCCTGTGAGGGTGATTGAATCTAATGAAGCTGAATTACCCGTGATTTGTGCTGCCATGGAACTTCTTTTCTAAATGGTGGAATAATTATGTGGTGACTGAATCAGATTTCATGGTTGCGGTATCTTGGGTGATGCATAGCGAACGACGACCAAGGAAATTTTGAAAGACTTTCCATCGGATTGATGTTGCTTGTGGTAATCTTCCTCGCCTTTGCTTCAATAATGCACCCCGTGAGGCGAATAGTATTGTGGATATTCATGCTAAGAGTGGTGTGGGACGTGTCTCGTTGTTGCGTGTTGTTTATCGAGTTGTTTGCTATGTTATTTCTTTTGGCGTATGTTCTGATGTATGTAATATAACCGTGATTGTACTCTTTTCCTCCAGTTAGGCTTAGGGAGGTTTTTAACGAGACACACGGTTATATTTTTAAGGCTTTTTATTCAATAAATTATTGCTTGTTGATTAAAAAAATAAATCGTTGTATCTTGTAATTCGGTTAGTGGGTATTAGTATTTGACGGTACCCGACTAGAATATATCTAATTTAACATGTCGAGACACAGACTTTTCTTATTAACTAAAGATATAGTTGATCAAAAATACTCTATTCGGATGACCCAGCACGTTGACCTGCCGATCTGATAAAAAATCTAGGTAATTTTATAAATTATTTTCACCTCCCTAGTCGGGTACTCGGCCCACCATTTCCCGAGTCGGGCTCGTGTCGCAAAATTCTAAATTTTTGGGTACTCAGACATCCGAGTACTCAAATGTATTTGAAATTAAAATATTTTTATATTTAATAAATACATATTTTATATTAAACTAATAAATATATTTATATTAAACTAATAAAATATTTTTATATTTAATAAATACATATTTTTATATTTGAGTACCCAATTACCCGGTTTTGCGGGTACCCACGATATTCAGGTACCCGAATTTGAACACCTCTACCTAGGGGTGTAAACGAGCCAAGTCAAGCCCGAGTATTGCTAAGCTCAACTCGGCTCATTAAGAACTCAAGTCGAGTCCAATCGAGTCGAGCATTGATCGAGTCGGACTCAAGTAGCTCGCGATCTGTCTCGTTTTATTTACAACCCTAATAATAATAATAATAATAATAATAATAATAATAATAATTTATTGATCAAATTGCATCATTTCATTATAGATAGAATCATACTAAAAGTATTTTCATTTGCCTCATGAAAAACTCATAACCATAGTTGAAGGAAAAGAGTACACATAAAAATATACATAAAAGTTAAACTAAAAATTAAACTAGCATAACATAATAACAAAAAACACCCAACCTACATTTTAGTTCATTTTAATTTTAAAAATTAAAAAAAATAATATATTATATTTTTTAGTATCTCACGAGCTTTTTGATTCGGGTATTAAGTAGCTCAGCTCGTTATGAACTCGAGTCGAGTTCAAACTCGAATAGAGTCCAACTCGACTCGAGTCCAATCAAATTAAATTTTTTACTAAACTTTGACCGAATTAAGCTCAAATAACTCGTGATATCTCGTTTCATTTACTGCCTATCTCTTCCTAAAGAATCGGATACCCAATTATGAATATCCCTCGCTGCTGGTTCAATTGTCAATTGTTAGCATTGGAATCTGAGTCGTGTAATTCTGAAACTCAGTGGGGGAGGGTCATGGCAATCATGATGTTTGTAAATGACAGCATATGGGCAATGATAACGCCATTGATGAAGACCTTCAAATTATTACTCTTTATCTTTTATATGTTGTTCTTAGCATTATATCATATGATTAAGATTCTTTCTCTCTGGGGTACGTAATGCAAAAGTCTCTAGTGCCATGTCCCTTTTGTATTACTTTAATGTCGGTATAATTTGCCAAATATTTTTTTAAGAATTTATTTAGTTAAATACCCCTTTCAATAACATTTAGAAAATACTCTCATTCGGCTCACGTAAGGGTAACTCGTGTCCTACAAGACGTATTTTCAACCTCGTTTTTCCCAGGACGCGTCTTTAGTCCGACGTCATTTTTGTTATCCTTTAACTTTAAAAATAAAATAAAATCAAGGAACCACGAGAAATTGAAGCGCCGAGATAACATGCCATTTAAAAGTTTTAGATTAAATTAGGTTAATACTGATTATAAATAGAGTGTTCAAATTAATGGTTAAAATTACTTACGGCGTTAGGGTTAAAAGTAATGTGGTGTTTATAAATAATGTAGATTCGATTTATTATACGTTATTGATTTTTTAAGAATAATTTAAAAGTAGATCGTTAAAAATAAAAATATAGTTTACATATTATTTTGGACTTCGATAACATCATCATTATCAGAAAACATTGCATACAGCTCAAGCTCAAGGCTCACCCCAAAAGGAGTCTTAAGATGAGATTCCACCATCAATTCCACAGTAGCGTCATCCACAACGTGGAATAATGAGTACGTTAATGGTTCTAACGACATCTGCAGTCGATACCAGCGGTTCCAACTTTTTCCCACGACCGTGTGGAACATGTTTCTTCACTTCATTCATCAACTTCTTATACGTTAAATTGTATGGCAGCGGAAGCAATATAGCACTTGAGGATTAGAATACGACTCCAAGAGATTCATCATCGATTATCTGACCATCGTAGTATACCAAAGAATTAGTATTTTCTCGTCTTGACATATTATATCGATGTAACAAATGCAAATAATATTGAAATGTAGAGTAAGAAGAAGAAGAACGAAGATGAATTGTGAGAATATTTGGAGAATGCGGTGTTGTATTTATAGTAGAACCAGTGACATTTTAGAATCGAATTCAACCAAACTTGCGTCTTCCAGGATGCGAGTTCAATGCAAATTATGGAATATATTAAATGACAATAATATTGATTATAAAAAGAAGAGTGTTTAAATTAATGGAGTAATTTATAAAAGTTACAGATTACACAAAGTTGTGAGTTATGCCATTAAAAACGCGTTAATTATAAAAAGATTTTTAGAATCGTGCATGAATTAGAATTGAAATTAGTTGTCAATTAGGCAAACGATACATTTCAAATTAATGGAGCCGACATTATATTAAGAATAATAGAATACAAATATTGTATATAATAAATACTTACATTTTAATATGGTAAATAGTTAAAAATAATGTGATTTTAAAAGTAATTAGTTAAATAGAAATACAAAAAGTGTATATAATAAATACTTACTTTTTAAAATGGTACATAGTTAAATGGAATACAAATAGTGTATATTATGTTAACTTACATTTTAATTTAAAAAGTAAAGTTGATTTATCTTGTGTAAATGATTTTAAAAGAACTCGCATCCTGCAGAACGCGAATGTTATAGTAAATGGAACTCGCGTCCTGTAGGGTACGAGTTTCGTACGAATAAATTTACAATGGTAGAAAATTTATTTACGCCGCTTAGATTACGAAAAACTCACTATGTAGAATGCGATTAATGAAATTCGCGTCTTGCAGCGTGCGAGTTCCATTCAATCCTCGCACCACAACTGGTGCAATTACACCTATAAATAGGTCCCCACCCTCACCCTTTTACCACACCAAAATGAATTCACACTCTCTCGAATATATTTTATTTCAATTTCTTGTGTTGCATTAATGACAAGATTGCTAAGATTGGATCACAAGCACGTGTTCAACTATCATCGGAGACATGTAAGTTTTATCTAGTTTAATTTCGTTTTTATTTTATTCTATTATATATATTATAATTTTACATGCGAGTATTTTAAAATTTGTATGTAGTTTAATTTAGACTTACTTTTTTATTTTTTTAGGGATGGGAGGAACGATGTATAGAGGTGTCTTACAATCGGATGTTGAACTTACCCGACCCGTTGATCATACAGTATTTAGCGCAGCCAGATTTCTGCACGCATCCAATATTATTGGAGGTGCAAAATTAGACGTTAATTTGATCAACACTCTTTTGGAGAGGTGGAGGTCGGAGACGCACATATTCCACCTTCCGTGAGGGGAGGCGATGATTACCCTGCATGACGTTTCTTATATCCTGGGTTTGTCTATTGATGGAAAGGTGATCACCGGTCCCGATACTTTTGATTGGAATACCCTATGTTTGGATTGGTTAGGGGTTAGGCTGAGAGTTTTGATGGTGGGAAAATAAAATTAAAGTGGCTGAGGGATAATTTTAAAAATTTACCCACTGATTCAAACAAAGTTGTGAAGGAAAGTATAATTTTTTTAAAAAAATTATTATTGAAATAATAAAAATCTCTACATATGTTAATATTTTTTCCTAATGTATGCATATGCCCGCGCTCATATTTTACAAATGATCGGTGGGGTATTGATGTCTGACAAATCTCACAACAAAGTACACACGATCTGGTTGTGACATTTGAAGGGTTTTGAAGATGCTGGTAAACTAACATGAGGATCCGTAGTTTTGGCATGTCTGTTTAGGGAGCTGTGCAAGAACACCGATCCTAAGAAGTGTCAGATTGAAGGTTGTTTGACGTTGCTCCAGTCCTGGACATGATGGAGAATGTCGTTTTTACGCCTTCAGCTTAGGGAGCCTACTCCATATGTTTTTCCGTTGGGCCAGAGGTGAGAAAAAGGTTTTATTTTAATATAAAAAAATTATAATTAAAATTTAATTTTTTAATATACGTATTTAATTCTTATACGTCTTGTTTTGTAGGTGGACCGGTCCTTTAACTCATGTTGGTATTGCTCGCGTTCTAGACCTTATCATACAAGATATTGAGAATGAATCCGTGAATCATCAGGTAACACCTAGATGTTGGATGTTGACCTATAAAAATTTATTATATATTTAATTTTAATTATATATATATATTACAATTTTTATTAACACCGCATTTTGATGGGGATATGGCAGAATCGCTAAGGGAGCCCATCCTAAAATTTTCGACGAGATGAAGCATCTTTGGATGAACCATTTGACCACTTGAGCCAATATGTTCCGTTGAGTGATGCATCCGTTGTTTGCATCTTGCGGAGGAAGAACTTGTTGTTTCCAACGTTCCCATTGGTGCCTCCAAACATGGAACTCAAAATAGCTTGCACAAACTCCACCATTCCACTTCGCAAACTGGATATAATATTTATGTACATATCAAAATTTCTTTAATTAACTCGAATGGAAGTTCAACAAACTAAAAAGAATAATATTCTTTTTATTGATGATAGGTTGATTGGTCGAAATCACCAAACTTATATCGCCATCAAACATTACAACATACATAATCCGCGATGGCAACCCCGGGAAAACATTACCGACAAATTTGATGTTGAATGGTCATCCATGACTATAAGGAATGGTTTATAGCCAATGGGAAGTCCATTTATTTTGTTTGAAGATGAATGAACAACTTGTCATTCGTTGTCGCGAATCGCAATCGGACCATCTCATCATGCATAGGGGAGCACGAAACACTTAATCAAGACTATCCTAACTTGGATGTGTATGTGCTCTCTGATCATATTCTTCCACTTGTGAAAACAAATCTACGCGTATTTGTGCCGATATGTATAGCCTAGATAAAGAAAAAAATCACGTACACGATTAAATACGATAAGACGTGGTTTGCAAGATATCATGCCATCCAACAACTATATGGAAATAGGATGAATCCTATAGTGAGTTGTGGACATGGCTGAACGTGATGTAGAAATACAATCCAGGAACGATTGTGCAACTAGAGACAAAGACAAGATACTATAATGATCAAGTTGTACCTAGGGAGTGCAAATTTTTTCGCCTCTTTTGGACATTTTTGCAATGCGTTAAGACATTCTGCCACTGCAAGCCGATGCTGCAGATTGACGACACATTCTTGTATAGAAAATAAACCCATATTTTACTACTGGCATTTGCACAAGACGGCAACATGAAATGCATTATGGTATCATTAGAATTGTTGAAAATGAAGATATTCCTTCTTGGATGTTTTTCCTCACCAACATGCGCACCCATGTCTTACGTCGGGTCCTATGGACAATAGAATACGATATATGTATTATTTTAGACAGAGGCGTAGGGATTAGGGCATCAATCCAACGTTTGAGACTGTCTTGGGAACCTCCGAATATTCATCATAGGTATTGTCTACGACACATTGCCACAAATTACTACCAAAAGTACAAGAATAATAATGAGTGTATAATGGTTCTTCGTATGGGTACGTCATCCACTATCATTCTGTTTTATTTACCGTTGCTTTTATAATTATTTATCATTAACTATTCTATTTAATATTGAATAGGCAACACACACAGGGTTCACGAAGTTGAGGAGCTGCTGGAAGAGTTGCACGTAAGAAATCCAGCTAGATATGGCTCTCTTCTTGAGAGAGAAATGGCTGTGATATTATGATAGGGGTCGCCGATATGGTCATATGACGATGAACTTGGCTGAGGCAATCAATTCATCCATAAAGGGAACACGTCATTTTCCTATCGCGTCTGTTATGAAGGTGACATATTATCGACTGGCTACCTTTTTCGCAACCCTAAGAAAACAAGCTACGAATTGGATGGCAGGTGGCCACATGTTCCATCCAGATCTCCAGCAAAAAATTCAAATATACTGTTAGCACGCAAACTTGATGAGCACCATATCCTTCTCTAAGTACGAAAATCACTTCACAGTTACTCAATATTCGTGATCGTTGTAAGAAATTATGCAGCACGACTACGTTGTTAATCTACAAGAGAGAACATGTGATTGCGGAGTCTTCTAGACATTCAAGTACCCACGCGCGTACGTCTTTGCTGCATGTGCATCTGTTGATTTGGACGCAATAACACTCGTTGATCCTGTATACCGACTTGAAAATGTTTTCAAGGTATACCGATCTAAGTTTCCTCCGATCAGAAACGATGGTGATCGTGATGTGGTCAATAATGAACCTAAGATACGGCCAAATGAATCCCTGCAACGCAACAAAAAAGGTCGCCCAAAGTTAAGTAGGATTCACTGTGCCGAAGGTATGGTTAGAGAATGGACCGACCAACCAAAACTGTGCAGCAATTGTAAGAACCATGGACACGACATTAGAAAATGTCCTTATAGGACTCGTTCTCAAATAAACTAACTATAATTGTAAGTTCAATGTGTTAATCATAAATAACATTATCAACCTTCCTATATACGTTACCTCGGCACCATCGTAAACATGTGTTCTCCTCGTAAACATGTGTTCTCGTACTCCTACGTGAAATTTAAATAACAAACAAAAATCAGAACATAACTCAAAATCGACTAAAACATGACTACCGACCCATGTTTCCATTTTCTTCATGCAAACGAATACACCAAGATACCATTTTAACACAATTTTCACACGCTTTAGGATGTCTTATACGCGCAAATTGTTGCACCATTATAAACATGTTTCTCCTACTACAACGTGAAAGTTAAATAACAATAATAAAGCCGCGAAAATACCAAAAGATCAACTCAAACATCACTACCGACCCAAGTTTCCATTTTCTTCATGCAAAGGAACATGGAAAGATAGCATTTTTAACGCAATTTATACACCGCTTCGGCTGCCTTATATACCCTGATTTTCATACCATTTTCAAGAGATGTATCGGTACTAAGACGTAAAAGTCCAAAACCAAGAAAAATTATCGTCTTTGCTCATGAAAATTAACCATGAACAAGCCTATCGAGCATTCTTTAAACAACAAGATCGCGAAGAACTCGTGTCCTGCACGACAGGAGTTCAACCATGTATCACGATATATTCGCGCATCTCCGTTTCAATTTCTTGTGGAGCTCGCGTCCTACAGGATACGAGTTCCTTGATTTTATTTTTTAAAATTTAAGGATAACAAAAACCATGTCGGACTAAAGTCGTGTCCTGGGGAAGCGAGGTTGGAAATTGCTTCCTACAGGATGCGAGTTACCCTTACGTGGGCCGAATGGGGGGGTATTTTTCCAAATGTTGTTGAAATGTATTTGGCCAAATAAATTCCCAAAAGGGAATATTTGGCCAAATACACCCTTTAATGTCAACCAGTCAATCCTGTGTTTATTATGTTATATTTAGTTACCTAATATTACAATAAAAAATTAATTATTGTTGTAGTATACATATTCGAAGAGTTTTATAAATATTTTAAAAATTCTATTTATTTATTTAAATTTTTAAAATTTTAAATTACATAGTATCATTTTATAAATTTTTAAAATTTGAAATTACATACTAAATTGATATGCCTTTCTGTTAACATGTCACGTTATCAACGTAGAGTGATAACTTTCGAGTGATCATTTTATGATAAATCGATAACTAATTGATCGTAGTATAATTTTTGAATTTTTTTTTGAATAAACTTTTGAAAGTTAAATGATCAAAATAAAATATAAATAATACTTATTCCAAATAAAATATATATATTATTCTTCTATTTTCAAATTAAATCATATGAATGACTAAAAGGTACCAAATGATGTTAATTGATTGTTAACCTATATACTAAAAATAAAAAATAACATTCTTACCAAACATAGTATTGATGATGAATCCAATCAGTGATCTCAGTAAAAAAGCGGATAATGTTTATCTTAGGAGGCTCGAGTTTAATTGCTTTGTTTGCAAGGTGTGTGTGCATTGTCAAAATGATAAGAATATGTATAAATAGTTATTATCTTGTAATCACCTTTAGACTATTAAAAAATTCATTGGGTTGATGATTTAATCCCTTGTAAGGGTGTTTAACCAAATGATTATTTTTAAAAGGTAGCTTGGCCTTAGAGAAGATGGATGTAGCAGCCGTATGAACAAAATTATTTATGGAACAGCTCGTGCATCTTAAGCATAGCCCAACATTATGATTAGCAAGGCTATTATTGTGCTTAAATAAAGGTGGAAAGGGGATTACATTTATAGAAAGGCATTTGAAGATGCTACCAGCTGAGTTTAGTTTGAGTTGAGCCAGCCAATGCTAGACTTGGGAGACTGAAGAGAGGGAAATAGAGAATTCACGTGGGGAGGTACATGCAGCCTGCCACGCGTGAAAGGAGTGGGGCACGACACGTGGTCGAACCTTTTGTTATTGACCACTGTCATCTTGTTCCATTCCTACAAGACACCTCAATCATTGGGACTTGGGATACCCGAGGCCTTAGCATCCTACGGAATTGAATCGAGCAAAAATATTTTGAGTTAAATAAGTTTATGACTCTTATTTTATAATTTAAAATTTATTTAAAATATTTACAAGTCGAGTTATTTGATGTTTTGTTCAAATTTATTTGTAAATATTTACATTATTATGGTACTTATTGATGTCAATTTAAACGACTTTCTATAATCATATACGATATACATCTATATTTCTTCAGATGAGATATACATAAACCGATCAAAGTTAAGGGACTCGACTCGAACTTGAAAATCGATCATCTAATTACTAAAAAATTCAAGTTATTTGAAGTTTGATTTTATAACTCAAACTTTATTTGAATGTTTTTAAAGTCAAGTGGAGTTTAAAAACATATATATATATATGTTTCATCATATTTTTCATATGAAATATACATAAGCCAAACAAAGTTAAGGGACTCGACCAGAACTTAAAAATCGGTCTACTAATTAATAAAAATTTTGAGTTAAAAATTCTCATTTTAAAACTCAAACTTTATATAATTTTTTTAAAAATTAAGTTTGGTTTAAAAACTTACGAGTCAAATTAAGTTATATCAAGTAAAAAAATATAATTTCTTTAAATCGAGTCGAGTCGAGTTTTGTTTATCCTGACTTTTATCATAAGCAGAATGCGACTATGATGACCGACTGTCTCTTTGACAAGGCCCAAGGTACAACACTGAGATAATAATGGACTTTTAACTGCAGCTTCTTTACATCTGCAAACCCTGTTGGAGCCATATTAAAGAACCAGGCTGCCCGGCCCAGAGCAGGTCTAGTTACAGTATTTGGGAAGGGCTGGAGGGTATATATGTAAATTAAGTACAATTTTTGAACCGGAGAAAAATTTGGGAACGGGGGATATTGGCGGAGGACAGTGGTAGTAACCGTCTTAACCGAAAGAAAGAAAGAAACATGAAAACAAGTCAATCAGAAAATTCTGAAATTGAAAAATTATACATATATCAATCAGACCAAACATCATTATCCAAAACCCTTCAAACAAAGAAGAGAAGGCGAGTAGAGATGAGTTAGGTAAGGAAAGGACCATGGAAGGCCGAAGAAGATGAAGTGCTGATCAACCATGTCAAGAAATGTAGCCCTCAAGACTGGAGCTCCATTCGATCCAAAGGCCTTCTGCAACGAACCGACAAATCTTGTCGCCTTCCTTGGGTCAACAAACTTAGACCCAAGTTGAAGAAGTAACTCTAGTACTCTCTGTTACTTTTATTTTCTACCACGTGTTTGTATTTTATTACTAATTCCTTTTCTTTCTTCTTTGTTTGAACCTTCGTAGTGGGTGTAAGTTTACGGCAGAGAAAGAGAGGGTGGTGATAGAGTTGCAGGCACAGTTTGGGAACAATGGGCTAAAATTGCTACGTTTTTGTCTGGGAGGACTAACAATGACGTGAAGAATTTTTGGAGCAACATGCAGAAGAGATAAGCTAGGATTTTGCAGAATTCTGGGACACCCTCTTCCTCCTCCAAATAACTCAAACTGAAAAAGGAAATCCCTGGCTTTCATGGTGTTCCTGTGATGCTGGTAAACCTATTCCATCTCTTTAATCTCAAGTGGTTTTGGGATTATTTTGATCATTTTAATCATTTTAATCTCTTTAATCTGTGTTTGCTGATTAATATTCCATAAAATGCGTTTGATTAATTGACTCAAAGAGAATTCTGTTTAGTGATGGTTATGTTTTCTTTTTGGTTGAATTAAGGCTCCAAAGTTGAGCTCATCAATGGAGGAATCATCACACTCCCAGGGTCAATCTTGCTCATCATCCTACCATGACAACTCTCAAACGACTATTAAAGTGGAGGAGTTCCCAGAACTTGTGAATCCACAGTTGTATACTGATGAAAACATCGCTCGGCTTGAGCTTTTGTCTGGAGGGAAAACCCCATACGCTGAGACTGAATCGCAAGTTTTCTTCCCTCAGATTCCGCAGCCCCAACCATACCTGACATTATCACTAGAAAGCCATGAACTGTTGGCTAAATTCGAGGACCATTACTTTTCACAAGTGTTTGCACCTATGGGTTTCCCTAAACTCGACGGTGGAAACCTGGAGCAGCCATTTCTTGAACCAGTGAGATGTGGTGGGTTTGGTGCAAAGGAAGAAACTGATAACCTCATGACCCCAGATGTCTTATTTCATGATTTCCCAGCTGATATGTTTGATCAAATGGAGCCGCTTCCAAGTCCATTAGTGTAATCTTAGGACAAAAAGAAATTTGACTTTTGTTTAACTTTTTAATTAGTTTCTTGTTTGACTTGTTCCTTGTATATTATTGCTGTTTCATTACGTAGATCTTGGAGGAAGAATATCGTGTTGAACACAAGTTTTGAAACACTTTACTCTGGCTCAGTTGTGGACTTGTCCGAAAATATCACATTGAACAAATCAGAGCAAACAATTGAAAGATAAGAACTTAAAGCTAACTATGAAGCAATCAAAACAAACACCAAACATGCAAGTTTCACAATCAATTATTCCTTTAGTAAAACTTTATTAATTCAATTTAGAAATTCGATATTTAGTTAATTGATTATATAAACCAATCAATGAAATTATAAAAACTTCTTCAAATTTTGAATACGTCAATTCATTCCTTTCAATTATAAGGAATAAATGACATTTCATATCATAACATGATCCTAAAACAACATATGTGTCACCTATGAACTAAATTGTAATTTTTGAAAAATTTAGAGACTAATTTAAAAATTATAAAAAAGTTTCAAAGATTATTAAAACCTAAATTTTAATGATTAATTATGTGATTAAACTTATATTCATTCAAAATTATGAATTTTAAAACAACTTGAAACCAAATCAGACATAAGCTAACAAACTTATAATTTTAGAACTAAATCATAAAAATTCAAAATTTAAGGGATGAGTTTCAAAACTGGGCATTTGGTTTTGAGATCGGAGGATTGATTTTGGCACTCAACAACTAAAAATTTAAGCGCGACACATGGACTGCTATGTCATGAAATTGATTGAGACATCAACAAGTTGGATTGCTACATTACCAAGAATAACGATCACATCTACACTGTAATGATCAAAGACGAGTTCTGTTAGTTAAAAGACTTATTTTGATACATTTTAAGCTTACTTTGAGTTTATTTTACAACAATGGTCAATTCGATTTGTTTTAGAAAATAGATGAATTTTTTATCCCTCAAGTCAAATGAGAAAACACTAACTTGACAACCATAACCAAAACGATAACGTTGGAATAGACCTAAATTTAACAAAAGCATTTTAATGATGCTAACAGTTGGATTGAATTTTTAAATATGAAAAATAGAAGGGACTAAATTTCTAATATAAGAAAAGTACAAGGAGTGAAACCTATTTTAACCGAAAAATCCTACACTATTTTATGTTGTCCTTTTCATCAATTCATGAACAGTTGTCTAGGATTGAAATAGAACATTAATGGTACTTGTACACATATTCTTTTTAACATCATTTTACCCAATCCAATAATGCAACAATATTATATATTTTTGTAATTCAATCAACTAAATTAAATAATATCTATTTCCATTGATTCCATTCTCATTGTGTTGATTAGAGAAAAACGATATCGAGGAAAAAGAAAGTTTTTGGCAGTTATGAGAATTTTATCACGATATAAACAGATATATTGACCAAAAATAAGACAAGAATGTAGGCCTTCAACATTCTTCTTGCTTCTTCCACTTCTTTATTTCAACTTGTGAGTCAATTTATCTTTCGGAGTGAACATTCATCTTGTCTCGGAACAACTAAAAGTAAGGCTTGGAGAGAGGTTTTTTCAAATCGTCTACAACTTGACATTGAGTAGGAACATAGTTCACTTGAACTTGATCTTGTATTACCTTCTCACGTACAAAATGGACATCAAACTCCACATGATTCCAACAATAGTGAAATACCGGATTTGCAAACATTGGCATGGCACTCGTGTTGTCACTCTAGAAAGCAGGCACGTTAGTCAACGTAACAACCATATCATTCAAAATTGCAGTGACCCAAGTAATTTCTGAAACATCATCAGCAATGCTTCGGTATTTTGCCTCCGTTGTTGACCGAGAAACTAACTTTTGCTTCTTAGAACTCAAAGAAACTAAACAATTATTAACATAGACACAATAGCCAGTTGGAGATTTCCTATAATCAAGATTACTATCCCAATCAGCATCAGCTAAGCAACTACCGTTGTGGTTCCCTTTGGTGATGGAGTAAATACTAACCCAAGCTCGAATGTACCAGCAAGATATTTTAATATTTGTTTAACTGCTGACATATGCATTGCACAAGGTTTATGCATAAACTGGGCAACTTTCTGCACACTAAACATGATTTTGGGGCGAGTATGACATACACACAAAAGAACACCAACAACGCTTCAATATTCTTGGGCATCTGCTAGGGGTTGCCGCCACACTACAACAAATTTATTAATTTATGACGAAATTTTTATATGACGTTGCGCATAACGTCATAGAATATACTATAAATATGAGGTTTTTTTAGTTTCGTCACAATTAGTGAATAATGGTATATATTTTTTTGACAATTTTAAAAAAACGTCAATGATTTTCGTCATTATAAGTTTGGCGCCTAAAAAATTCGTCACAAATGAAATGAAATTATTAGTGATGAATTATTATTATGAAAATTCAATGTTAATTAGTGACATTACATATTCATCACCAAAAAATTTTTATTTGTGAGAATTTTATTCGACATATTTTAAAAGATATAAAATGTGACGTTTTATTTGTGTCAGAAAAAATTAATTTAATGTGACGAAAACCACTATTTGTCACTAATTTACATACAAGTTTAAGAATAAACCCTAATCATTTGAGCACCAATTGCACTAATTAGGAATTTTAAAGACTAAATCGTAAAAATTTAAGTTTTTTTTGAACTAAAAATATATTTACAAAACTTAAAAAATTTAACATTGTTACGAAATTAAGCATGTATTTAATCATTATAATTTGACCTCATTGTGATAGAAAAATTATCCATTACTTCAAATTTTATTTTATAAAATTTATTACTAATATAACAACAAATATTTACAAACCATGGCTAAATAAATTAACTACATAAATAAAAGAGTGTGTGAAATAAAAAAAATAATTAAATAAAGACAATTAACAAGTTAAATAAAATAAAATAATTAATATAATATGGATAAAATAAATGGAGATTAAATTAATTAAACAATTTTTTTTAAATAATTAAAATGAATATGTAAAACCTAGAAAGTAAGGAAATGTGTAAGTAACGATTATACTATAATAAATTTTTTATTTGAGTTTGGTATGATAACTATATGTAGCAATTACACAAGATGGGGCAGTTTTTCACTCGTCCCGACATGATTTTTATACTTTTTAACCCAATTTTTCCTCAAATCGACTTTATACATCAAAATATAAAAAGTGACGTATTTGAAGATCTAGTAGAATTAGACTTTAAAGCGATTTTAATGAAAATATAAAAAGTGAAATAATAAAGAAAACCAATATCTTATGAGTTGTGTAACCTTTCAGGTATCTTATGAGTTGAATCCAGTATATTGATACGTGATTTTTATTCTAGGGAAGTATCTAATTCTCGTCATTTGAAGGTGAGACCTGTTGGAGGTATTTGATGAAATGAGGGTTTTGAGGATTAGGAAACAGTGACAAATGGTGGTGGTCGAGAGGTAATAGATCGAGGAAGGTAATTAATTTGATAGGAATCGTGATTGAGATATGACGATTGGATTTTGGCATTTTAGAGAGTAGGGATCAAATTGTAATGATTGTACTATTTTGAGACAGTATTGTAATTTATAAAATGTATGGGCTTTATTGTAATTTGCAAAAAATTAGACCATTATTGTAATTTATTAAAAGTTTAGGTTTTTATTGTAATTTATAAAATGTTTGGTATTATTTTTTCTAATTTATGATTTTTATTTTTTAAATAAGAAAATTTTAAAATTATTTTAATAACTTAAAGTCTAAATTAAAACTTAAAATCCTAATCTAAATGTAATACGATTGCAAGCACATGAGCAAATCACGATGAAACTAAAAATGTGACTATCTTTTTCTTCACCTATAAATTGAATTTAATGTATTATTCGTGACGATAAGCGTCATTAATAACGAAATCTTATATAATTCAGTGACGTAATTAGTTGTCATAGAACATAAATTATAAAGTGACGTTATGTATTATCGTCATTCATACTACTATTAAGTGACGATATACTATGTCAGTAACAATGTGACAACATTTCTTTCGTCACTAATGCAACAAAATTAATGTATTATTGGTGACGATACGAGTGATCAATGACGAATTTTATATCATTTGGTGACATAAATAGATGTCACTGAATACAAATTATAAGGTGACGTTATACATCAAAATTACTATATGCTCAATAATACATGACGAAATAACATACATCGTCACGCTAGACATTTAGTGACACACCTAGCGTGACGAACGTTGCGACGTCCAATTTTACGTCACAAAATACAAATAGTGACGTAAGTTTCAATGACAAAAATTTAGATGCCATTGATAAGTAATTTTGTTGTAGTGATCGTTCAACAGCTTGACTGAATGATGGTATTGGTGTTGGGATTGGCTTTGATTGATGCATGCTGGTCTTCTAAAACTTGTTTAGAACAAGTGCACCATCCACACGTCTTGCTTTTATGCCCATAAAAATGTTAGCTAAGATCTTTGACTTCAAACTTGTTGCTTAACTTGGTTATCACTTCTTTAATATGTTAACTAGACTGTCCAATGATGTGGTCAACATACACTAACAAGTGTGTAACAACATTGTCTACAGTTTGAACAAACAAAGAGGCATCGTCTTTGGATCCCTAAAACCGAACTTCAACAAGATACTCGCGAAGCTTATAATACCAGTTGCACGAAGCTTGGTGTAGACCATATAGCACCTTTTGAAGACATCATACAAGCTGAAAACTATGCATTGCTATTTGTTTAAACCCTAGAGGTTGTTGTATAAATAATTATTCACTCAATTCACTAGTAAGGAAGGGGTTTTTAACGCCGATTTGTTGTAAGCACCAACCATTAGTAATAGCTAACGCTAAAATTATATTTGAAGTAGAGAACCTCACCACATGGCTGAACGATTCTTTAAAGTCTTGCCTAGGTACTTGAGAAAATCCCATTGCAATAATGTGCGCTTTATATCGCGAGAGTGGCCCATCCGAATTGTATTTAACGCGAAATAACCATTTGCACCCAACTGACCTACAACCTTCTAGAAGTGTAACCAGCTTTCGCATACAATTATTGATAAGAGTAGTACACTCGATGATCACAACCTTTTTCCAAGTAGGTGACTGCAGAGCTTGTTGGATATTCTTAGGAATCGACTCCACAAATTGAGTTGCAATATAAATCTTCAACTTAAAAATCCCTCGTTTATTCCTTGTGAGCATTGGGCGAATGTTGGCAGAATTACCATACACTTCTTCATTAGTAACAGACTGTAAAACTTCATCTCCATTAGCACATAAATTTTCACTACCAGACTGTGCTACATCTTCATCAGCTTGTGGTTTCACATTGATTGCATTAGTAGGGAATTGCACATCATCATTAAATGACCTGAGAGTGTTATCTGAAAGAGTTAAATTCACGGGACATCCCTCTTCAACGCTAGAAACACCAAGAGGACTTAAGGGAATGTTGCTCGAAGAATGTGCACTTATGGGACATACCAGCATCCACACTAACGGAATCTGTCGAGTACATAGGTCTGTATAGCACTAGACACCTAGGTGACATCTTGGTGCTAGACACAATAGGAGACTCACAATCAGGTTGGACTGCACTACCAAAAGGAGTAACACTTAAATCTTGACTCTCCATTGTAGCTGGAGGATTAAGAGACTGATCCTGATTCAGTATCTCACAAGACACGATGCAGTAAAAGTATCCTACTATGATATTGCACTAGGTACAATACGCAACGACTGAGACTCAAAGTTGGAAAGTGCTGAACCATGAGGTAGACAATTTGAGCCACACTTTGTACTACCTACAAATGGAAAATTTGACTCGTCAAAGACCACATGTCGAGAAATAACAACTTTACCTTGAGGTGTAAGACACTGATATCCCTTGTGTTGAGGGTTATAGCCAAGGAATGTGCATGACTACGATTGAGAATCTAATTTGTGTTTAAAACGATCACAAAATGGAAAACACTGGAATCCAAATACTCTCATAAAGTGATAGTGAGGTGCCCTATGGAAGACTTTGTAACCCTCTTGACCCGACCTAATTGTTAGACCCGAACCAAGAAGATCACATTAGGTTTGTCGAAGCAAACCCGAACAATCTTACTCGAGTTACGGTCAATTTTTTCTTTTAACTTTTCTAGATGCATTATTAAGCCCTAAGGTGTTCATACAAACATCGGTTTAATTTTCATTCGATTCAGACATCGATAAGGCATTCAATTGCAAAAACAACCATTTTAGGGACCAAAAAATCCAAAAAATTACAGAGACTTATAAAAGTTTCAGGTTATCAATTGTTAATTAATCATATATCATGTCAGCATGTCAATTTTCAGCTTCAACCGATAACAATTAAGCATCCAATTTAGCAAAATACAAAAATTAAGGACCAAATCGTAAAACAACCAAAATACGAGAATTAACACATTTACAAAAGTTTCAATCAGCAATTAGATACAATATAAGCATGCTTGCAAAAACTCAGGTCAAATGAACATCATTTACTTATTCAATCGATACAACATCATATGGTGACCAAAGTGCAAAGAATCTAAATTCAGTAAAACCCATTAACCGAATTAGCCACAAGCCATACCGATTCACGGGCTACACTAAATGCATTTTGGGGATTTGAATCCCAAATCGAACTTATCAAAAAAAAAAAAACTTTCAAACAACATTGACATGCTTATAATATTTTATCACCTTTAAACACATAGGCTCAAATAATTACATACCAATTAATCAACAAAATTCATATTTATACAAGTAGTCTAGAGGCACGCTTCCTAACAAGATAAATTATTATCCATTAAGAACCAAATGGTCAAGACCTCAACATAGGTTATACAATAATTAAGGAGTTAAAACATATAACCATAAATGCTCTTAGAACACAATAAATTAAGCACATCACTATCTAGACCATTTTAAAACATTAGATCATAATCACCAAGTATACAAAGCATTAAAATACCAACATCTTAGTCGTTAAATACAACCATCATCTAACGTGACATAAACTCCAACACATGTCCACCATATACAGGATATCGCCCCAAAGTTTTACCCACGTTGTCTTATTACAAATAATGATGTTACCATTAAACATACTCTTACATACGGTTGTCTTGGGATCACTCTTTGCCTTGAACCACAACCCCGCACTTGCTTAAATCACTGCATTGATGGAAGAAAATAGAGCGTAAGCATATAATGCCTAGTGAGTGCGCTAAAAAAGGATAAAACATCAATGCAATTTTAAAACCGAAACCAATAATAGAAATCCATATTAAAGCAAGTCAAACACACTATTTCCAAAGCATTTAAATAAACCATGCTTATTCTAAACATAAGCATCATGTTTTCATAACAATCCTTTTATTCATAAAACATTTAATAAAACATGCTTGACCAAAACATAAGCATCATATCCTTCGAAATAAATCATGCATTAATTGTAAAGTAGAGTATGTATGTAAAACCAGCTCCCTTGCTTACTTCTTGCTAGCATAACATGCATAACAACTATATGCATCAAAACACTTTTCAAAAGTCTCATGCTTAATCAAGCCAAAGCATTTCTCATTTGTTTCCAAAACAAATTATACATAACAACCATATGCACCCAAAAACCTTTTACAAGTCTCATGCTTAATCAAACCCAAGCATTTCTCATTTGATTGAAACTCATTTGAAAACCATAAGTCATCTTTCCAAATCATGCTTTACTACCCAAGAATTATCTCATTTGTTTCCACAACAAATCATGCATAACAACTATATGCATCAAAATCTTTTCATATATTTCATACATCACATATATTGACAATTATAGTGACCCCGAATAGTCTCACCTCTATCCTTGGATAATACTACCTCTACCCACACTTTCGGATACACGAATTTCTCATGGTGGTCCTACCTCCACCAAATCTCATACATTGCCTAGTTAAACCGCAAGATACCATCAACTTGGGCTACCTAGTTAAATCGCATACCCCAAGTGATAACCCAACAATCTGAGTAGCCTAGTTAAACCGCTTTTCCTCAAGGACCGTGGCGCGATCAATTTTAATATTATAGTGCACTTAATCCTATGGCTAGCCAACTATATCCGATAGTTTCTCATTACGTCACATAGCCAATAAATCATTTTCAAATACATTTACTTCAATGCAATTTTCAAAACCGTTTTATATGCAAATACCACTTTGCTAAAGGCAACAACACATTCCCTTCAAGGAACAAATCTCAATGCTCATAGGCATCTTTGCTTTGTTTAAACATTGCATATTAACTCAAAACGATGCATTTACGGTAAGTAAAACAAACCATGTTTATAATCCAAAACATGTAAATCAAATCTTATATCAAACCGGTAATAAAAAGCGAAAATAGAGAAACTTACTTCAGAGCTTAGTTAAGCTTGCTAGGCTAGAACCAAACCCTCAAACTTTAGTTTAAACTTTATTTGAAGAACCAACTTATATTTGCACTCACCAACTTGCTTTTGATGCCAACGCCTAAACCTCGATGCCAACGCCTCGATGCCTAACCGACACTCGTCCGAACGCTTGTCATTTTCCACAAGAAAATGCAAGTGTTAATATAATTTTAACCACAATAAAATAACCACTTAATTAAAATACCCCATGCACAATTTGCATACGAATAACCATTACCCTACAACCCGTACGAGCCACTGTTTGGGGCAATTTCCCACTGCCCTAATGTCACGCACTACCTATCTCACCCCTTTAAATCTCCTATTTTAGTTGTACGCACTAAACATAAAAATGGAAAGCAACAACCATTATTCACGCCACTGCCCTTACACAAAAACTCTTGAAATCCCTTTTTTGAATTAACATACGCCCTTCGTAGATGAAATAGCAGCAGTACACTACTGCCATGTTCGCACAAAGCAGTGTGCCACCATCCCCTGCCACACGCACAACCAGGACCATTCCCTTTATATTACCGCCCAGCTTCGAACTCGCATATTTTTCCCCTTTAATTCCTTACACACAATTCATCGAACATGATTGGTGCACACTACTATGAAATCTAATAAATCAATCAACCATTCTACCAATTACCCCATTCCAAGAACTCAAATCTAAATTCAACCAATTAGATTAATTTCAGGAATTAAATTACAAAACCAACTTTAGATTATTATTACTCATGCACAAAACATTAGAACTCTATAGAAATCATTAGATTACTATAATCTAATCAAGATTCATGAGAAAACCATTAAGATTTATTTTAAGATCACAAAAGACAATAGAATTGATAGAAAATCAACACAAAATAATTAGGAGATCATTAGTAAATCAAAGCTTACCCAAATAAATTGGAAATTGAAAATGAAGACTGCTCTTCCAACATGAAATCCATTGAACAAGATGAGAGAAATCAAAATCTCTTGTGTGGCTATTGATTAAAAATGATTTAAGAAGAAAATCAATAGCGATTGGGTAAGAAAATTCAAGAAAACTAAAATGCTGTTTGAGAGAATCTTGAGAGAAAAAGAGAGATAAGTTTAGATATAGTTTTCTTTATGAGAAAATAATAACCATCGTCATTTTCTAGTTAGAATTAGATGGTAAAAACTTTATTTAATAAATGTGCCAAATAATCCCATAAAACCATCACTTAATTCTTTTTACAATATTGCCATTACTAATATTTAACTTTTGCAAAATAGTCACCATTTAATTAATATTAAAACAACCCATTTAAAATTACCAAAACTCAATTTCATCTTTTATTAAACTCATTAAATATATTTTTCACAAATACTTGTCACGATAAATTTATCAAAAACCAATTTAATTAGCCCAAATTATTTTCTAGAATTAATTAATTAGCTAAAGCCTAATCCCAAAATTCCAACTTGATTTCAATAATTTACCAAAAACCTTCTAGCCCATTTTCCAGGGTATTACAGAACTTTCTCAAAGGGTTAAACATCAGCAAGAACCTTTTTAGACAATCTTTTTATTAAGTAAACAACACTTACTATCGCATACGACCAAAACTTCAACGGCATAGAGGCTTGTGCAAGTAGAGTAAGGGTAAGTTCAATAACATGACAATGCTTATGCTCAACTACCCATTTTGCTTGGACGTATGAGGACACAAAACATGATGATAAACTCCAACTTCAGCAAGAACATATGATAGAGCTCAGAACTCACCACCCCAATCGCTTTAGACTGCTTTAATCATATCATCAAACTAAGTGTGCACAAGTTTTTTAAATAGCTTATAGGCATGCACAACTTAAGACATGCTTCAACAAAAACAACCACGTGTGACGAAGGTACGCATCAACAAATGATACATAATATGAGAATCCTGCTAAATTCACATGTGTAGGTCCCCACAGTTTTATAAAAACAAGCTAAAATGGATGATCATACATGGTGTCAGAATTAGGAAACGACAATATGTGACTTTTGCCTTTTTGACAAGTAGAACAAGAAACTTTTTTAGTATCTTTAATGGAAACATTACAGCTCTTTATGACTTTGGTCAACGTGGCATGGGCTGGATGCCCCAGCCTATGATTCCATAGCTCATCATCTTTACAAACAGACTGAACAAAATTGGACTCAACATCACTGTCATCAACATCAATAATCTGAACAAGACTGGAATCTATACTATTAACGCTAATATTAACAATGTTTTTAATGAAAGTATATAAACTGCCAACTTTAATACCCCGTAGCAATTCTTCTCCCGTCACCTCATCACGAACAACACAATGACTTGCATGAAACTAAAAATATAGCTGGTTGTCCCTAGCAAACTTGGAGACCGAAAGTAAATTCTTTGTTACTTGAGGTACATTAAGAAGATTATGTAACATTAACACTCTAGAGTTTGTAGAAAGTGAAGAATGACCAACTTTCGACATTAAGAGTCCCTTACCATCTCCAACCAGTAATTTACCTAGGCCAGAGTAATCTGAGCATTGATGGGCACTAGATGACTCGGGTGAAACATGATGATTCGCGCCAGTGTTAATGAACCAAGCTTCATGTTGACCAATGAGAGGTGAACCATGATTCTGATTGCACTGAACACAACTGGAAGGAGAAGTTTCCATTCCTGCAGTATTACAGTTTGGAGAAACATTAGTGTCAATCGAACAAACACTTTCACTTGAACCTTTATCGTTGTTGCGAGACTTGTTGGAGTTAGCAGTTACTCCCATAAAAGTTTGATCAGAACGACGATAACATCGATCCACAAGGTGGCCCATCTTGCCATACAACTGACACTAATATCAATTACGAGGCCGACCCCATCCACCACTGTTAGACTAAGGTTGATTAGACTTCTGGTATGAATCACCACCAATCTTTCCATCTACACCAGAAGACAGTTGCACATTATGTGTACTCATAGGAACATGAAGACCAATATCAAACATGGCCTATTGTGCTTCGACATCAACTAGAACTGCCGTGATGCCATAGAGAGAGAATGGTTCCCAACTAGCAGTGATCACAACAACGAACGGATGATATTCGACAGGTAGTCCATTCAGAATGGATGCAATGTGTTCAATAGTAGAAATAGGACTTCTATAAGACGCTAAAGCGTCACAAATATCTTTGACTTTAGAAATAGTCGTTCGCATACTCATGTCTCCCTTACAGATAGAGCGAAGCCTAAAGTAAAGGCTTATCACCGTAGTAGTGGAACGACTGCTGAACACATCAACCACAACACTCCAAATCTCAACAAAAGTTTCAGCTCTGACGAAGTGTGTAAGGAGGAGAGGACTCATGGTTGAAAGTAACCAGGAGGCTAGAGCACTGTCCTGAGCCACGAATACCACATATGCCTTATTCTCAACCTTAGTGCCATCATTCGATCGAATCTTAGCTGGTGCAGCAACCAACGACCCATTGAGCAGCTTCTACAGTCTATGACTCCTTACCGTGGGGAGGATATGTTGTTTCCAGACATGGAAGTCTGTCTCATCAAGCAAGTCATTGACCTTCTTGTTGGTGAAGGTATGCCCAACTTGAGATCTAGATCCAATGGCATCATCATCACCAGAAAAAGCCACAATGGAGTTCAACATTATCAAAACATGCGATAAGAATCAAATGCGAAGAGAAAACCAAAGCAAGAAAGGACAATTGAAGAAGACAAAATGTATATAAGAGAATAGCAACACAAATCAAGAATCAGAAACAGTAACCTGAACGAATGATACCGTATTGATTAGAGAAATCAACGATCTGGAGGAAAAAGAAAGCTCTTGGCACATTGGTGTATTCAGAAAAATAGTATCAATTGGGCCGATATAAATAGAACAAATATTTATCTAGCATAACTCGCATATATAATTTATAATTTAAAAAATATAATAATAACTAAAAATAATATAATTACATGTAAAAAATGAATTTATGTCCAAAAATATCATCAAAACATAATATATTCATCCATTAAGATGAGTTCTTCTTCTTTTCATAGAACCAAAATCATTTATGATCGAATCAATAGTAAATTTTTAGCAATTTCCTTTTCAATATACATAATTAAGTAATCTAAAAGGAAATCATCTTCCATCTTGTTTCGTAAACTAGTCTTGACAATTTCCATTGCTCAAAAAGCTCTTTCAGTAGTTGTGGTGCTAGTAGGAATAGTCAAAATAAGTCGAATCAATCTATCAACAAAGGGATAAAAATGATTTTTCACTTTCTGACAAACTTCGACATAATTGAGTTATGGTGCTCAAAATTTTCATCTCCGCATGATTAGGACATCAAGAAAAATATCTCAGGTTCATACTTCAAATAATATTTATCATGTTCAGAAAAGCCTTTGGGATAATACATCTCTACAAGACAAGTTTTTTCCATATTGAAGTTCTTATAGCCACTTGAAGGATTCAAAGTTGTACTTAAAATAAGCAGCTCTGTTGTTTTCTCACTAAAACGACTATTTAGTTCATGTAGCTGTTGATCTATAGTAGTTGTAAACGCATCTACTCTAACGAGTGTGTAAATGATATACTTTATATGCCCTTTTTACTTGTCTTTTGTGTGTTTTCAAGTTCATATGGTTGCATTTAGGAGTAGTTGCATATAGTTATGGAGTTATTGTGTTCGAGTTTAATGTTTATCTATATTGATGCTATTAATGGCAAAGGTAGTGGTTTTTAGTGTTGCTTGCGCATGAGGCAACGAAACAGTAGAGCATTGGAGTAGAATTCTCTCGTGCTGGACTGGATGCTACAACATTTGCTGTGACATCCGCTATGACACTGGAGACAAATATTGGATCCTTTAATGGGATTTAATGCATGGTCCCCTCTCCTTTATTGAGCCATTAATGATGTGGAAAGCAAAGATTCTCTTTGCTGGATCATATGACACTTTAGTAAAAGCATGTGACAAGATATATTATTTTATTGAGCAATTAATAAAGTAGAAAAACAAGATCCTCATTAAAAGATTACTTGCACTTTAGGGTTTTAAAAACCCTAGGAGAGCTACCTCTATATAAATCAAATGCAACAATTAAGAAGAGGTTGGACTTAACACAAAATACGCAGAGAAGATTTTATTCAAGGAAGAACAACCCTTTGTCTTCTTCATTGAAGAACCACCATTGTCGAAGGTTAAGATGAGTCTCCAAGCGACAAAAAGCTATTGAGAGAGGCTTTAGGAGTTTGTAGCACTATAACAACAGTTTAAGTGCACGAAGAAATCTCAAGACGATTTGATTCTCTTTCTCTCTTGCTTTATCGACTACTAAGTTTTTAATTGTTTTTATGGTTGTTATTTGCTCAGAAATGAGTTAAATATTTTATGTTGGGTTTTATTTTTTAGGATTCTATGTTTTAATTACTTGTTCAATGTTATAGCTTTTTCTTTTATCTATTTTGTTCATCGTTCTTCATGCATAATTATTGTAAGAGCTACCGAGAGAGACCTTTTAATTATTGATCCGTGGGTTAATATCGAGAAAGTTAAGTTAGACAAACATGAATAGTGAGGCTAAGCTATTAACTTAGTCTTAATCTGGCTTAGACATAAGTTTAGGGTTTCAACGACTAAAAAGGAGTTCTTAAACAAATAATAGAGTTATTAGGGTTCATGAAGACATGCATTACCTTAGCTTCAATGTTATTAACTTCTAGGTATCGAGAGAGTCAGAAGTTTATTAGAAAATCCTACAGGGTAGATAAAGATTTTAATGGTTTAAGTAGATATGTATTGCCAATAATTATAACATTCGAATGGTAATTAGCATAGTTCCTAGGCAATAAACCCAACATCCATAATTATCTAAATCTTTGCTATAGTATATGCTTGTTCTTGATAATTGCTTCACTTTACTTTTATTTACCATAACATTAGTTTCTAGTTTTATTTCTATCATCACACCATTATTATTTTACTAACTCTTTCGTGCAATAACTTTGAGTTTATCACTCTAATCCCTGTGAGTTCGACACTTGATACTTATCACTTTATTACTTGTGCGGCGGATATACTTGCTCTAATTTCGCATACTATATTTTACACATTAAGTTTTTGGTACCGTTGTCGGGGACTAGCGATTGATAATATCTTAGTAGTTGCACTTAATTTTTATTTTAATTCTAACTTTTATTTTATTTTATTTCTTTTTATTTTTTAGGTGTGTTATAAGGGAATGAGCATTAACATGAAGGGAAGTAAAGGTCGATCTATTGGAGAGTATCTCACACCCACCATTGACTACTTGTGCCAAAACTTAGCTTTCCGAGAGAGAAGAATGGATAATTTTTATGGAGATGATGCTTTTCCATGTCTCTCAACACAAACTGTGACATTGAGCAAAATGATCTATTTGGATGATCAATTGATGATGAAAGGCCAAGAGGGTGGTGAATTGGCAAATAAAAATTTGAAGGGAAGCAAAGAAAAAAGATAAAAATGATGGACAAGAGATTTATAGTGGTTCAAGCTTCTAACAAGCTCTACATCCACTACCTTAGCTTCCCACTAAGGATTTCTACACAATTTACTAAGAATTCTTCCCCCTTTTTAGGCTAAGGAGGCAATTGTTACAATCGATCAAAGCTTTCTATCCAAAGCTTGATCAAGGTTCACTCTTTTACAAGAAGTGGATAACAAACTAAAAATTCCTCTAAAAGGTGATATGTTTGCCCAAATACAAATTCACACAAACCCCAAACTTGAAACAAAGGATTACAATTTAGAATACACAAGTTGGGTACAAGATATGACTCTAAAAGCTCAAGGATTTTTGCTTGAAAGCTTGATAGTTGTTAAATAGATGTTCAATAGTTGTTGTTGCAGCTTTGGAGACTTGATTTAATACCCTATCATTGATTTCTAATCGTTTGAGTGGTTGAGGTCATCAATAGAGCCGTTGGAGACCATTTTTCCTATAATAAATGTTGTTTGGTAACCAACCGTATCGGTACATGAAGAGCCATGTCGGTACCTGTCAAAAGAAGAAAGAGCCATTGCGTAGAGGCGTATCGATACGCTTTAGAGCATATCAAAATGGATATAGTGTAAAAGTAGGGGCGTATCGATAGGGTATAGCCGTATCAGAATGGTTTTAGCTCACTGGAATCTGAGGAAAAAGTCTAATGAAAAATGCATCGGTACGCCTAAGGGGCGTATCGATACGGGTTAACCAATTTTCATAGTTTGGTGATTCCAATATCTGAAAAGAAAACGGTAACAAAATTAAATGCAAAGATTTGAAAATCTCAACACCCCGTATTGATACGGTGAAGGCCGTATCGATACTCGTAACTATGAACACAAACCCAGATGAAGCCCATATCGATACAAAGATAATTGTATCGATGCGTTTTTATGATTAAAATTCCAGTAGTAACAACTCGTATTGAAACGCTAAGGAGAGTATTGATACGCCTTGACGTAATTGGTTAATTTGAGTATGAAAACTTAGAAAATTTTTGGTGTTTTAAGTTTTTTACTTAGAAACAATTTTAGGTTCAAATCCTTGTCATTTTTGTGAGACTTTGAGTACTTAAAAATTTATTTACTTTTACAATTTGGTAACAATTTGTTATATCAAAATAAATTATAGGTTTTACAATCTCCTTCTTTTTGGTATAACAAAACCAAAATAAAATTTTAAGTAGTTTTGAAAAATACTCCCCCTTAATTTAGGATAGTTTTGAAAAACTTAAAAAATTTAAGTGCTCTTTACTTCTCCCCTTTTTGTTATATCAAAATCTATAGGATATAAAAAGAGCAAGTATAGACATTCAAGGTACTCCAAGAATTAAAGGAATCAACATAGATATCATTAAAGTTCAAAGCAGAATTCATAGCAACATAACCAAATCCAACTTAATTCCTAAAAACATAAACATAAACCAAAGCATATGAGTTCATAAACATAAA
Source organism: Hibiscus mutabilis (assembly GCA_019671005.1). Classification (NCBI taxonomy): domain Eukaryota; kingdom Viridiplantae; phylum Streptophyta; class Magnoliopsida; order Malvales; family Malvaceae; genus Hibiscus; species Hibiscus mutabilis. The sequence continues at coordinate 56,438,798 of CM033715.1, forward strand.
GACATAGGTGCATAAAACTAATCCCAATATGATGTGATATGATATGCAAGTTGCCTAAGGATCATCTTTATCTTCATCATTGGCATGAGTTCCAAGAGATTGACGCCACTCACCATGAAAAGCAGTAATAAAGATATCCATCGAATTTTGATGGTTTTCAATGGATGTCACCCTTTCCTCCAAGGATGTGAAATGAGTGTCAATCGCGGAGAACCCGGAGGTCATGGTGGTATCCAAAGATGCAATATTGGTTCCCAAAGATGTAAATTGCTCGTTGAGATAGGCCATGAGAGCATCAAGAGAAGGTTAGGCTACTGGATCTTGAGGAACCAAAATTGCTTGAGAAGCCGCCACCGGATCGGGTTGAACACCCTGAGGTAGATCGGCAAGTCGAACCCATTATCCATTAAAGCGTGTGAACTTGGCTCGGTGGAGAGAACACTTATCAATTGTTTTGGTGAGAGGTTCGGCAACATCATAAGACCAATCAATTACAATCTTGTGAAATAGATAGCTCAAACGGTGCCATATGTGAAGGAAGAGACAAGAGTAGTATCGAGGTTTTGCACAAGAAATACGATCTCCACAAGCCCAAAAAATTTGTTAACACCAAAGAATCAATTTGAAACTTTTTACCCATAAGATAAGATTCGATAGCAACAACTTCGGATCTATCTTCATTATAAATACACCGGGCATCTGAGTAAAAAATCAAAATAATGTTTCAGTATAAAATCCCTAGTAAAGCTAAAAATTGCATAAACATCTATTGTTGCATCAACTTAAGATATTTAAATTGAAATCTTTTAGAAGACAAGAAAGGGATCGAAACAGTACGCTCACGACGGATTTTAAAAGCTTGATAATGCTTAAAATGATCCATAGCATTTGGATATCTTGGCTCATTAAAACAATTTTGGAAAATATGAGTGAGGTTAGGTTTATTGACCTCGAGATTTTGATTAGGAGGACTGGAACTAGATGTCATATCTTTTATTTGTCTTTTCTTAGGACCCATGGTAATAATCTGAAATCAAAATCAAACCAAAAACAATGTATGCATAAATCAACACATTCTATCCAACAAGCAATCCAATGATCAAGGTATTGTTAAAAATCTATATAATATAGTTTAAAAACATATATAAGTATAAAAAAGATTTTTGGTAAAATAAATTTGAAAAACAATGTTGAAAATATACAATATAACTTTATATTCGAACAAAAAAATTTTAGATTTGAATTTTTTTTACAAAATCTCTGAAAAACATGTTATATACATACTAATATATAAATTTGAAACAAAAACAATATATAAATAAGAACAAAATTAAAAGAATAAAGAAAAGAGGTTTATACCTTGAATAAAGGATTATGGATGAATAAGGATATGATGATGCACCAAACTTAATGATTTTTGTAGGGTTTGATGTGAAACTCAAAAGCCCTCAAAAGATTTGTAGAGATGTGTGAAAAACAAAGGGATTCAAGAGGCTTTTATAGGTGAAAACCATATCTAGGGTTTGAGAGAAAAGTGGTGTTTGATTTAAATTGAAAAACCCTCTTTTAATCCCCATTTAACTCTCCAGTGGCTATGCGTATTGATATGCCACTTGTGCGTATCGAAACACTATACCGAAACGGTTGTTATCCATTTTGATACGTGACCTTGTATCAGTACATTTCAAACTGTATCAAAACGATCTCAGGATACCCGTACCGATACACGTTACCTCATATCGGTACCCGTGAGCCAAAAATGTCATTTTTAACTGCAAGATGCTCAAAAATTTGATTTTACTCGAATCAAAATGCATGCAAATGATATATGAACATCATGTATATAGGAGAAAAAACACATAAGCAATGAGATCAACCAAATTCAAGTAAAATTATTAAACACTAAAGGGCTCTAAGGTTCAAGAAAGGCTAGTTAAACCTAACTCTCTCCTAAGAGACCAAAAACGCTCTTTGTCTAAAGGTTTGGTAAAGATATCCGCTAATTGGTTCACGGTGTCTACATATTCTAGAACAACGTCATTTTTCAAGACATGATCTCTAATGAAATGATGTCTTATATCTATGTGCTTGGTTCTAAAATGTTGGGTGAGATTCTTAGAGAGACAAATGGCACTAGTGTTGTCACACTTAAGAGGGATGGTACCTACATCAATTCCATAATCTAAAAGTTATTGCTTCATCCAAAGGACTTGAGCACAACAACTTCTGGCTGATATGTATTATGCTTCGGTGGTAGAAAGTGGTACACTATTTTGTTTCTTAGAGAACCAAGATATAAGCATACTACATAAGAATTGACAAGTAGAGGAGGTAATCTTTCTATCTATCTTAAAACCTCCATAATCCGTATCTGAATAAGCATGAAAATCAAAGGAGGAATCTCTAGGATACCAAAGGCCTAAACAAGGAGTGTCTCTAAGGTATCTAAAGATTCTCTTAACGGCTATAAGGTGTGATTCTCTAGGACTAGCTTGAAATCTAGCACACAGGCAAACACTAAACATAATATCCAGTCTACTTGCGGTAAGATAAAGTAAAGATCCAATCATAGAGTGATAAAGCTTTAAATCAACACACTTACCTTCATCTTTGTCAAGCTTTGTAGAATAGCTCATTGGTGTGGCTTGAGGTTTCACATTCTCTAAGCCAAACTTCTTGATCATGTCCTTGATGTACTTAGCTTGATTGATGAAGATGCCATTCTCCCTTTATTTTATTTGGAGTCCCAAAAAGAATGAGAGGTCCCCCATCATGTTCATTTCGAACTCACATTGCATCAACTTAGCAAAATCTTAGCAAACTGATTCATTAGTAGAACCAAAAATTATATCATCAACATAAATTTTAACTACTAAAATATCTTTGCCATTTCTTTTAATAAAGAGTGTAGTATCCACCTTTCCTTTGTCAAAGCCTTTTTAATTAAAAAAACTTGACAATCTTTCATACCAAGCTCTAGGAGCTTGTTTCAAACCATATAAAGCTTTTGAAAGTTTAAAAATATTGTTTGGATATTTTGGATCTTCAAAACCGGGTGGTTGTTCTATATACACTTCTTCACTAATAAAACCATTTAGAAAAGCACTTTTACATCCATTTGAAAAAGCTTGAATTCGTGATAACATGCAAATGCAAGAAGCACCCTAATAGCTTCCATTCTAGCTACGCGTTCATAAGTTTCATCAAAATTGATTCCTTCTTCTTGAGTGTAACTTTGAGCAACAAGCCTAGCCTTGTTCCTCACTATGTAATCACTCTCATCTAGTTTGTTTCTAAAACCCATTTAGTTCCTATGGTAGACTTATTACTAGGCCTATTAGCTAATGTCCAAACTTGACTTCTCTCAAATTGATTTAATTCTTCTTGCATAGCAAATATCCAATAATCATCTTTTAATGCTTCTTTGATATTTTTAGGCTCAATCCATGAAATAAATGCAACATTACAAGCATTTTTAAGAGAAAGTCTAGTGGTTACCCCTTTGGATGGATCACCCAAAATCTAACCACCTTTGACATAGTTGGAACTCCCTTGGGTAGCTCACTTTCTTCTCCTCTAGAGTCATGTCCTTCAATGTTTCTAGAGGTGGATCTTGTGCTTTTTGTTCTTTGGATAGAACTTCATCTACCTTTGATGATTGCCCACCATCATTAGCTTCAAAAATTCCTACATCATCATCATCACAAGAATCCTTCCTCGAAAGAAGGTTATCATCAAAAACTACATGTATAAACTCTTGAACTACCAAAGTCCTTTTATTAAATACACGATAGGCTTTAGAGTTTAAAGAACACCATAAGAAAATAGCAGCATCACGTTTAGCATCAAATTTGCCCAAATTGTCTTTTCCATTATTTAAAACAAAACATTTACATCCAAAAGGATGAAAATATCTAATGTTAGGCTTTTTGGATTTTAAAATCTCATAAGGAGTTTTCTTTAAAATTGGCCTAATCATTACGTGGTTGAAAATGTAGCAAGTGATATTAGTGGCTTTCGCCCAAAAATACTTTGGCAAATTGTTTTCACAAAGCACAGTTCTATCCATTTCTTCTAAAGTACAATTTTTCTCTCAACAACCCCATTTTGTTGAGGAGTGCGAGGAGCGAAAAAATTGTGGCTTATACCATTTGAATTAAAAAATCCTCAAAACCTAAATTTTGAAATTCGGTACCATGGCCACTTCTAATATGCGAAATAGATTGACCAACATCATTTGCACAAGCATCACAAATTTTATCAAGAGAAAACTTTATTTTAGGCAAATCTTTTACAAGATCATTTGAAATCAAATTTTCTAAAACACTCATGCTTGTATGTCATAGTTTTATATGCCAAAACCACGAGTCATGTTCATCTTTTGCAACAAAACATGCATTTGAAATATGAATGTCACCTAAATGCACCATGTATATGTTTCCCATGCAATGACCAATAAGCACAAATTTGTTAGTTTCAATGTTTAAAATTTTGCAACCATTTAAATCAAAAAGAATATTGAAACCTTTATCACAAAGTTGGCTTATGCTTAAAAGGTTATGTTTTAGACCGTTGACATATAAAACATTATCTATAAGGATTGGAGAGTGATTACCAATGGAACCAATTCCTTCAATGTGGCCTTTGGAGTTGTCATCAAAAGTCACTACTCCTCCACTCTTTGGTTTTAGTTCCAAGAACCGAATCTTGTCACCAGTCATGTGTCTCGAGCATCCACTATCAAGGTACCATGAATTTGCACATGTAGTTTTGGCCTTGTAGCAATTCTTCCCTACAAACAAAGATTAAGTCTTGATATTTGGTACCCAAATCATTTTGGGTTCATGAGTATTAGCTCCCAAAATCTTGGTTCCCTTGGGAATCCAAGAAGCAATGGCATTAGTGTCATTAAATGTGATGAGTTCTTTTGGAACCCAAACACTTATAATCCTCTTTCCTCTAAAGGGCCTTGGGAAGTTTCTTTGTTTGTAGCCATTGAGTTTCTCTTCACATAGTTGGGTTTTGAAGAACTTCCTTTTTCAAAACCTTGTTTCCCAACTTTGAGTATAGAAGCTTTTAAATCCCCAACTCCTCTTTGGTGATCATCACGAACTATGGAAAGAAGGTTTTGCAAGTCTAGGTTTTTCTTTTCAAAATCTTTTTGGCTTTCTTGCAAATCCAAAACCTTATTCTCAAGTTCCGAATTGGTTTTAGATAAGAAATCATTTTGATTTTTTGATGAGATCATGGCGTCACCACCACCATAGAACCTTGAGGAATTTCCCTTAGGCCCCATTACTCGTGTAAGGGCAAGGAAATTTAGAGATGCGGTCAGCAAAAAGTGCAATCATGCATGGAAGATTATTGAAGCTGCCGAAGTTGAATCAATGCCTAGCAATGTGGAAGATTCATGCAACGTGAAAGGGAGTCCATGCAATGTGTTGCATGTTTATTTTTGATGCATATGTTCCATTTAATTATTATAGTTCTAATATGCACATGTTTTCTATTATGTTGTTTATCGTTTATTTTACAACACTAGAGTTAGCTGAATCATATAACATATATTTATTATATTTAGCATGCATCATATTATATTTTTTTATTTTTGATTATATTTCTCGTATTTACAGGTGTTATGCAAGGACAATGAATAGACACATCACTAGGGTGATTTAGAGAATTATGACTATTGGAGGTGCTTTCTTAGCTTTGTAGGTGCTTGCTTACGTTCACATTGAAATTGACATGCTTGCTTACCTTCGCAATGGATGGCAATTCTAGAGAGGTGCCCGCTTGAGATGCTTGCTTGCATTTACATGGAAATTGGCATGCTTTCTTACCTTCAGAATGGATGCCAATTTTAGAGAGGCGCTTGCTCGAGATGCTTTCTTACATTCACATGAAAATTGACATGCTAGCTTATGATTACATTGGGCGGCAAAAGAAAACATTTCAAGGTTTATTTTTTTTATTTATTATCCTCTTACACCTCCCAAGGAATGTTGGTTGATCACTTCATTTTGTAAAGCCTATAAATAGAGGCTATTTTTTCAATTGTAAGACACAACTTTGATTTATGAAATTTGAGTTTTTATCTCTTTTGTTCTTTTGAGAACTTTATCGATCCTTCAAGTTCTACTTTTGAATCAAACCTTTGATATCTTTGGTTCCTAGTTCTACTTAACTAGTGGGTCAAGATCCTTACTTCGTTTAGATGCCGTTATAGAGTTCAGGTCTGTAACATCCCCTAACCTATTTTAGAAGTTAAACTGAATTAGGAGATGTTAAAGTCAGACAAGGAAACAATCATGGTTGACTTAACCCTTTTCAATCAGGTAATTAAAGAGAATTCAAGAAACTTTAAAATCTTTTGAGTTAACCAAAAAAAGGTTTAGGATCACTCTATGTATCTAAGGCATATGTATACATATGAGTATTCACATTTATATAACAAAATCCAGAAACTTGCTAGAAACTAACACGACTTTCAAAGCATCAGGTAATTACAATTGTTGTTATCCTCTTTAGACTCTTATAGAGATAACTGATTTTTGTCTCTTGATTTGATTACCAACTCTATATACAACAATCATTTAGACATTTCACCAAGACTAAGGTCATCCGCGTTTATAAAAGCCATTATCAAGAGTCTTAGCTTTCAACTTCATCAACAACATCCATGAGATTTTAGAGAATATTTACTAGAGAGTAACATGTAGATGATAGTAGAGTATAAACTCTGTAATATCCCTAAATTTAGAGCTAGGAAATTTGAGTGATCATTTAATTGGTCATATATTAAAATGAAGTATATATCTTGGTAAGGACCAAATTGTTAGACCAAGGAAAAGAGGGAACCGTTGTAAAAGGGACTAAATTGATATAACATAAGAATTTAGGTATTGCATGTTGATTTAACTTTTCTTAGTGGACATTACACATGTCCACGCTCTTCCTCATTCAATCGATAATAAAATGGAGAAAGAAGAAACTCATCTTCTTCAACTCTTATTCGAATAATTTTAGGGAGACTAGATAAGTGAGAAAGCTTGATGCTTTGTAAGGAAATCAGTTTGAAGGGAAGAACTCAGTTAATTGGATTATATATTTGTATCTAGTGAAGGTAAATCTATCCATTTATGATCATGCATGTATATATAGATGGTTATTGATTTTGATTTTGGTGATTAGAAGGATATTCGATTGAATGCTAGGAAGAATTGATAGAAAGTAAAAACAATTTGAGTCTGTATAGATAATGGTTGCTTAGCCTAAGAATTGTTTGGAAGATCTTTACCTAATGTTTGATTGATTAGATAAAATTTGAATGATATATATTGTCCCTTGCAATTGAGGAATTGAATTTAACTTGATAATTTGTTTGGACAACCTTGGTCGAATGAAACAGGGCTGGAGTTAATTAATTGAATTCATGGAACATTAGACTTTTGTTTGTTATTGATGGATTTAAACCTAACAATATTGAGTCAAGAGCTATAGCTTATGAAATGGGAAGAAAATGAATTAGATTGTAAGTTGCACATGAGGATGGTTTACTTGAATGAGTGTTAAATCTAAAATTCTGCCCTGTCCTGTTTTGTTTATGTATATATACAAGTTATAAAAGGGAGTTTGATGTGAATTATTGAGTATTAATGTATAAAATAGAGTATAGAATACTCCAGAATATTTGAATTGGTTATATTGATAAATAGATTTGAAAATTTGGTTACAACTTGAATAACAAAGTTAGTGATTGCAAAGAGGATTGAACTGCCGATTTATTAAATAGAACAAGGGCTGCATTGTTGTATTGTTGAGCTTAAATAGAGTGTGATATGAGTCTAATGAATTTAGATATATATATATATATATATATATATATATATATATATATATTTGTATTGTAACATGTAAAGATCGGGAGGAATTTAAGGAGAAAAAGGGCCATGTTGAGCAACAAGCTAATAGACTTAAAGGAGTCATAATCCGGGATTGTTAGTAGCTCAGAGAAAACTAGTGAGTGCAGTTTAAAGTATCGGAAAGGAGTCATACCTTTCCGAGCTTTAAATTCTGTTTTTTTTTTTTAATTTAAAGTTGATAAATTGTTTATATACTTGTTTGGTGGATTGCAAGCATGGATATAAGGTAAGTATTTTCCTTGGGAAAAAGCTATAAGTTCAAATTGAATGGCTATTAGCATTGTTATGTATGTTTAGTAACCATAAGGTTGATCTTTGATAGATAAAGAAGTAGCTTATGAATTGTTTACTATAGATTGGTAATATGAATCGTGTTTTGGTCTAAAAGACATAAATTGAGGTATAATTGACAAAAATGTATTGGCAATGACATTGAACAATTGGAATTGATGTTGATCATTAAATTGATAACTATTGAAAGATCAAATCTTGAAATTGATTATTGAATAGACAATTATTGATTGAAAGAATCGTTATTGATATATTGATGATGGGATACATATTGCTTAATGGCATTGGTGTGCATATTGAATTGGATCAAGCTCAAACTTATAACTATTGTAAGCCTTGGTTTCGAGTCCATTTTAGATATAGTTGGCATGCTATAGAGTCTATAGAGCTCAGTGTTGGGTTGGACTACGGTCCGGGACAATGGTCCCTAATTGGCAATAGTAGGAGGGAAGTGCATGTATGGTCATTGGAGACAGTAGGAGGAATTGACCGGTACCTTGGGTGCCATATTGTTATTGTTTTCTTGGGTGACAGTTTGGTTGGGGACTCGTGTATCTAGATCGAGATTTCGATTCTCATGGCTAAACCTTAAATTTATCTAATGATATTCAAATAATTAAAATATAGAGATCAAGAGTTCTATTAACTTTTGATATGAGTAAAATCTATGTTAACAATGAGAACTATTATGAATTGATGCTTTATAATCCATTGAATTGTCATGGTATTGTATCGTTGTAGAATAATTGTATTGTATAAGTAACTTACATTGTTGGCAGTTTGTCTAATAGGAATTTATAGGCAAATGAAGAACTTGAGATAAGTAGCAATAGAAACTTTGAATGTATATAGCAAATCGAACTAATAAGTTAAATTGTCCCATAACTATTATAGGTCTATAGGGCCGAATGCATATATATATATATGTTATTGTTATTAAAATGGCATTGAATCCTAGTAGAGGATTAATGAAATGAGAGACTAGTTATTATTCATTGCAATTCTTTAACTTTAAACTCAATCACTAAGTTTATACTTATTGTAGTCTTCTCATTTCATTACAAGTGAAATTTTGAGTTTTGTAAGATAAAGGAGCTTGTTCAACTCACTTTTTTCTAGTACCAATGTATGTATTTAAATTATGGTTATAGACTCCTAGGATGGTGGCACTAAGGCTTGTATTTAATGTTATTAGTTGCTATTTTGTAAGGCCCTTAAAGTTCCTATGGTATGTAAATATTAAAAGGGTGGTTGTGGTTGCTTATGATGGATGTGGTTGCATGATTTAGCTATAGTTTATAGTAGCTAGTATTGATCATGAATGGTTATGCTTAAGGCTTGGATTATGCGATTATTTGTGGTTTGATTCTATCTATTTAGAGATATTTGTAATTGCTTTGGCTTCTTCTAATTGAGTTGATAAATATAGTATGGTTAGTAATTATTTGATCATCTATTAAACTATAAGTTTTGAAATGAACTTTAAAGGTGTTAGTTTCGAATAGATCCCATAAACCTTAATGTTTGAATTGAGACAAAACATATAGTATCACTTAAGTTTAATACTTAAACTGAGTCAGTTTAAGAGTTGAATTAATAAATCTATATCCATTAGGTAATTATAAATTAGTTGTGATTGCTTGGTATGATTTGGTTTCTATATGATCACTAAGTACATTGTTTGCCTCAATGATGTTTCTTTCCTATTCGAAACCTTTCTTGTTTCCTAAGAAAGTCCATTAGATTGTTTGTGTATATGTGATTATTGTTCACTCATGGAATGATTGTTCTGCATCTAAGTAGTCTTACTTCTAGGCTAATTCTAGGGTCTTACAGATTGGTAATTAGAGCTAAAGGTTATATGATTCTAGGGCTATTGTGTGAATTGTATTTGCATTGATTAACTGTATTGTATAATTGTATGATTGTAGATGACTTTAGTGCCACCTAGGAGTTATTTAGATGTTCCTTGTAACACCCCTCACCCGGGTTAGGAGTAACCCAGCCAAGGACTATTAAAACATGCAAACAAGAAAGCACACAGGAATTCAAGCCATCTAAAACTTTTGAACTCATCCTATTAGATGAGTTACTTGCCTAACAAGAAAGCCAAACAATCATCAAGATCATTCTTTACAAACATTATGGCTTACGAAATATAGACGTAGTCCCTTGTACATGTAGGCAATCGAATACACTCAAGGCAAGACTCAAATTCATTTCAGGTTTATTCAAGTATGCATAACTTTGATCCATTTCAAGACAATGTCAAACATGGTTTCAATGTCATATTCATGTGAAGTTAACTAAGCATAATCTTTTAACATTTTACATTCAAGACAAGGTTACATATAACGTTGGTTACTAGACATGGTCACCAATGTATTCATTCGAATCATATCACCATCAACATGCCCTCAAGCAATCTTAACATCATCTAGAAATCATGACTAACTTATCATAACTTTAATTACTTGAACTAGAAGCAATCTAATCGACAAGTGATCAATTCGAATAGAGCATTCAAGAGTTAAGCACATAGTGTCCCATTGTTAAGCTGTAACACCCTAAATCCTAGCCTAGAAGTATTGAAATCAATTGCTTAAGTTGATAGCTTAATTTAATCTAGAAATTAAGCTAAATTGATTAGTCAAGGGTCTAATTGAATGAATGAAAGAACAAGTGACCAAATTAAGATGACCAACTTGTAAGCTCTAGCAATTCCAAGGAATGCATGCTAAAATCCTCAATTCCCCTAATGCCCTTGATTAAGTTAATATTAAGGATTAATTAAGGGACATTTTAGACATTACACAAATCCAATAACATGGATTAGATGTTGTCATCATCTTCTTCATTATACCAATTGCCGAACTTCACTAGGGAAAAGAGAGAAAGAAAAGCTTGAGGGAGAAAGCTTGAATCCATGCCCTACAATCTTGATTTAGCTCCAAATTAAATCTAGATAGCTTAGTGATTAAGGTAATTACTTATTTCTCTTGTAAATTTCATGTTTGAATTGAAATGGAAATGTGATTTGAGTGTATAGATGCTGGAAAATGTGATGAACATGTTATAGATGGATTGAATGATTGTTTGATGATGTTCTTGGTTGTATTGATGAATTAGATGAATTCTTTATGTGTTTAGGTTATGCTATTTGCAATTAGAACCTGGAAATTGATTGCTAGTAATCAAATTTCTAATGAAACACATGTGTAGTTGCTGGAAAATTGAGAAACATGATCATGGTTCAAAACAGTTTAGATTAGGGGGCTGTTTTAATTGAAAAATTGTGTAAGCATGCTAAATGAGCTTAAAAATCTGTTTTGAACATGTTGTTAGGTAAAATGGAGATTTAATTGAATTGGTAACTTGCTGGAAAAATGACTACACCTAATTGAACTAGTTAAATTAGGTAATGGACTGCCTAGTTGATGAATTGATGTGTAATTGTGATCAATTGGGTTAAACTAGGTTCAACATGACTATGCCCTGTTTTGAGAACATTGTTAGGTGAATTAAGATGGCCTAGATATGTATAAACATGATCATGAATGAAATTGTCATGTTAGGACCTTGCTAGAATGAAATAAAAAAACTAGAATTGCAACCTAGTGTAAGCTGCCCAGAATTGCTCTGTTCTGGGCAGTCACTTTGAAAATTCACCAAATATTGTAGAGATCAAATTGAGGGCTGAAATTTTAATGACATGATCCTTTGTATGTATACTTTCATTAGGTGAAAACAGAACTGAAAACTGGGTCCTATGCTGGAAACTGTAAATAGAAATAGCTGGACAGTGCAAACTGTCCAGGCAGTGTAAATGCCCTGTCTTTGAACAATAAACTGTATTAATTGGCTAAGAACTAAAATGCAAGCCTATTATGGTCTTAAATAAATTTTTGTTAGCTTTCCAATGGTATAAATTAATCGAAATTCCGACCTAGGAATTGAAAGATATGCCTGTTTAAGCATGTAGTATGCAAGCTGCCAGGCAGCAGAAGTTAAGCTAGTTAGAAACTGTTTTGTACATAGTTTTATTGGACTGTTTGTAACAGTTTGGGATAATTAGATCCCATCTAGTCTTGTTTATTGAATGTTGACAGAATTGTATGAATATGTTTACATGTATTGAAATAACCTTGTTGCCATGTTGAATTGTCTTGTGTATACATATTGATGAATGTGTTTAATCATGAATTTGCTAGAGCAAGGAGTGAACTTGGAGGAAGGAGAAAAAGGAAATCATCCAAATGCTAAGAACAAAGGAATAGCTATACAAGACAATTGCTAGCTTGCTTGGATTGTATTGTGAGTGTAGTTATCTCTAGGGTTAGGACTAGGTCCTAACCATTGCATTCTTGTTAAAATCTTTACATGTAAATGAATCTAATCTTGAACTTGACCTAATAAGGGAATGATGATTAAAGAAACACATGAAACATGATCCTAGTATTGTATACATGTCTATTCGAAATGCTTATGCATGATTGATGATAACTTGAATGCTTGTATGTGCTATGATGCAACATGATTGAATGCTAATGACTTGTTTGAGATATGATGATATCTCATTTTGATGAAATGGATCTTGAAACCACTTGACTTGTGAGGTAAGGCTCAATAGCTTAAGGGCTTAACATGAAATGATCTTTCTTGACATGAACATGATCTTGAACTTGATAACTTGAATAAATGGTAATTTGAACAACCTTGGTAGCTAGTTGGATTAGGTAGAAAGGCATGCCTTAGAGTCTAGAGCTCATTGTGTACGGGTGGATTACGGTCCAGGGCTAAGGCCCCTATTTGGCGACAGAAAGAGGGTACATATGTGGTCTTTGGCGACAATAGGAGGGTTGACCAGCACTACGGTGCATATTGTGGCGACAGTTGGTTGGAGACTCGATTACCTATACAAACTAAGTACCAAGGGGGTTGTTTAATGAATTAACAAATGAAATAACAATTCAATTGTACATGATACTTGTCTTGAATGCCATGAAATGTATGTTACTTGACTTGAAAGCATGACTCCTTGGTTTCTTGTTTTGCAAGCATGTTGCTTGATTTATGAATTATGACTCCTTGATGCCTTTACATGTTGGCTGAATACTTGCTATCCTAGATAGGATAATCTTGATGCTTGGAAGACTAGATAAGGTCACTCTTGATGTTTGAAAGACTAGCTAAGTCTACTCTAATGCTTGGAAGCCTTAGCTAGGTCTACACTTGATATAAAAGACATGAAACATGAAATTACAAAATGGATAGACTAGATACTACCTCACTAAGTACATTTTTGTACTTATCACTCTTGTTTCATTCTTCCCAAAACAGGTTAAAGGATTCAACATTGCTTGATCTTGAAGCTTGATTCCTTCAGCAAGAAGCATCCTACACAAGCTTGGTTAAAGTATGATTCCATACTTGTCTTGTATCTCCTAGAATGGTGGCATTAGGTGTATCTAAATAGCTTGAACATGCATTTTGAAGGATTGTATATAATGCTTGATGGCCTATCTATGTTATGTATATAGTTTAAGGTTTGTAATGAACTTAGATAACTTGTAATGGTTGAATGTTTTGCTGCACATATGTTGATGAGATGGAATGATCATATGATGATCTAATTGGCTATGAAATAGTTGATAACCTTGTCATGCTTGAGTGCATGCTTGAAATGAATGTAGATTAAGATGAACCATGTTGTATGACCAACCATTTGAATGCTTCTTGTCTTGTATGAAATTGCCATGTTGAAAGTATTGATGTGTGATTGTTTTAAGGTATGGCCGAATGGTTTCATGTGGTTATCCCATGTTTGCCGAATGCATGGTAGTAGAATAAGGTTGGAATGATCTAGTTTCATGCTTTGTATATGTTTGGTGTAATTGGCCGAATGGTAATCTATTGAAATAGACTTGAATGGAACTAGATACAAGCTATTAAAGGTTAGATAATTATGCTTAGTAAGTGAAGGAGTGAAATGACTAAATGTATACAAGATGAGGAACACCAATGTAACACCCCTTCCCATATCCGTACATCGGATACGAGTCGAAAATGTTATGACTTTTTTTATTCAAACAATCAGGGTAATTTAAATTTTTTATAAAATTTCTCTATGGTCACCTATCCTAAAATTTTCCAGCCCAAGCACGCTTAATTTTATTTAAAATTGACATAATTATTTATTCAAGTTCCAATCAATTATCTTAGCATGCAATTCATCACTAAAGGTTATTCTTAACTTTGAATCTTTCCAGAAACGCTAATTATCACGAACCCATAACGAACTTTAAAGGCCAATCACGACTCAAATAGGTTTAGCAAATATACATGCCACTATACTAATCAAACCTTAATTAGGATGTCATTACTGGGATTACTTGTTGAGCTTTCCAATATTGATGCAATGCTCTTCTCACCCTCATCTTGATTTACCTACGTGTGTACAATCAAACACACTAAGTACGAACTTAGTGAGGCAATATAGAAAGTAATAACAATTATTTAAACTTTATTTAACTTCATGGCTGCATTTATATAGCATGATATATGCCAATGCATTCACTTTCACATTGCATTAGTAAATATTTACTATATGCCAATGTCAGAAGTTTTCATGCTTGCCCGTTTATCATAATATGCCTTATATGCATCATGAATCACTAGTTAAGTATTACCATCATATAAATCATATATCCACATAATATAAACTGGATATAAATTTTCTTACTTATATACTTGCCATTTGTCCCGAGAGATCATATCCTCTCTAACCTGTTTCCCGTTTATTATCCCTTTATTTGTAGCTTGATTATCAATGATTTCTAGTTTCCCGATTTCATATCCCAAATATAACCTTGAGGACCCTGGGTACGCGAGTCAAATATGCACCAAAGTGCATTTCCTGCACATTTATAAGGTTGTGCTAACCATACACTATGTGTTAATTACTAACACTATAGTGCTATCCCAGATAATTATGCACCAAAGTGCTAACCCGCACATTTATAAGGCTGTGCTTACCATGCACTAAATGTACTTTTAACACTATAGTGCTATCCCGAATTCCTGATTATGCAGCGTGCTGCTGGACCCTATGGCATGCCAACTATACCCTGTCCTTCAATGACTCATTTGGGCATAATTCCAGTATTTATTCCATCCATGACAAAGTATATCAATATAATTTAACATTGAGCAGTTCATACCCGGAATAACATTTATAACATACCATCAGCAATAACTAGTGATCAATGCATTTGTTTTCAACCTTTGACATATTTAAAATATGTCAAATATATGATTAATGACATAAATATCATGCCGATATAGAAACCCGGTAGACTTATTGCAAGTCGTACCGTTGATGTATAAAACATCCATGTATCATGTTATGTATGCATTGCACTCACCTGAGCCATTTATTAGCATGCCTTAATAAATTCTACTCGATCCTTTCCTTTATAGAACCTCGAACCTTCTTTGATTCAAACTTGACTTCATTAATCACATGAATAAGATAAAATATTTGTTAGATTCAAACCTAACAATACCTTAACCATAATGTCTAATATAATCATTCGAATATAAAATTTCCAAATATAAACTTCTAATTTATACTAACTTCTTCTTATTTTTCTACTTGTCAATTTAGTCCCATCACTTTCTTCAAACCATCAATTCATCATCTTCTTCATCAAATAATTATTCAAAATAATTCCCTTTTATTTTCTTTTTTTGCCAAAATAGTCACTAAAATGCAAAGGTAAAGATTCAAACCTCTTAACTTTGCAATTTAGTCCTCAAATCAACACTACTACCATAATTATATTATTTTAACAAAAAATCAGATTTACTCTCCATCCAAGAATCCATTTCCAATTTGGTCACTTGATTTTGACAAATTATCAAAATGGTCACTAATTCGATTCAACATCGATTTAGCATTCTAACCTCAATTTCACATCTCCAACATCATTAATTACATATATACACCCCAATTTCAAAAATTTCAGATTTGGTCCTTAACTTTGAAGGTTGCCGAATTAGTCCTTATATTTTTAACTTAGGGTTTTACTTTCAATCAACAAATCAAGCTTACTAGATCATTAATCCAACATCACAAACCCTAAATTAAACTTGAATCCATAAACCCTAATCATCTGCATAATAATCAAAACATGTAAAACTTAAATCCCAACTCAATATCATGATTTTAACATCATACTAGCTTGATTTCAACTTGAATTCAATCATGGAATCATAAAATCTCAAAATCCCAAATTTCATCCATAAACCCTAATTTCTTTCTCATGTAAATTCTCATCAATCAAGCATGGATTCCATGAATTATTGATATCAAAAGATAGAGCTTGAAGAGTAGAACAACTTTGTAGTTCAACAGATTACCTGAAAATCGTTTCAGGGCTTAAATCGAGATTGGAAAATTTTCTTCTTCTATCCCCTCTTTCTCCACGTTTCAAGGATGGAAAAGATGAAATTTGTTCATCTTTTAACTATTTGCAACTATTAAATGAATTTAAAATTCATTTAAATAGTGAAATTACAAATTTAACCTTTAAATCCAATGGCTAATTTAATCACATCTAAAATCAAGGGCCAAGATTAAATTCATGTGTATTTCATCTTCAAAAAATGTCCTCAACATTTGACCAATTTGCCCTCCAACTATTCTTTATTTACTAGCTTGTTTAAAAATTGCCATTCCATTAAAATCTAACTAAATTAGTTCCTCTTCAACCAGACACGATTCTATAAATATTATTTTATGATTTTCCATGGCTTATGGAACAACCTCTGAAATTTTAATTCAATCCGATTTCCCGACATTCACAAAATACTTCTACTACGATTTTACCTTTATCGAGCTATCGAATCTATTCCGAAAATTCCATATTTCCATAATGCTCCTCATATCATCATCTTTCATCCAATGCCATAGATTTAATCTTGAGTTAGTAGTTTACCAACTTTGCCCTTCTGATTTTCCTAAATTACAATCTTGCCCTTTTTTCATCCAACGGCTCATATTTAGCATGGAAAATCAACTTAAATCCAAGGGTTCAAATACTTCCAACAGAAAGAAAATATCTTAAACATGTAAAATGACATAATAACCTTGGCTTATCATCCTTCAAAATATCCTGGATATACGATTTGATCCGAATATCCGAATATTCTTCCAAACTTTATCGCTTTATAGTAAAAAAATACAAGCTTCGTACAAAAAATCCGAGTAACACAGATAGGTCACTCTTGGGGGTGAACTATTCATTTACAGGATCAAAATACATAAGTATT
The DNA here is from genome assembly GCA_019671005.1 of Hibiscus mutabilis. NCBI lineage: Eukaryota > Viridiplantae > Streptophyta > Magnoliopsida > Malvales > Malvaceae > Hibiscus > Hibiscus mutabilis. Next base: position 56,456,347 of record CM033715.1, read on the forward strand.
GAAAATTACACTTTGGTCCCTAAACTTTTCCAAAGTTTACACTTTAACCACAAAAGTTTCAAAATTTTCATTTTGGTCACTAAATTTTAAACTTCAATTCCCATTCCAATTTTCCTCTAATTTGAACCAAACTTTGCAATTATCCTAATTAACTTGCTCTCTATCATCTGATGCTTTTAAATCTCAGAGATTCCTTTTCCATAACCCATAATCGAAGAAATCCTTTTTTTTCATTTTTGTCATTTTAGTCACTAAGATAAATTTTAAGCTATTATCTTAGTACTAAATGATCCTTAATCAACTTAATAAAATTTGGGGTATTACAATTCTCTCCCTCTTAAAAAACCGTACTCGAATTTTCAATGCGTACCTAATTCAAAAAGGTGAGGAAACTACTTTCTCATATCCTTTTTCTCTTTCCCAAGTCGCTTTTTTGACTTCAAAATTTTTCCAAAGAACTGTAACAAGCGAGATCATCTTATTTCTTAGTCCTTTGACTCCATGTGCCAATATCTTTACCGATTCTTCCTCATAAATCAAATCCGATTGAATCTTGATTCCCTCCTAAGTAATGATGGATAAAGGATCTGGTCGATACTTCTTGAGAATCGATACATAAAATACATTATGAATCTTGTCCATTTTGGAGGTAAAACTAAATAATAAACCGCCAGACAACTCTTTTCACAATCTTATATGATCCACTAATTCTCGAACTCAACTTCCCTTTTTGATCCAAACCATAACACCTTTTTCCAAGGTGAAACTTTTAAGGAATAATTTTATCCTTAAATTCATATTAAATATCATTTCTTTCAAGATTAGCATATAATTTCCATCATTCTAAAATAATTCTAAAACTGCTTCGAACCATTCTTACTTTATTCTTCGTATTTCTGAAATAAATCAGATTCAAAATCCTTTTTGTTCTCTTTCTAACTCCACATCATCAGGGATATAAATTACCCCTTGATATTATGAACATCCTTTAGACTTAACACTGAAATCTTTAATCTTCCCTTTTCACCTTACTGAATTCTTTCCAGACATGTCTTATCTTTCATCTGTAAATCTTTGATCTGATTTGTCAAAGTAGATTTGAGCTGAAGCTATGTAATCAATATAATATTTTCTTCCAAAGATATTTATGCATTTAATGCTTATAAACCAAAGAATGACTTTTTGCTAAATATATCAACTACTAAATTAGCCTTATTACATCAATACACATCCCAACCTGTTAAGAGACGTATTATTGAATAAGGCAGAATCTTTACTGGATTCATACTGCACTAATAATAGTGCCACTATCAAACCTTCTTTTACTGGTAATAATATAATCATAATTTAACCTTAGAAGAATATTACTGCTTCTTTGACTACCCTCACTAGAGCTTCCCAACATGATATACCGTGTCGTATAAAACCTCAATCTAATGACCATTGCAACTAGGTCTTTAGCTTCCTCAATCTAGTAAGAGCCATTATGTAGAGTATAATCAATATGGGTCCAATATTGGATTAAATCCAATCTTAAACTTAGCCTCTCGATTAAGCATCAATCCTGACAGCTCCTCTTGAGCAACCCCTTTTTAAAACTTACAAACAATAGGAATACTCTCTCCAACTTACCCTTGATGATTGGTATTCATAACATAAGTTAACTCATTTTCACATTGGTAACAGAATTCCAATAAAACTCGGTATGCTCATGTATACCAATTATCAGAAGACTCACTTGATTGGTTTTGTGGTTTTCTTGAGTCTCCAGCATTAATTATAAATGTTAGAAAATTCTTAATTTTCCTTGTCCTGATCTCTTAGCGGAACTAAATAATAAATTTAGCTTTATCTTTGCCGAGAATCCTCACCACTTCTTAGATGTGGTGAAATAAATAATGATTCACTATTCATCTTTTCGAGCTGTAATCCTCTATTTAGATATTTTCTCATTCTGAACCCTTTCCATTGCATTCAACATAATTGACTGCTTCATAGAATTTTGAAATACATAGGGCAGTCAGTACTTCTTTATACCTGACCTCTAACCCTCTATGAACTATCATGGCATGCTCTCTTTCTATATGTAGGAAACAATTTAGAAACAAGGCAGCTTAGTTTATTAAACTTGCACTCATATCCATAATAATCCAAATGCCCAAATTAAGATGCAAGAACTCCGTTGCATCTCTAGAATAAAATTTGTTACGGAACACTCAAATAAAGAACTTCTAGCTAACAGACTTTTGAGTATATACCTTAACATTACTTTATAAAATACAGTTATAATCCTTTTAGATGAGATACTACTTTATTTTTAGTCTCATCTGATCATCAATACAGAGTTCCTTCAACCTAATCTTTATATCATTAAACCGTAGATTAACAGTCATAGGATCTCCATCAATATTTCTCTAAAAATCTAGTGTGTCAGAACTCTCAATTCTTTTATAATCGATGCCTAAGCAGGCTGATTCATAATCAAATCTAATGTCTGGAAGAAAAGCTCTTAATCCAGAACATGCATATCATATTATTCTGGTGCCTCTGCACCATGCTAATGCTGAGGGTAGAATATTATCATTAACCTTATCATTCTCGTGAATCTCTTGTTGATCCATTAGCCTAAACTCTTGACACGATTCTTTTACACTCACACATTGAAATTTTAACATTATTATCGTAATGGAGTAAGCAATTGCATCCATTCCAACAAGTAAAATCATCAGTAATTCTGACATCCTAGTGGCATGTATACACTTTTGACCTTTACCATACTTCGTTTAGCTCCAGAACCGGCTAAACATATAGCCCTGATACCAATAAATGTAACACCCCTTCCTATATCCGTACACCGGATACGAGTTGAAAATGTCATGACTTTTTTTTCAAAGAATTAGTGTAATTTAAAATTTTTATAAAATTTCTCCATGTTCATATATCCTAAAATTTCTCTAGCCCAAGCACGCTTAGCTTTATTTAAAATTGACATAATTATTTATTCGAGTTCCAATCAATTATCTTAGCATGCAACTCATCACTAAAGGTTATTCTTAACTTTGAATCTTTCCAGAAACGCCAATTATCACGAACCCATAACGAACTTTAAAGGCCAATCACGACTCAAATAGGTTTAGCAAATATACATGCCACTATACTAATCAAACCTTAATTAGGATGTCATTACTGGGATTACTTGTTGAGCTCTTTAATATTGATGCAATGCTCTTCTCACCCTATGAGGGTTATCAATGATTACTGGGATTACTGGGATTACTTGTTAACCATCATATGAGGGTTATCAATGATTTCCCGGTTTCCTGATTTCATAGCCCAAATATAACCTTGAGGACCCTTGGTACGGTAGTCAAATATGCACCGAAGTGCATTTCCCGCACATTTATAAGGCTGTGCTAACCATACACTATGTGTTAATTACTAATACTATAGTGCTATATCGGATAATTGTGCACCGAAGTGCTAACCCGCACATTTATAAGGTTGTGCTTACCATGCACTAAGTGTACTTTTAACACTATAGTGCTATCCCGAATTCCCGATTATGCAGCGTGCTGCTGGACCCTATGGCATGCCAACTATACCCTGTCCCTTAAGGACTCATTTGGGCATAATTACAGTATTTATTCCATCCATGGCAAAGTATATCAATATAATTTAACATTGAGCAGTTCATACCTGAAATAACATTTATAATATACCATCATCAATAACTAGTGATCAATGCATTTGTTTTCAAACTTTGACATATTTAAATTATGTCAAATATATGATTAATGACATAAATATCATGCCGATATAAAAACCCGATCGTCTTATCTCAAGTCTTACCGTTGATGTATAAAACATCCATGTATCATGTTATGTATGTATTGCACTCACTAGGGCCATTTTCTAGCATGCCTCACTAAATTCTACTCGATCCTTTCCTTTATAGAACCTCAAACCTTCTTTGATTCAAGCTTGACTTCATTAATCACATGAATAAGATAAAATATTTGTTAGATTCAAATCTAACAATACCTTAACCATAATGTCTAATATAATCATTCAATATAAAATTTCCAAATATAAACTTCTAATTTATACCAACTTCTTCTTATTTTTTATACTTGTCGAATTAGTCCCATCATTTTCTTCAAACCATCAATTCATCGTCTTCTTCATCAAATAATTATTCAAAATAATTCCGTTTTATTTTCTTTTTTTGCCAAAATAGTCACTAAAATGCAAAGGTAAAGATTCAAACTTCTTAACTTTGCAATTTAGTCATCAAATCAACACTACTACCTTAATAATATTATTTTAACTAATAATTAGATTTACTCTATCTAAGAATTAATTTTCGATTTGGTCACTTGATTTTGACAAATTATCAAAATGGTCACTAATTCGATTCAACATCGATTTAGCATTATAACCTCAATTTCATTTCTCCAACATCATTAATTACATATATACACCCCAATTTAAAATTTTTTAGATTTGGTCCCTTAACTTTGAAGCTTGCCGAAATTAGTCCTTATATTTTTAATTTAGGGTTTTACTTCAATCAACAAATCAAGCTTACTAGATCATTAATCCAACATCACAAACCCTGAATTAAACTTGAATCCATAAACCCTAATCATCTGCCTAATAATCAAAACATGTAAAACTTAAATCCCAACTCAATATCAAGATTTTAACATCATACTAGCTTGATTTCAACTTGAATTCAATCATGGAATCATAAAATCTCAAAATCCCAAATTTCATCCATAAACCCTAATTTCTTTCTCATGTAAATTCTCATCAATCAAACATGGATTCCATGAATTATTGATATCAAAAGATAGAGCTTGAAGAGTAGAACAACTTTGTAGTTCAGCAGTTACACGAAAATCGAGTTTGTGGCTTAAATCGAGATTGGAAAAATTTTCTTCTTCTATCCCCTCTTTCTCCACGTTTCAAGGATGGAAAAGATGAAATTTGTTCATCTTTTAACTATTTGCAACTATTAAATGAATTTAAAATTCATTTAAATAGTGAAATTACAAATTTAACCTTTAAATCCAATGGTTAATTTAATCACATTTAAAATCAAGGGCCAAGATTAAATCCATCTTCAAAAAATGTCCATTTCATCTTCCAAAATTCTTTATTTACTCAATATTTCAAAAATATTTCAAAATTGCCATTCTATAAATATTATTTCACTTGATTTTCCATGGCTTATGACCAATTTGCCCTCCAACTATTCTTTATTTTTTACCTTTATCGAGCTTGTTTAAAAATTGCCATTTTCCATTGCTCCTCAATCTAACTAAAGATTTAATCTTGAGTTAGTCAACCAACCACCATTTTCTATAAATATTATTTTTTTCATGATTTTCCATGGAAAATCAACTTAAATCAAGGGTTCAAATACTAAAATTTTAATTCAATAATAATTTTCAAAATATCACGGATATCATTTGATCAAATACTTTCTAAACTTTATCGATTTTAGTAAAAAATACAAGCTTTAAAAAATCCGAACACGGATAGGTCACTCTTGGATGAACTATTCATTTACAGGATCAAAATACATAAGTAAACACTTTGGTCCCTAAATTTTCCAAAGTTTACACTTTAACATTTCAAAATTTTCAACATTTTAAACTTTCAATTTTCTAATTTGAACCAAACTTTGATTTAATCTAATTAACCCTCTATCATCTGATGTTTTTAAATCTCGATTCATTTTCCATAACCCATAATCGAAGAAATCCTTTTTTTTGCATTTTTGTCATTTTAGTCACTAAGATAAATTTTAAGCTATTATCTTAGTACTAAATGATCCTTAATCAACTTAATAAAATTTGGGGTATTACAATTCTCTCCCTCTTAAAAATTTATCCTCGAATTTTCAATGCGTACCTAATTCAAAAAGGTGAGGAAACTACTTTCTCATATCCTTTTCTTTTTCCCAAGTCGCTTTTTGACTTCAAAATTTTTCCAAAGAAATGTAACAAGTGAGATCATCTTATTTCTTAGTCCTTTGACTCCATGTGCCAATATCTTTACCGATTCTTCCTCATAAATCAAATTCGATTGAATCTTGATTCCATCAAAGTAATGATGGATAAAGGATCTGTCGATGCTTCTTGAGAATCGATACATAAAATAAATTATGAATCTTGTCCATTTTGGAGGTAAAACTAAATAATAAACCGCTGGAAAACTCTTTTCACAATCTTATATGATCCACTAATTCTCGAACTCAACTTCCCTTTTTGATCCAAACCATAACACCTTTTTCCAAGGTGAAACTTTTAAGGAATAATTTTATCCTTAAATTTATACTAAATATCATTTCTTTCAAGATCATCATATAATTTCCATCATTCTAAAATAATTCTAAAACTGCTTTGAACCATTCTTATTTATTCTTCGTATTTAAAAATAAATCAAATTCAAAATCCTTTTGTTCTCTTTCTAACTCCACATCATCGGGGATATAAATTACCCCTTGATATTATGAACATCCTTTAGACTTAACACTGAAATCTTTAATCTTCCCTTTTCACCTTCTCAATTCTTTCTAGACATGTCTTATCTTTCATCTATAAATCTTTGATCTGATTTGTCAAAGTAGATTTGAGCTGAAGCTATGTAATCAATATAATATTTTCTTCCAAATATATTTATGCATTTAATGCTTATAAACCAAATAATGACTTTTTGCTAAATATATCAACTACTAAATTAGCCTTATTACATCAATAAACATCCCAACATGTTGAGAGACGTATTATTGAATAAGGCGAGAATCTTTATTGATTCATACTGCACTAATACTAGTGCCAATATCAAACCTTCTTTTACTGGTAATAATATAATCATAATTTAACCTTAGAAGAATATTACTGCTTCTTTGACTACCCTCACTAGAGCTTCCAAACATGATATACCGTGTCGTTTAAAACCTCAATCTAATGACCATTGCAACTAGGTCTTTAGCTTCCTCAATCTAGTAAGAGCCATTATGTAGAGTATAATCAATATGGGTCCAATATTGGATTAAATCCAATCTTAAACTTAGCCTCTCGATTAAGCATCAATCCTGACAGCTCCTCTTGAGCAACCCCTTTTTAAAACTTACAAACAATAGGAATACTCTCTCCAACTTACCCTTGATGATTGGTATTCATAACATAAGTTAACTCATTTTCACATTGGTAACAGAATTCCAATAAAACTCGGTATGCTCATGTATACCAATTATCAGAAGACTCACTTGATTGGTTTTGTGGTTTTCTTGAGTCTCCAGCATTAATTATAAATGTTAGAAAATTCTTAATTTTCCTTGTCCTGATCTCTTAGCGGAACTAAATAATAAATTTAGCTTTATCTTTGCGAGAATCCTCACCACTTCTTAGATGTGGTGAAATAAATAATGATTCATTATTCATCTTTTTCAAGTCAAATCTCTATTTAGATATTTTCTCATTCTGAACCCTTTCCATTGCATTCAACATAATTGATCGCTTCATAGAATTTTGAAATACATAAGGCAGTCAGTACTTCTTTATACCGACCTCTAACCCTCTATGAACTATCATGGCATGCTCTCTTTCTATATGTAGGAAACAATTTAGAAACAAGACAGCTTAGTTTATTAAACTTGCACTCATATCCATAATAATCCAAATGCCCAAATTAAGATGCAAGAACTCCGTTGCATCTCTAGAATAAAATTTGTTACGGAACACTCAAATAAAGAACTTCTAGCTAACAGACTTTTGAGTATATACCTTAACATTACTTTATAAAATACAGTTATAATCCTTTTAGATGAGATACTACTTTATTTTTAGTCTCATCTGATCATCAATACAGAGTTCCTTCAACCTAATCTTTATATCATTAAACCGTAGATTAACAGTCATAGGATCTCCATCAATATTTCTCTAAAAATCTAGTGTGTCAGAACTCTCAATTCTTTTATAATCGATGCCTAAGCAGGCTGATTCATAATCAAATCTAATGTCTGGAAGAAAAGCTCTTAATCCAGAACATGCATATCATATTATTCTAGTGCCTTTGCACCATGCTAATCTTGAGGTAGAATATTATCATTAACCTTATCATTCTCGTGAATCTCTTGTTGATCCATTAGCCTAAACTCTTGACACGATTCTTTTACACTCACACATTGAAATTTTAACATTATTATCGTAATGGAGTAAGCAATTGCATCCATTCCAACAAGTAAAATCATCAGTAATTCTGACATCCTAGTGGCATGTATACACTTTTGACCTTTACCATACTTCGTTTAGCTCCAGAACCGGCTAAACATATAGCCCTGATACCAATAAATGTAACACCCCTTCCTATATCCGTACACCGGATACGAGTTGAAAATGTCATGACTTTTTTTTTCAAAGAATTAGTGTAATTTAAAATTTTTATAAAATTTCTCCATGTTCATATATCCTAAAATTTCTCTAGCCAAATCATGCTTAGCTTTATTTAAAATTGACATAATTATTTATTCGAGTTCCAATCAATTATCTTAGCATGCAACTCATCACTAAAGGTTATTCTTAACTTTGAATCTTTCCGAAACGCCAATTATCACGAACCCATAACGAACTTTAAAGGCCAATCACGACTCAAATAGGTTTAGCAAATATATTATGCAACTTACATGCCACTATACTAATCAAACCTTAATTAGGATGTCATTCTTAGGGATTACTTGTTGAGCTCTTTAATATTGATGCAATGCTCTTCTCACCCTAAATATTTATTATCAATGATTCTTGGGATTAATATGGGATTACTTGTTAACCATCATATGAGGGTTATCAATGATTTCCCGGTTTCCTGATTTCATAGCCCAAATATAACCTTGAGGACCCTTGGTACGGTAGTCAAATATGCACCGAAGTGCATTTCCCGCACATTTATAAGGCTGTGCTAACCATACACTATGTGTTAATTACTAATACTATAGTGCTATATCGGATAATTGTGCACCGAAGTGCTAACCCGCACATTTATAAGGTTGTGCTTACCATGCACTAAGTGTACTTTTAACACTATAGTGCTATCCCGAATTCCCGATTATGCAGCGTGCTGCTGGACCCTATGGCATGCCAACTATACCCTGTCCCTTAAGGACTCATTTGGGCATAATTACAGTATTTATTCCATCCATGGCAAAGTATATCAATATAATTTAACATTGAGCAGTTCATACCTGAAATAACATTTATAATATACCATCATCAATAACTAGTGATCAATGCATTTGTTTTCAAACTTTGACATATTTAAATTATGTCAAATATATGATTAATGACATAAATATCATGCCGATATAAAAACCCGATCGTCTTATCTCAAGTCTTACCGTTGATGTATAAAACATCCATGTATCATGTTATGTATGTATTGCACTCACCAGGGCCATTTTCTAGCATGCCTCACTAAATTCTACTCGATCCTTTCCTTTATAGAACCTCAAACCTTCTTTGATTCAAGCTTGACTTCATTAATCACATGAATAAGACAAAGTATTTGTTAGATTCAAATCTAACAATACCTTAACCATACTGCCTAATATAATCATTCGAATATAAAATTTCCAAATATAAACTTCTAATTTATACCAACTTCTTCTTATTTTTTATACTTGTCGAATTAGTCCCATCATTTTCTTCAAACCATCAATTCATCGTCTTCTTCATCAAATAATTATTCAAAATAATTCCGTTTTATTTTCTTTTTTTGCCAAAATAGTCACTAAAATGCAAAGGTAAAGATTCAAACTTCTTAACTTTGCAATTTAGTCATCAAATCAACACTACTACCTTAATAATATTATTTTAACTAATAATTAGATTTACTCCCTATCTAAGAATTAATTTTCGATTTGGTCACTTGATTTTGACAAATTATCAAAATGGTCACTAATTCGATTCAACATCGATTTAGCATTATAACCTCAATTTCATTTCTCCAACATCATTAATTACATATATACACCCCAATTTAAAATTTTTTAGATTTGGTCCCTTAACTTTGAAGCTTGCCGAACTGGTCCCTATATTTTTAATTTAGGGTTTTACTTCCAATCAACAAATCAAGCTTACTAGATCATTAATCCAACATCACAAACCCTGAATTAAACTTGAATCCATAAACCCTAATCATCTGCCTAATAATCAAAACATGTAAAACTTAAATCCCAACTCAATATCAAGATTTTAACATCATACTAGCTTGATTTCAACTTGAATTCAATCATGGAATCATAAAATCTCAAAATCCCAAATTTCATCCATAAACCCTAATTTCTTTCTCATGTAAATTCTCATCAATCAAACATGGATTCCATGAATTATTGATATCAAAAGATAGAGCTTGAAGAGTAGAACAACTTTGTAGTTCAACAGATTACCTGAAAATCGAGTTTCAGGGCTTAAATCGAGATTGGAAAAATTTCTTCTTCTATCCCCTCTTTCTCCACGTTTCAAGGATGGAAAAGATGAAATTTGTTCATCTTTTAACTATTTGCAACTATTAAATGAATTTAAAATTCATTTAAATAGTGAAATTACCAATTTAGCCTTTAAATCCAATGGTTAATTTAATCACATTTAAAATCAAGGGCCAAGATTAAATCCATGTGCATTTCATCTTCCAAAAACTTCCTCAATATTTCAAAAATATTTCAAAATTGCCATCCTTGCCAAATGACCAATTTGCCCTCCAACTATTCTTTATTTACTAGCTTGTTTAAAAATTGCCATTCCATTAAAATCTAACTAAAGTAGTTCCTCCTCAACCAACCACCATTCTATAAATATTATTTTATGATTTTCCATGGCTTATGGAACAGCCTCTAAAATTTTAATTCAATCCGATTTCCCGACATTCACAAAATACTTCTACTACGATTTTACCTTTATCGAGCTATCGGATCTATTCCGAAAATTCCATATTTCCTTAATGCTCCTCATATCAACATCTTTCATCTAATGACATAGATTTAATCTTGCCCTCTATCATCTGATGTTTTTAAATCTCAGAGATTCATTTTCCATAACCCATAATCGAAGAAATCCTAATTTTTGCATTTTTGTCATTTTAGTCACTAAGATAACTTTTAAGCTATTATCTTAGTACTAAATGATCCTTAATCAACTTAATAAAATTTGGGGAATTACAATTCTCTTCCCCTTAAGAAAATTTATCCTCGAATTTTCAATGCGTACCTAATTCAAAAAGGTGAGGAAACTACTTTCTCATATCCTTTTTCTTTTTCCCAAGTCGCTTTTTTGGCTTCAAAATTTTTCCAAAGAAATGTAACAAGTGAGATCATCTTATTTCTTAGTCCTTTGACTCCATGTGCCAATATCTTTACCGATTATTCCTCATAAATCAAATTCAGTTGAATCTTCATTCCATCAAAGTAATGATGGATAAAGGATCTGGTCGATGCTTCTTGAGCATCGATACATAAAATAAATTACGAATCTTGTCCATTTCGGAGGTCAAACTAAATAATAAACCGCTGGAAAACTCTTTTCACAATCTTATATGATCCACTAATTCTCGGACTCGGCTTCCCTTTTTGATCCAAAGCATAACAGTTTTTTCCAAGGTGAAACTTTTAAGGACTACTTTTATCCTTAAATTTATACTAAATATCTTTTCTTTCAAGATCATCATATAATTTCCATCATTCTAAAACAATTCTTAAACTGCTTTGAACCATTCTTATTTTTTCTCCGTATTTCTGAAATAAATCAAATTCAGAATCCTTTTTGTTCTCTTTCTAACTCCACATCATCAGGGACATAAATTACCCCTTGATATTATGAACATCCTTTAGACTTAACACTGAAATCTTTAATCTTCCCTTTTCACCTTACTGAATTCTTTCTAGACATGTCTTATCTTTCATCTATAAATCTTTGATCTGATTTGTCAAAGTAGATTTAAGCTGAAGCTATGTAATCAATATACTGTTTTCTTCCAAATATAATTATGCATTTAATGCTTATAAACCAAATAATGACTTTTTGCTAAATATATCAACTACTACATTAGCCTTATTACATCAATAAACATCCCAACATGTTGAGAGACGTATTATTGAATAAGGCAGAATCTTTACTGGATTCATACTGCACTAGTACTAGTGCCAATATCAAATCTTCTTTTACTGGTAATAATATAATTATAATTTAACCTTAGAAGAATATTACTACTTCTTTGACTATCCTCACTGGAGCTTCCAAACATGATATACCGTGTCGTTTAAAACCTCAATCTAATAACCTTTGCAACTAGGTATTTAGCTTCCTCAATCTAGTAAGAGCCATTTTGTAGAGTATAATCAATATGGGTCCAATATTGGATTAAATCCAATCTTAAACTTAGCCTCTCGATTAAGCATCAAGACTGACAGCTCCTCTTGAGCAACCCCTTTTTAAAACTTACAAACAATAGGAATACTCTCTCCAACTTACCCTTGATGATAAGTATTCATAACATAAGTTAAATCATTTTCACATTGGTAACAATTTCCAACAAAAATCGGTATGCTCATGCAAGCCAATTATCAGAACACTCACTTGATTGGTTTTGTGGTTTTCTTGAGTCTCCAACATTAATTATAAATGTTAGAAAATTCTTAATTTTCCTTGTCCCGATCTCTTAGCGGAACTAAATAATAAACTCAGCTTGATATCTTTGCCGAGAATCCTCACCACTTCTCAGATGTGGTGAAATACATAATGATTCATTATTCTTTTTTCAAGCTGTAATCCTCTATTTAGGTATTTTCTCATTCTGAACCCTTTCCATTGCATTCAACATAATTTACTGCTTCATAGAATTTTGAAATACATAAGGCAGTCAGTACTTCTTTGTACCTGACCTCTAACCCTCTATGAACTATCATGGCATGCTCTCTTTCTATATGTAGGAAACAGTTTAGAAACAAGACAGCTCAGTTTATTAAACTTGCACTCATATCCATAATAATCCAATTGCCCAAATTAAGATGCAAGAACCCCGTTGCATCTCTAGAATATACTTTGTTACGGAACACTCAAATAAAGAACTTCTAGCTAACAAACTTTTGAGTATGTACCGTAACATTACTTTATCAAATACGGTTCTAATCCTTTCAGATGAGATACTACTTTATTTTTAGTCTCCTCTGATCATCAATACAGAGTTTCTTCAACATAATCTTTATATCATTAAATCGTAGATTAATAGTCATAGGATCTCCATCAATATTTCTCTAAAAATCTAGTGTGTAAGAACTCTCAATACTTTTACAACTGATGTGTAAGCAAGTTGATTCATAATCAAATCTAATGTCTGGAAGAAAAGCTCTTAATCCAGAATATGCATATCATATTATTCTAGCGCCTTTGCATCATGCTAATACTGAGGGTAGAATATTATCCTTAACCTTATCATTCTCGTGAATCTCTTGTTGATCCATTAGCCTAAACACCTGGCACGATTCTTTTACCCTCACACCATGATATTTTAACATTATTATCATAATGAAGTAAGCAATTGCATCCATTCCAACAAGTAAAATCATCAGTAATTATGACATCGTAGTGGCATGTATACACTTTTGACCTTTACCATACTTCGTTTAGCTCCAGAGCTGGCTAAACCTATAGCTCTGATGCCAATAAATGTAACCCCCTTCCCATATCCGTACACCAGATACGAGTCGAAAATGTTATGACTTTTTTATTCAAAGAATCAGGGTAATTTAAAATTTTTATAAAATTTCTCCATGGTCACCTTTCCTAAAATTTCTCCAACCAAATCATGCTTAACTTTATTTAAAATTGACATAATTATTTATTCGAGTTCCAATCAATTATCTTAACATGCATCTCATCACTAAAGGTTATTCTTAACTTTGAATCTTTCCAGAAACGCCAATTATCACGAACCCATAACGAACTTTAAAGGCCAATCACAACTCAAATAGGTTTAGCACATATAAATGCAACTGTACTAATCAAACCTTAATTAGGATGTCATTACTGTGATTACTTGTTGAGCTTTCCAATATTGATGCACTGCTCTTCTCACCCTCATCTTGATTTACTTACATGTGTACAATCAAACACACACTAAGTACGAACTTAGTGAGGCAATATAGAATGTAATAACAATTATTTAAACTTTATTTAACTTCATGGCTACATTTATATATCATGATATATGCCAATGCATTCACTTTCACATTGCATTATTAAATATTTATTATATGCCAATGTCATAAGATTTTCATGCTTGCTCGTTTATCATAATATGCCTTATATGCGTCATGAATCACTAGTTAAGTATTACCATCATATAAATCATATATCCACATAGTATAAACCAGATATAAATTTTCTTACTGATATACTTTCCATTTTCCCCGAGAGTTCATATCCCTTCTAACCTATTTCCCGTGTTATTATCCCTTTATTTGTAGCCCGATTATCAATGATTTCCCGGTTTCCCGATTTCATAGCCCAAATATAACCTTGAGGACCCTGGGTACGCGAGTCAAATATGCACCGAAGTGCATTTCCCGCACATTTATAAGGCTGTGCTAACCATACACTATGTGTTAATTACTAACACTATAGTGCTATCCCGGATAATTATGCACCGAAGTGCTAACCCGCACATTTATAAGGTTGTGCTTACCATGCACTAAGTGTACTTTTAACACTATAGTGCTATCCCGAATTCCTGATTATGCAACGTGTTCCTGGACCCTATGGCATGCCAACTATACCTTGTCCCCCAATGACTCATTTGGGCATAATTCCAGTATTTATTCCATCCATGGCAAAGTATATCAATATAATTTAACATTGAGCAGTTCATACCCGAAATGACATTTATAACATACCATCATCAATAACTAGTGATCAATGCATTTGTTTTCAACCTTTGACATATTTAAAATATGTCAAATATATGATTAATGACATAAATATCATGCCGATATAGAAACCCGGTAGACTTATCGCAAGTCTTACCATTGATGTATAAAACATCCATGTATCATGTTATGTATGCATTACACTCATCTAGGCCATTTATTAGCATGCCTCAGTAAATTCTACTCGATCCTTTCCTTTATTGAACCTCGAACCTTCTTTGATTCGAACTTGACTTCATTAATCACATGAATAAGATAACATGTTTGTTAGATTCAAATCTAACAATACCTTAACCATAATGTCTAATATAATCATTCGAATATAAAATTTCCAAATATAAACTTCTAATTTATACTAACTTCTTCTTATTTTTATACTTGTCAATTTAGTCCTATCACTTTCTTCAAACCATCAATTCATCATCTTCTTCATCAAATAATTATTCAAAATAATTCCCTTTTATTTTATTTTTTTGCTAAAATAGTCCCTAAAATGCAAAGGTAAAGATTCAAACTTCTTAACTTTGCAATTTAGTCCTCAAATCAACACTACTACCTTAATTATATTATTTTAACTAAAAATCAGATCTACTCCCCATCCAAGAATTCGTTTCCGATTTGGTCACTTGATTTTGACAAATTGTCAAAATGGTCACTAATTCGATTCAACATCGATTTAGCATTCTAACCTAAATTTCACATCTCCAACATCATTAATTACATATATACACCCCAATTTCAAAAATTTCAGATTTGGTCACTTAACTTTGAAGCTTGCCGAATTGGTCCCTATATTTTTAACTTAGGGTTTTACTTCCAATCAACAAATCAAGCTTACTAGATCATTAATCCAACATCACAAACCCTAAATTAAAATTGAATCCATAAACCCTAATCATCTGCATAATAATCAAAACATGTAAAACTTAAATCCCAACTCAATATCATGATTTTAACATCATACTAGCTAGATTTCAACTTGAATTCAATCATGGAATCATAAAATCTCAAAATCCCAAATTTCATCCATAAACCCTAATTTCTTTCTCATGTAAATTCTCATCAATCAAGCATGGATTCCATGAATTATTGATATCAAAAGATAGAGCTTGAAGAGTATAACAACTTTGTAGTTCAAAAGATTACCTGAAAATCGAGTTTCAGGGCTTAAATCGAGATTGGAAAAATTTCTTCTTCTATCCCCTCTTTCTCCACGTTTCAAGGATGGAAAAGATGAAATTTGTTCATCTTTTAACTATTTGCAACTATTAAATGAATTTAAAATTCATTTAAATAGTGAAATTACAAATTTAACCTTTAAATCCAATGGCTAATTTAATCACATCTAAAATCAAGGGCCAAGATTAAATCCATGTGTATTTCATCTTCCAAAAATGTCCTCAACATTTCAATAATATTTTAAAATTGCCATCCTTTGCAGATGACCAATTTGCCCTCCAACTATTGTTTATTTACTAGCTTGTTTAAAAATTGCCATTCCATTAAAATCTAACTAAATTAGTTCCTCCTCAACCAGCCACCATTCTATATATATTATTTTATGATTTTCCATGGCTTATGGAACAGCCTCTGAAATTTTAATTCAATCCGATTTCCCGATATTCACAAAATACTTTTACTATGATTTTACCTTTATCGAGCTATCAGATCTATTCCGAAAATTCCATATTTCCATAATGCTCCTCATATCATCATCTTTCATCTAATGAAACAGATTTAATCTTGAGTTAGTATTTTACCAACTTTGCCCTTCTAATTTTCCAAAATTACAATCTTGCCTTTTTTTTCATCCAACGGCTCATATTTAGCATGGAAAATCAACTTAAATCCAAGGGTTCAAATTCTTCCAACAGAAAGAAAATATCTTAAACATGTAAAATGACATAATCAAGCTCGGCTTATCATCCTTCAAAATGTCCTGGATATTCAATTCGATCCGAATATCCGAATATTCTTCCAAACTTTATCGCTTTATAGCAAAAAATACAAGCTTTGTACAAAAAATTTGAGTAACACAGAAAGGTCACCCTTGGGGTGAACTATTCATTTACGGGATCAAAATACATAACTTTTGAAAATTGCACGTTGTTCCCTAAATGTTTCCAAACTTTACACTTTAACCACAAAACTTTCAAGATTTTCATTTTGGTCACTAAATTTTATACTTCAATTCCCATTCCAATTTTCCTCAAATTTCAACCAAACTTTGTAATTATCCTAATTAACTTGCCCTCTATCATATGATGCTTTTAAATCTCAGAGATTCCTTTTCCATGACCCATAATCGAAGAAATCCTAATTTTTGCATTTTTGTCATTTTAGTCACTAAGATAACTTTTAAGCTATTATCTTAGTACTAAATGATCCTTAATAAACTTAATAAAATTTGGGGTATTACACCCAAATTGTATTGTAAGCATGAAAGCAATTTAATCTAATGATTTTGTGAAATAGCCAATTTCCTTAGATGAAAAGAAGTTACATATTAGGTTGCTTGCAGGATAAGAAATGTATGAATGGTTGCCTATGCCTTGTTTAAAGGATTGTTTCTTCTTGGTTGATAATTGCCGATTGCTTAGATGATTGTTGTAGTCATGTATGATCAATTGCTTTTGCTTGCTTTGCCATGTCTCTCGCTCATCATTCGAATGGTATAAGATGATTTGAAGTCTAGTGTGAACTTAATTGTTAACTAAGTAAGTTTGAATGCATTGTTGTTCTATGATTACTTTATTATTCTTCTTGGTTCGAATGGCATGCCTTGATTTGTCCTTGCTTGGTTGCTAAGTAACGCTCCCGAATCGAGTTACTACTAACCCGGGTAGGGGTGTTACATAAGCACATTCAAATATAACTAGATCATGTAACCAAGTTCCATTCTCCATATTCAACAAGTCATGCCTAATTCATTCACATAGCATCTAGATATCATGGTATTAAACATTTCCAACCAAGTCTTTACAAGCTTCTAAAGATCAAGGCCATATATATATATACAAAATTCAAAATGAACAAAATGCATGATCTAGCTTGATTATTACATATCTAGGTGCCACCAACTAGGAGAGTTACAAAATAGATTCGAAGTCATACTTCTAGCTCTGCTTGTATCTTGCTTCAACCTTAAGGAATATAGCTTTAAGATCTCTTTAAACCTGTGGTTTGGGAAGGATGGAAACAATAGTGATAAGTACATAATGTACTTAGTGAGGTAGTAACTATTTACTAGCCAATTATCAAGTACAACCTAGCTAAGGTTTGAGCATGTGAAGTTAAGTCTAACATAAGGCTTCAAGTGTTTCAAAACAAGTAGGGAGTCAAGTAGTCATGTATAGCTATTACCATTTATATACATCATCACAAGCACAAGAACACATATAATTAGGCCTCAATCTCAAGTAAATACTTAATTCTTGCTTCAATACCATTCGAACAACAATTAACAAGAAGGTTGTTTCCATTTCAAGTTGGATCGAGTATTATATCAAGACAAGAGGCATGTTTAAGCATATCAATTCGAGTATGATCACTTTTCAAGTATCATGTAAGCAAGAAATTTCAAGGTATCAAGTCAAGTATCATTCAAGCTTTAGGCCATGCATTTCTTTCTTGCTGATTCATTTTAGATTAGGCCTTGGTACATAGTTATGTCTAGGTAATCGAGTCACCAACCAACCTATCGCCAAAACAAGAAACTGGTCATATTCCTCCTACTATCGCCAAATAAGGACCTTGGCCCAGGACCGTAGTCCACCCAATTACAATGAGCTCTAGACTATATGGCATGCCATCCTACCTATGACTAACTAGCAACCAAGGCTTTATTTGTATTACTCGTCAATTAAGTAAGCTTCAAGATTTCAAGGCAAATACTCACAACAAGATCATGGCAAGTTAGTAGCTTATTCAAGCATCCCTTTCAAGTGTTTATCTATCAAGATCGAGATAGCCCTTAGGCCATTCGAGCCTTAGCTCAATATATCATGCATTCATTATAATTCAAGCAAGTTTGCATTTCAAGTTATCATAGCATCAAACAAGATTATGTTTAAGCATATTTGATTTATTCGATTAGGTCAATACAAGAAACCATAGAAGATCAATCCATTGTTACATGATCCATTTGCATTACCAACTCATATATCAAGCATATCTTGCTACCAAGTTTCCATTTAAGTCATTCTTCCCTTAATTCATTTCCAAGCATAGTTTAGATTCATTTCATAGCATAAACATATCAATGGAATAGTAGTTGTGCATATTTGGTTAGGACCTAAGTCCTAACCCTATGTGAAAGCTACACTCAAAATACTCCAAGCTAGTTTTGATCCTTGATCCAAATCCCTTTTTGCTTGTTACTAGGTTGCCCAACTTTATCTTCTTTAACAAGATCCACTCATTGTTCTAACATACATCCAATATAATGGAATCAAAATCAACAACCAAACAATACATTTCAAGCAACCCAAGTTCACAAGAAACTAGAGTCAAGCATTGTATTTCCAACAATCAAACAATTTAAGAATTTCTATTTAGCATTTTCATTCATGTTAACTTAGCCATTGTATAACATGGAAAAACAATTTCATATTTTCAATCTTATTAAAACAGTTTTGCCCTGCTCTTAAACTGCCCAAAACAGTCCCATTTTAACTGTATTTACAATGTTATACAAAACAGTCCTCAACAGTCATAATTTTTGCTAAAACAATCCACTAAAACAGTTTGCAATTACACCCTTCTATTTGTTCTACAAAATAGTCCAAATTGTGATTATCTCATACAATTCATGTTAACAAACTTTTAATCCAACTTCCCTTATTTTTTAAGTCACTATTTCCAGCCCCTAATTCATACAATTCAGTCCCTAGATCATTCATGATTTCAATTCTAGTCCCTATTTCACATACATCTCAAGTAGCATCTTAAATTAGTCCAATTGATCATTATTCAAGCAATTCAATCCAGAAAGCATTTAAATTGACTTTCCCCTATTTTACGTTCATAAATTCCAGCCCTCAATTCTGTCAAAACAGTCCCTAGTTAGCCATTTAACAATCAAATGTGATTAGTTTCATCTTTAAGCTAAATTTTCACTATCTAACCATGATTTTCAATTGATTAACATCTCAATTTAACATGTTTCTAAATTTCCAGCAAGCTTTTTACTCAATTCAAGTCCCAATTCATGCAATTTGAATTACCTTATCAAGTTACATGATCAATCAAACAATGGTTTCATTCATGTACATATATCATTCGGTCAAGCATAATTTCATCCTATTTTCAATAGCATTTAAACCAAATTCAAGCTACAATTCAAGCATAACATCTAACATAAAATTCTATGAATCCAAGTTCAATTTCTATAATCAATCATTCATCCGAACAAGTTCGCTGAGGAGGAAGGACTTAGAAATCACTTACAATCTTCCTAGTTATCCAAGTACATGAAAGATAGGATCACATGCAAGCTTCCAATCTCTACAATGGTGGCTTTTCTTTCCCTAAAGGGTTGAGAGGGTTTCGGCCAAGGAAGGAGAAAGGATGAGTGGAGAAGATGATAGGAAAATGGACACCTATCCATGTTGTTATTCCTTGGCTTGACCGAATACCTCCACTTGGCAATTCAAGGTCTAATTACTTCATAACTCCTTAGTTACACATGCTAGTTGCATGGAAAACAACATTTAAACATGTTTACTTTTTGATCCTTCATGATTCGGCTATTTAGTTATCAAATCCATTTAATTTGGTCATTAGATTTAATCAATTCTTCTAATTTGTAGATTGTTTGTACAATTAAGTTCTAATTAGTTTGTGACATGTTACTAGGCCATGATTTGGGGTATTACATTCCTTGTGACTTGAATTGATCAAGCTCTCTTTTCTTATTATAGTATGTCTAAAACAAGGTTGGCTAAATACAATGAAAGTCCAATCGGCTCCTCCACTGAAGGATGTAGTGTAAGGATGAATCAAGATCTTCAAAAGCCTGCTGAACCTCAACAAGTTCAGCAGGAAGTTCTTGCAATCCATCTCATACAAAAGGAATGCTTCTCTAGTTTAAAGGAGATGTTCGATCAAACGGTTGTCTCAGTGAGACAACATCCTCCACCCTTTGCTGAACCTCCACTTGTAAAACCAACTAGAGCCCAATTGATAAACTAGCCCAACATCGGGCTTATACTTTCACTGGAGCATGTGAAGAGAAACCTGAAGAAGTCGAGTATTGGTTAGAAGCTCGAGAATTTTGACCAAACAATCGCAGTGTACTGATGAACATAAACTAGAGTGTGTAGAAACCCTTTTGGCTGAAGAAGCATTAAATTGGTGGGAGACTACAACCCTTGCAGCTCCAAAGGAATCTATCACATGGGAATTTTTCCTTAAGGAGTTCAAAAAGAAGTATATTAGTGACTAGTATTTGGCTGATAGAAAGAAGAAATTCTTGTATTTGAAGCATGGGGGAAACCAATCGAACAATATCTGAATAAATTTTGCAATTACTGTAAATATGGGTCGGATTTTATAAAGAAGGAGGAAGACAAGTGTAGAATGTTCATAGATGGACTCAATGATGAATTAGTTCCAATGTTCACAGCTCTAGGGATTACAGATTTCCAAGAATTGGTTAATTGAGTTATTGCCACTGAAGCTAAGATGAAAGCTTCTAGAAAAAGAAAGAAAAATCAATCACGGGGTGATAAAAGATCTAGGGAAGACAACAAATCTCATTGGCGAAATAAGAAGCAAAAGCATCAAGGAGGAAATTCTACTAGTTACAACAACTTCTCAAAGGGGAATTATATTCCTAAACCTCAATCTGTGGCTAAATCATCTGCTCCTACTACGTCCTTGAATAGCCCTGGGAATACAGGGAGGGAAACTTCAATCCCTGCTTGTAGAATTTGTCAAAAGAACCATACGAGGCAATGTCAAAAATTGACTAATGCTTGTTATTTGTGTGGGGATACTACACACTATGTGAAAGATTGTCCTGAAAACCCGAACAAGTTGCCTTTACATTCACCAAAGGGTTCGAACTACAACCAGTCCCCTAGGGGAAAAGGACTGAAACAAACCAATTCTGGGAATGTCTCTAAAAGGAAAGGGCAAGGATCAAATGCTACCTATCAAGAGTCTCGAGCTCCTGCTCGAGTCTACCATATTTGTGGTCGTGAAGACGAAGATTCACCTGAAGTTATTACAGGTACAATTTACCTTGAATTACAACCTGTTTATGCCCTTTTTGATCGGGTTCAACTCACTCATTGATAAGCTTTCCATTGCTTAAGAAGTTGAATCTAAAACTTGAACCCACCCAAAATGAATTAATGGTTATAAATCCTATAGGTGATAGAATGAAAGTGAATCAAATTTGTAGAAACCGTTCTTTGTACATTCAAAATATTCTTTTTATTGCTGATCTTATAGCCTTACCTTTCTTTAATTTTGATATCATTTGGGGTTTAGATTGGTTGGGAAAACATAAGGCTATGGTAGATTGCCATAGGAAAAGATTGTATCTTCAAGGCTTAGGGATGGAATCCATTATCTTGTTAAGCAAGAAACCCTTCAAATCATTGGTTACCTTTGCTTTTATATCTTATTTGAATGAGCCTCCCTTGTCTAGTGAATCCATATTAACTGTATACGAATTTCATGATGTCTTTCTCGAGGAATTGTTGGGTTTACCACCAACAAGGGAAGTGGAATTTAGAATTGAAGTTCAAACAGGTTCTACACTAGTTTCAATTGCCCCCTATCGTTTAGCTCTAGTCGAATTGAGTGAGCTCAAGAATCAATTGCAAGAACTCCAAGTTAAGGGTTTTATTAGACCCAGCTCATCTCTGTGGGGAGCCCCAGTTTTATTCGTGAAGAAGAAAGATGAAAAAATGAGACTTTGTATTGATTATCGACAACTTAATCAGCTCACTTTTAAGAACAAATATCCCTTGCCAAGAATAGAAGATTTGTTTGATCAATTGAGAGGTGCCATTGTGTTTTCTAAAATTGACCTTCGATCTGGGTATTATCAAATGAGACTCAAGGAAGATGATATTCCAAAAATAGCTTTTCGAACCTGTTATGGTCATTATGAATTTTTAGTGATGCCTTTCGGCTTAACTAATGCCCCAACAGCCTTCATAGACCTCATGAACCGGGTTTTAAACCTTTCTTGGACAAGTTTGTTGTAGTCTTCATTGACGACATCCTTGTTTATTCGAGAAGCAAAGAAGTACATTCAAATCATCTAAGAATTGTGTTGCAAACTCGTTAGGATCATCAATTGTATGCTAAATTTAGCAAATGTGAATTTTGTCTTCCTGAAGTGTCTTTCCTTGAACACGTGATATATGCAGAAGGTATTAAGGTTGACCCGAAGAAAATATAGTCCATTGTAGATTGGAAACTACCAAAGAATATTGGAGAAGTGAGAAGCTTCCTCAGTTTAGCTGGGTATTATATAAGATTTATGAAAGGATTCTCCATTCTAGCCACACCATTGACTCAACTACTCAAGAAGGATGCTCCATTCGAATGGGGTGAAAACCAGTAAAGGAGCTTCGATCAATTGAAGCAAGTCCTTACTCGAGCACCTGTTTTAATTCAGCCAGAACCAGGAAAAGGCTTTACAGTCTTTAGTGATGCCTCCCATCTCGGGTTGGGATGTGTATTGATGCAAGACGACAAAGTAATTGCTTATGTTTCACGACAATTAAAGCCACATGAAATTAATCTACCCAACACACGACTTAGAATTGACTCCGGTCGTGTTTGCTTTAAAAATTTGGAGGCACTACTTGTATGGAGAACGATGCCATCTATTTACTGATCATACGAGTTTAAAGTACATTCTAACTCAAAAGGATTTGAATCTCCGACAAGGAAAGTGGATAGAATTGCTCAAGGATTATGATTTGTTCATTGACTATCATCCGGGAAAAGAGAACATTGTGTCTGATGCACTCAGTCGTAAACGTTCTATTGGTAAGATCACTTTTTGATCATGTATGATATTGTTCTATTCAAAACTTTAATTCATCTTCCCTAATCATCAGTTTTCGAATTGTTGCACTAACAAACTTCAATGCTCATTTCAAGCTTTTAAAGAATCAAAGTCATCTAGCTGAATTGCAGATTCACTCAAAATTAAAATCGAGAATTAAACTGCCTCAAAAGAATGATCCCGAGTTACAGAAGTACTAGGGAAAATTGAATCAGAACCCAATTCTGAATTTTCCTTCAAATCGAATGGTATCTTTTATTTTAAAGATAGGGTTTGTGTGCCTAATGATCAAAAATTGAAGAACGAAATGCTTCTTGAAGCACATAAAAGCCCATTCTCGATCCACCCGAGGTCAGTCAAAATGTACAAAGATTTAAAGGAGGTTTATTGGTGGCCAGGAATGAAATCGAACATTAATGAATTTGTGTCCAAATGCCTCACTTGTCAGAAGGTAAAAGCTGAACATCGAGTACCAGCTGGCTCCTCCAACCAATTGAAATACCACAATGAAAATGGGAACGAATCACAATGGACTTTGTATCAGGATTACCCCTCTCACCGAAGAAACACGATGCTATATGGGTAATTGTCGATAGATTTTCAAAATTGGTTCATTTTCTACCTATTAGAATGGACATGAAACTAGACCATTTAGCCGATTTGTACATAAAGGAAATAATTAGACTCTATGGTGTTCATGTGTCTATTATTTCAGACCGAGACTCTCGATTTACTTCTCGATTCTGGAAAACACTTCAAAAAGCTTTGGGGACTCATTTGAACCTTAGTACGACTTTCCATCCCCAAACTAATAGGCAATCTGAAAGGATAATTCAGATATTGGAAGACATGCTTAGAGCTTGTATTATAGACTTTGGGAAAAATTAGGAAAAGTCCATGCCATTGGCTGAATTTGCTTACAACAATAGCTATCAATCTTCTATCAAGATGGCACCATTTGAAGTACTCTACGGAAGGAAGTGTAGATCTCCTATATGTTGAACCGAATTAGGAGAAAACAAGACTCTAGGCCCTGGATTGATTCATGAGATTGAGGAGCAAATTCAGATAATTTATCGAAGATTGAAAGAAGCTTTTGATTGACAAAAAGCTTATGCCGATATCAAGAGAAGAGATGTGCAACATGAAGTGGGGGATAAAGTATTTTTGAAAGTGTCTTCATGGAAGAAAATTATCAGATTTGGGAAAAAGGGAAAATTGAGTCCTCGATTCATAGGACCTTTTGAAATTGTAGAGAAAATTGGCCCAATTGCTTATAAGTTGGCTCTTCCAAAGGAATGTAATAGAATACACAATGTATTCCACGTATCGATGCTCAGAAGATATCGATCTAATCCATCTCACATATTGGAACCTGAAGAAGTTAAACTCAACCACGATCTATCTTATGATGAAGAACCAGTTCAGATTCTTGAAAGTGATGTTAAAAGACTTTGCAACAAAATGGTTCCAATAGTTAAAGTATTATGGAGAAATCATGATGTTTAAGAAGCCACTTGGGAACCTGAAGCAACTATACGAAGTTAATACCCTCATCTCTTTTCTGTAGGTAAATTCGGGGGCGAATTTCCTTTAAGGGGGAGGGAATTGTAATATCCCTAAATTTAGAGCTAGGAAAGTTGAGTGACCATTTAATTGGTCATATATTAAAATGAAGTATATAGCTTGGTAAGGACCAAATTGTTAGACTAAGGAAAAGAGGGAACCGTTGTAAAAGGGACTAAATTGATATAACATAAGAATTTAGGTATTGCATGTTGATTTAACTTTGCTTAGTGGACATTACACATGTCCACTCTCTTCCTTATTCAATTGGTAAAATGGAGAAAGAGGAAACTCATCTTCTTCAACTCTTATTTGAATCATTTTAGAGAGACTAGATGAGTGAGAAAGCATGATACTTTGTGAGAAGATCAGTTTGAAGGGAAGAACTCAATTAATTGGATTATATCTTTGTATCTAGTGAAGGTAAATCTATCCATTTATGATCATGCATGTATATATAGATGGTTGTTGATTTTGATTTTAGTGATTAGAAGGATATTCGATTGAATGCTAGGAAGAATTGATAGAATGGAAAAACAATTTGAGTCTATATAGATAATGGTTGCTTAGCCTAAGAATTGTTTGGAAGATCTTTACCTAATGTTTGATTGATTAGATAAAATTTGAATGATATATATTGTCCCTTGCAATTGGGGAATTGAATTTAACTTGATAACTTGTTTGGACAGATTCGAATGATATATATTGTCCCTTGCAATTGAGGAATTGAATTAACTTGATAACTTGTTTGGACATCCTTGGTCGAATGAAACAGGGCTGGAGCTAATTAATTGAATTCATGGAACATTAGACTTTTGTTTGTTATTGATGGATGTAAACCTAACAATATTGAGTCAAGAGCTATAGCTTATTAAATGGGAAGAAAATGAATTAGATTGTAAGTTGCACATGAGGATGGTTTACTTGATTGAGTGTTAAATCTAAAATTCTGCCGTGTCCTGTTTTGTTTATGTATATATGCAAGTTATAAAAGGGAGTTTGATGTGAATTATTGAGTATTAATGTATCAATTGGAGTATAAAATACGCCAAAATATTTGAATCGGTTATATTGATAAATAGATTGGAAATATGGCTACAACTTAAATAACAAAGTTAGTGATTGCAAAGAGGATTGAACTGCCAATTTATTAAATTGAACAAGGGCTGGATTGTTGAGCTTAAATAGAGTGTGATATGAGTCTAATGAATTTAGATATATATTGTATTGTAACATGTAAAGATCGGGAGGAATTTGAGGAGTAAAAGGGCCACGTTGAGCAACAAGTCGATAGACTTAAAGGAGTCGTAATTCGGGATTGTTAGTAGCTCAGAGAAAACTAGTGAGTGTAGTTTAAAGTATCGGAAAGCATTCATACCTTTCCGAGCTTTAAATTCTGGTTTTATTTAATTTAAACTTGATAAATTGTTTATATACTTGTTTGGTGGATTGCAAGCATGGATATAAGGTAAGTATTTTCCTTGGGAAAATGCTGTAAGTTCAAATTGAATGGCTATTAGCATTGTTATATATATTTAGTAACCATAAGGTTGATCTTTGATAGATAAAGAAGTAGCTTATGACTTGTTTACTATAGATTGGTAATATGAATCATCTTTTGGTCTAAAAGACATAAATTGAGGTATAATTGACAAAACATGTATTGGCAATGACATTGAACAATTGGAATCGATGTTGATGATTATATTAATAACTATTGAAAGATCGAATCTTGAAATCGATTATTGAGTAGATAATTATTCATTGAAAGAATCGTTATTGATATATTGATGATGGGGTACATATTGCATAATGGCACTGGATGTGCATATTGAATTGGATCAAGCTCAAACTTATAACTATTGTAAGCCTTGGTTTCAAGTTCGTTTTAGATATAGTTGGCATGCCATAGAGTCCATAGAGCTCAGTGTCGTGTTGGACTACGGTATGTGATAATAGTCCCTAATTGGCGACAATAGGAGGGAAGTGTGTGTATGGTCATTGCTGACAGTAGGAGGAATTGACCGATACCTTGGGTGCCATATTGTTATTGTTTTCTGGGGTGATAGTTTGGTTGGGGACTCGTGTATCTAGATCGAGATTTTAATTCTCAAGGAAAAACCTGTAATACCCAAAAATTTACTAAGTAGATTAAGGGTCATTTAGTACGAAGATAATAGCTTAAAAGCTAACTTAGTGACTAAAATGACAAAAATGTGAAAGTCGGGATTTCTTTAATTATGGGTTTTGGGAAGGAAATTTCTAAGGTTTAAAGGTCTTATGTGATAGATAGTGAATTGAATAAGGTATTCTTAAAGTTTGGTTGAATTCCAAGGAAAATTGGAATGGGAATTGAAGTTTAAAGAGGTAGTGAGCAAAATGTAAATTTTGGAAATTTTATGGCTAAAGTATAAACTTTAGAAAAGTTTGGGGACTAAAGTTGTAATTTCCTAAAAGTAAGGGTTTTTATTTCATAAATAAATGGATCACCTAAAGGTGTGAATCAAATGCGGAATTATTGGTTCGATCTGATATTTCGATTATTGGGAAAATCGTAGTTAAAGT
Organism: Hibiscus mutabilis; assembly: GCA_019671005.1. Taxonomy (NCBI): domain Eukaryota; kingdom Viridiplantae; phylum Streptophyta; class Magnoliopsida; order Malvales; family Malvaceae; genus Hibiscus; species Hibiscus mutabilis. The sequence goes on from CM033715.1 coordinate 56,484,495, forward strand.
TTAAGTGGAATTCGGATACCCAGATCGAACTGGAAAATTATGAAATTTTGCCATATGATAGAGAAAGGTTATAAAAGTCATTTCCAAGTGTTGGAAATATTTTTAGTTTGATTCAAGATGAATCCTACGGTTTATTTTTGAGTAAAGGATTATTTATCGGTATATTGGATTGAATGGAAATTTTGGAGACTGATTCAAAAGACATGGAAAAATTCATAAAATATTATTTTATGAATATTTTATTGTATTTGATTGGATTCCAACTAGATTTAGTTGAATTTTTACAAGAATGACAAACTAGTAAATAAAAACAGTTGGAGGGCAAATTGGTCATTTGGCCCAATGGCATTTTTGTAATATTTAAAAAGTTATAAGGGCAATTTTGGAAAGAGAAATTGGAAGATTAAATCTTGGCCCTTGATTGATGATAAAATCAATCTCAACCATTGGAAAAAAGGGCAAGATTGTAATTTCACTATTAAATGAATTTAATATTCATTTAATAGATATATGTGTAAAATAATGGTGAAAAGATGAACATTCTTTTCCAGCCAAAAAACGTGAGGGCTAGGGAAAGAAAGAGAAAATTTTTCCAAGCTCGATTCAAGCCCCGAAACTCGATTTTCAGGTAATCTCTTCAACTACAAAGTTGTTCTACTCTTCAAGCTCTATCTTTTGATATCAATAATTCATGGAATCCATGCTTGATTGATGAGAATTTACATGAGAAAGAAATTAGGGTTTATGGATCAAATTGGGGCTTTTGAGATTCTATGATTCTATGATTGAATTCAAGTTGAAATCAACCTAGTATGATGTTAAAATCATGATATTGAGTTGGGATTTAAGTTTTACATGTTTTGATTATTATGAAGATGATTAGGGTTTATGGATTTAAGTTTAATTTAGGGTTTGTGATGTTGAAATAATGATCTAGTAAGCTTGAATTGTTGTTTGGAAGCAAAACCCTAAGTTAAATTGTGTAGGGACCATTTCAACAACTTGAAACGTTGAAGGACCAAATCTGAATTTTTAGAATTTGGGGTGTATTTGTGTTATTAATGATGTTGGAGATGTAAAATTGATGTTAGAATGCTAAACCGATGTTGAATTGAATTATGGACCATTTTGACAAATATTCAAAATCAAGTGACCAAATAGGCAATGAATTCTTGGATGGGGATTAAATCTGATTTTTGGTTAAGATAATAGAATTAAGGTAGTAGTGTTGATTTGAGGACTAAATTGCAAAGTTAAGAAGTTTAAATCTTTACCTTTGCATTTTAGTGACTATTTTGGGCAAAGAAAGAAAATTAGAGGGAATTATTTGAATAATTATTTGATGAAGAAGATGATAAATTGATGTTTTGAAACAAGTGATGGGACTAAATTGATAAGTAAAAAAATAAGAAGAAGTTAGTATAAATTAGAAGTTGATTATGGAAGGCTATGATGAAGATTGAAATTTGGCAGTGACTTTGAAAATTCACCATAAATTCTACAAAATGGTTAGATGATGAATTTTATACCGTTGTAAAGATGTGTTTGTCTAGTTTCGTATCCAACAAACGGAAACTGATTTTGAGTTATGAGTCAAAAGATATGAATTTTTAATCGAATGAAGGTCAGAAAATTTACAGAGCAGTTTCTGTATGTGACGGGAGTTTGAAGAATTTTCATAATTTTTGTAGATTTTATTAATTTATGTGGCTTATACCGTTAGAGCCGTTATCGAATATAGTTTTTCCAGTGTAAAGGAAATTAAGATCCGGTATGTATTCTGCCCAGTATAAGTAAATCTTTAAAGGTAGCACAAGCTGTAAGAAAATAAAATTTGAAACATTTGGTATTTAAATGTGAGTTAGCAAGCTCTGAAGAATTATTAGAAGTTCAAATTGGTCACTAGGGACCATAATGATTTAGTGAAAAATACAAGGAAGAAAGGAAAAATAATTGAAAATTTTATATTCGAATGATTATATTAGACCGCATGGTTAAGGTATTGTTAGATTTGAATCTAACAAATATTTTATCTTATTCATGTGAATAATGAAGTCAAGGCCGAATCAAAGAAAGTTCGAGGTTCTATAAAGGAAAGGATAGAGTAGAATTTAGTGAGGCGTGCTAATAAATGGCCAGGTGAGTGCAATGCATACATAACATGATACATGGTTGTTTTATACATCATTGGTAAGACTTGCGATAAGTCTACATGATTTATATGTTGGAATGATATTTATGTCATTGATCATATATTTGACATATTTTAAATATGTCAAGGGTTGAAAACAAATGCATTGATCACTAGTTATTGATGATGGTATGTTATGAATGTTATTTCGGGTATAAACTGCTCAACATTAAATTATATTGATATACATTCTCATGGATGGAATAAATTCGGGAATTTTGCCCAAATGAGTCATTGAGGGATAGGGTATAGTTGGTATGCCATAGAGTCCAGCAGCATGCTGCATAATCGGGAATTCGGGAAAACACTATAGTGTTAAAAGTACACTTAGTGTATGGTAAGCACAACCTTGTAAACGTACAGGATAATGGTTAGCACGGCCTTATAAACGTGCAGGATAATGGTTAGCACGACCTTATGAACGTGCAGGATAATGGTTAGCATTATAACGTGCGGGATAATGGTTAGCACGGTCTTATAAACGTGCGGGTTAGCACTTCGGTGCATATTTGACTCGCGTACCCAAGGTCCTCAAGGTTATATTTGGGCTATGAAATTGGGTCGGGAAATCATTGATAATCGGGCTATAAATAAAGGGATAATAAATGGTAAACGAGTTTAGAGTATATGAACTCTCGGGACATATTTATATGAACACTCAGGGAAAATGGCAAGTATGTCGGTAAGAAATTTATATCCGGTTTATATTATGTTGATAAATGATTGGTATGATGGTAATATTTATATAGTGATCATGATGCATATAAGGCATATTATGATAGCCGGGCATACATGAAAGTCTTATGACATTGACATATATCATGCTATATAAAGTAGCCATGAACTTGAATAAAGTTTAAATTATTGTTATTAATTTCCTTTATTGCCTCACTAAGTTTGTACTTAGCGTGTGTTTGATTGTACACACGTAGGTAAATCAAGATGAGAGGGAGAAAAAGATTGCATCAATATTGGAAAGCTCAACAGGTAATCACATTAATGACATCCTAATTGAGGTTGATTTTTATAGTGGCATGTACGCTTGCTAAACTTATTCGAGTTGAGATTGGCCTTTAAAGTTGTTATGGGTTTTAAGATAATTGATTCATGATTAGAACTTGAATAAATAATTTATGTCGATTTTAAGTAATGTTAAGCATGCTTGGGCTAGAGAAATTTTAGGATGGGTGACCATCGGGAAGTTTTCTAAAAATTTTAAATTACCTTGATCTTTAAATAAAGAAGTCATAGCATTTCGACTCATATCCGGTGTATGGATAGGGTAAGGGGGTGTTACATTTATTGGTATCAGAGCTACATGTTTAGCCGATTCTGGAGATTAAGCGAAGTATGGTAAAGGTCAAAAGTGTATACATGCCACTAGGATGTCAGAATTGCTGATGATTTTACTTGTTGGAATGGATGTGATTGCTTACTTCATTATGATAGTAATGTTAAATTCCAATGTATGAGAAAATATTTGTGTCGGTGTTTAGGCAAGTGAATCAACAAGAGATTCACGAGTGATAAAGTTAATGATAATGCTCTACCCTCAGCTTAGCATGGTGCATAGGCACCATGGTAACATGATATGCATGTTACGGTTTAGAGCTTTTCGTCCAAACATTAGATTCAATTTTGAATCAGCCTGCTTAGGCACTGGTTGTAAAAGAATTAAGAGTTATGTCATACTAGATTTTCAGAAAGATATTGGTGGAGATTCTATGATTGTTAATCTATGGTCTAAGGATATAAAGGTTAGGTTGAAGGAACTCTGTATTGATGATCAGAGAGACTAAAAATAAAGTAGTATCTCGTCTGAAAGGATTAGACCCGTATTTGATAAAGTAATGTTACGGTACATACTCAAAAGTTTGTTAGCTAGAGTTCTTTCTTTGAGTGTTTCGTAACAAAGTTTATCCTAGAGATGCAATGGAGTTCTTGCATCTTAATTTAAGCAATTGGATTATTTATGGGTATGAGTGCAAGTTAATAAACTGAGCTGATTTGCTTCTAAACTGCTTTCTCTGAGACAAAAGAAGAGTCTTTGTGACAAATATTCATAGAGGGCTAGAGGTTAGGTATAAAGAAGTACTGACTGCCCTATGTATTAAAAAAATTTATGAAGCAATAAATTATGCTGGATGCAATGGAAAGGATTCAGAATAAGAAAATATCTAAATAGAGGTCATAGCTCGTGAAGAGGAATAGTAAATCGAGATAACCACCTTTAAAAAAGTGGTGAGGATTTCTGGCAAAAATGCCAAGCTGAATTTATTACATAGTTCCATAAAAAGATTGAGACAAGGAAAATTAGGAACTCTCTGACATTTATAATTAATGTTGGAGATTTAAGAAAACTATAAAGCCAATCATGTGAGTGTTGTGATAATTGGCATGCATGAGCATGCAGAGTTTTATTGGAATTTGTTATCAATATGAAAATGATTTAACTTATGCTATGGATACTGAGCATCAAGGATAGGTTAGGAGAGTATTCCTATTGTTTGGAAATTTTAAATGGGTTGCTTAAGAGGAGCAGTCAGACTTGATGCTTAATCGAGAGACTAAGTTTAAGATTGGATTTAATCCACTAAAGGATTTATATTGATTACCACCCAGGTCGAGCAAAGGTTATAGCAGATGCTTTGAGTCGGAAAACATTCACTACATTACGAGCTTTAAATGCTCGGTTAAAGGGAAAATCAAATGGTTCGTTATTGGTAGAGTTGTAATTGAGATCATCATTGTTAGATCGGATTAAAGAAAGTATGCAACAAGATGAAGATTGCATAACCAAGATAAAGCAAGTGGAATCTGGTGGAATTAAAGATTGTGAGATTAAACCCGATGTATGTATTTACTATAAACATAAAATGTATATTCCTAAAGATGCTGAGTTGAAACTTGATTTGCTTATTAAGGCACACTATAGTCCCTTGACTATGCATCCAAAAAAAAAAAGTATCAAGATTTGAAGGTCGATATTGGTGACCTGGTATGAAAAAGAACGATATCAGAGTTTGTTGCTAAGTGCTTGACTTGTCAACAGGTGAAAGCTGAACATCAAGTACCATCAGGGAAATTGCAATCTATTTCTATTTCGCAGTGGAAATAGGATAGAGTTACAATGGATTTTGTGATAAGATTGCCATTGACTTCCAGTAAGAAAGATTCTATCTCGGTAATTGTGGATAGGTAAACTAAATCTGCTCACTTTATACCAGCTAGAATGGATTATTAGATGAGCAAGTTTGTTGAGTTGTATGTCAAAGAAATAAGTAACAAGTAAATACCATTGGTGAAAGTCATTTGACGCAATCACCAACTGGAAAAAGCAACATGGGAAGCAAAGGATGTAATGGAAAAACAATATTCGCACTTGTTTAAAACAGATACGTTTTGAAAATTCGAGGATGAATTATCTTAAGGGGGAGAGAATTGTAATACCCTAAAATTTACTAAGTTTATTAAGGGTCATTTAGTACTAAGATAATAGCTTAAAAGCTAACTTAGTGACTAAAATGACAAAAATGCGAAAGTTAGGATTTCGTTAATTATGGGTTTTGGAAAGGAAATTTCTAAGGTTTAAAGGTCTCACGTGATAGATAGTGAATTGAATAAGGTATTCTTAAATTTTGGTTGAATTCAAAGGAAAATTGGAATAGGAATTGAAGTTTAAAGAGTTAGTGACCAAAATGTAAATTTTGGAAATTTTATGGCTAAAGTATAAACTTTGGAAAAGTTTGGGGACTAAAGTTGTAATTTCCCAAAAGTTAAGTGTTTTTATTTCATAAATAAACAGATCCCTAAGGGTGTGAACCAAATGCGGAATTATTGGTTCGGTCTGATATTTTGATTATAGAAAAACTTGCAGTTAAAGTTTATGTGGAATTCGGATACCCGTATCGAACTGGAAATTTATGAAAATTTTCCATATGATAGAGAAAGGTTATAAAAGTCATTTCCAAGTGTTGGAAATATTTTTAGATTGATCCAAGATGAATCCTACAGTTTATTTTTGAGTAAAGGATTATTTATCGGTATATTGGATCGAATGGAAATTTTGGAGACTGATTCAAAAGACATGGAAAATTCATATAATATTATTTTATGAATATTTTATTGTATTTGGTTGGATTCCAACTAGATTTAGTTGAATTTTTACAAGAATGGCAAACTAGTAAATAAAAACTAGTTGGAGGGCAAATTGGTCATTTGGCCCCAATGGCATTTTTTAAATATTTAAAAAGTTATAAGGGCAATTTTGGAAAGAGAAAAATGGAAGATTAAATCTTGGCCCTTGATTGATGATAAAATCAATCTCAACCATTGGATAAAAAGGGCAAAATTGTAATTTCACTATTAAATGAATTTAATATTCATTTAATAGATATATGTGTAAAATAATGGTGAAAAGATGAACATTATTTTCCAGCCAAAAACGTGAGGGCTAGGGAAAGAAAGAGAATTTGTTCAAGCTCGATTCAAGCCCCGAAACTCGATTTTCAAGTAATATCTTCAACTACAAAGTTGTTCTACTCTTCAAGCTCTATCTTTTGATATCAATAATTCATGGAATCCATGCTTGATTGATGAGAATTTACAAGAGAAAGAAATTAGGGTTTATGGATCAAATTGGGGCTTTTGAGATTCTATGATTCCATGATTGAATTCAAGTTGAAATCAACCTAGTATGATGTTAAAATCATGATATTGAGTTGGGATTTAAGTTTTACATGTTTTGATTATTATGAAGATGATTAGGGTTTATGGATTTAAGTTTAATTTAGGGTTTGTGATGTTGAAATAATGATCTAGTAAGCTTGAATTGTTGTTTGGAAGCAAAACCCTAAGTTAAATTATGTAGGGACCATTTTGGCAACTTGAAACGTTGAAGGACCAAATCTGAATTTTTAGAATTTGGGGTGTATTTGTGTTATTAATGATGTTGGAGATGTAAAATTGATGTTAGAATGCTAAACCGATATTGAATTGAATTATGGACCATTTTGACAAATTATTCAAAATCAAGTGACCAAATAGGCAATGAATTCTTGGATGGGGATTAAATCTGATTTTTTGTTAAAATAATAGAATTAAGGTAGTAGTGTTGATTTGAGGACTAAATTGCAAAGTTAATAAGTTTAAATCTTTACCTTTGCATTTTAGTGACTATTTTGGGCAAAGAAAGAAAATTAGAGGGAATTATTTGAATAATTATTTGATGAAGAAGATGATAAATTGATGTTTTGAAACAAGTGATGGGACTAAATTGATAAGTAAAAAAATAAGAAGAAGTTAGTATAAATTAGAAGTTGATTATGGAAGGCTATGATGAAGATTGAAATTTTGGCAGTGACTTTGAAAATTCACCATAAATTCTAGAAAATGTTTAGATGATGAATTTTATACTGTTGTAAAGATGTGTTTGTCTAGTTTCGTATCCAACAAACGGAAACTGATTTTGAGTTATGAGTCAAAAGATATGAATTTTTAATCGAATGAAGGTCAGAAAATTTACAGAGCAGTTTCTGTATGTGACGGGAGTTTGAAGAATTTTCATAATTTTTGTAGATTTTATTAATTTATGTGGCTTATACCGTTAGAGCCGTTATCGAATATAGTTTTTCCAGTGTAAAGGAAATTAAGATCCGGTATGTATTCTGCCCAGTATAAGTAAATCTTTAAAGGTAGCACAAGCTGTAAGAAAATAAAATTTGAAACATTTGGTATTTAAATGTGAGTTAGCAAGCTCTGAAGAATTATTAGAAGTTCAAATTGGTCACTAGGGACCATAATGATTTAGTGAAAAATACAAGGAAGAAAGGAAAAATAATTGAAAATTTTATATTCGAATGATTATATTAGACCGCATGGTTAAGGTATTGTTAGATTTGAATCTAACAAATATTTTATCTTATTCATGTGAATAATGAAGTCAAGGCTCAAAGAAAGTTCGAGGTTCTATAAAGGAAAGGATAGAGTAGAATTTAGTGAGGCGTGCTAATAAATGGCCAGGTGAGTGCAATGCATACATAACATGATACATGGTTGTTTTATACATCATTGGTAAGACTTGCGATAAGTCTACATGATTTATATGTTGGAATGATATTTATGTCATTGATCATATATTTGACATATTTTAAATATGTCAAGGGTTGAAAACAAATGCATTGATCACTAGTTATTGATGATGGTATGTTATGAATGTTATTTCGGGTATAAACTGCTCAACATTAAATTATATTGATATACATTCTCATGGATGGAATAAATTCGGGAATTTTGCCCAAATGAGTCATTGAGGGATAGGGTATAGTTGGTATGCCATAGAGTCCAGCAGCATGCTGCATAATCGGGAATTCGGGAAAACACTATAGTGTTAAAAGTACACTTAGTGTATGGTAAGCACAACCTTGTAAACGTACAGGATAATGGTTAGCACGGCCTTATAAACGTGCAGGATAATGGTTAGCACGACCTTATGAACGTGCAGGATAATGGTTAGCATTATAACGTGCGGGATAATGGTTAGCACGGTCTTATAAACGTGCGGGTTAGCACTTCGGTGCATATTTGACTCGCGTACCCAAGGTCCTCAAGGTTATATTTGGGCTATGAAATTGGGTCGGGAAATCATTGATAATCGGGCTATAAATAAAGGGATAATAAATGGTAAACAGGTTAGAGAGTATATGAACTCTCGGGACATATTTATATGAACACTCAGGGAAAATGGCAAGTATGTCGGTAAGAAATTTATATCCGGTTTATATTATGTTGATAAATGATTGGTATGATGGTAATATTTATATAGTGATCATGATGCATATAAGGCATATTATGATAGCCGGGCATACATGAAAGTCTTATGACATTGACATATATCATGCTATATAAAGTAGCCATGAACTTGAATAAAGTTTAAATTATTGTTATTAATTTCCTTTATTGCCTCACTAAGTTTGTACTTAGCGTGTGTTTGATTGTACACACGTAGGTAAATCAAGATGAGAGGGAGAAAAAGATTGCATCAATATTGGAAAGCTCAACAGGTAATCACATTAATGACATCCTAATTGAGGTTGATTTTTATAGTGGCATGTACGCTTGCTAAACTTATTCGAGTTGAGATTGGCCTTTAAAGTTGTTATGGGTTTTAAGATAATTGATTCATGATTAGAACTTGAATAAATAATTTATGTCGATTTTAAGTAATGTTAAGCATGCTTGGGCTAGAGAAATTTTAGGATGGGTGACCATCGGGAAGTTTTCTAAAAATTTTAAATTACCTTGATCTTTAAATAAAGAAGTCATAGCATTTCGACTCATATCCGGTGTATGGATAGGGTAAGGGGGTGTTACATTTATTGGTATCAGAGCTACATGTTTAGCCGATTCTGGAGATTAAGCGAAGTATGGTAAAGGTCAAAAGTGTATACATGCCACTAGGATGTCAGAATTGCTGATGATTTTACTTGTTGGAATGGATGTGATTGCTTACTTCATTATGATAGTAATGTTAAATTCCAATGTATGAGAAAATATTTGTGTCAGGTGTTTAGGCAAGTGAATCAACAAGAGATTCACGAGAGTGATAAAGTTAATGATAATGCTCTACCCTCAGCTTAGCATGGTGCATAGGCACCATGGTAACATGATATGCATGTTCTGGTTTAAGAGCTTTTCGTCCAAACATTAGATTCAATTTTGAATCAGCCTGCTTAGGCACTGGTTGTAAAAGAATTAAGAGTTATGTCATACTAGATTTTCAGAAAGATATTGGTGGAGATTCTATGATTGTTAATCTATGGTCTAAGGATATAAAGGTTAGGTTGAAGGAACTCTGTATTGATGATCAGAGAGACTAAAAATAAAGTAGTATCTCGTCTGAAAGGATTAGACCCGTATTTGATAAAGTAATGTTACGGTACATACTCAAAAGTTTGTTAGCTAGAGTTCTTTCTTTGAGTGTTTCGTAACAAAGTTTATCCTAGAGATGCAATGGAGTTCTTGCATCTTAATTTAAGCAATTGGATTATTTATGGGTATGAGTGCAAGTTAATAAACTGAGCTGATTTGCTTCTAAACTGCTTTCTACAGACAAAAGAAGAGTCTGTTGTGACAGTTCATAGAGGGCTAGAGGTTAGGTATAAAGAAGTACTGACTGCCCTATGTATTAAAAAAATTTATGAAGCAGTAAATTATGCTGGATGCAATGGAAAGGATTCAGAATAAGAAAATATCTAAATAGAGGTCATAGCTCGTGAAGAGGAATAGTAAATCGAGATAACCACCTTTAAAAAAGTGGTGAGGATTTCTGGCAAAAATGCCAAGCTGAATTTATTACATAGTTCCATAAAAAGATTGAGACAAGGAAAATTAGGAACTCTCTGACATTTATAATTAATGTTGGAGATTTAAGAAAACTATAAAGCCAATCATGTGAGTGTTGTGATAATTGGCATGCATGAGCATGCAGAGTTTTATTGGAATTTGTTATCAATATGAAAATGATTTAACTTATGCTATGGATACTGAGCATCAAGGATAGGTTAGGAGAGTATTCCTATTGTTTGGAAATTTTAAATGGGTTGCTTAAGAGGAGCAGTCAGACTTGATGCTTAATCGAGAGACTAAGTTTAAGATTGGATTTAATCCACTAAAGGATTTATATTGATTACCACCCAGGTCGAGCAAAGGTTATAGCAGATGCTTTGAGTCGGAAAACATTCACTACATTACGAGCTTTAAATGCTCGGTTAAAGGGAAAATCAAATGGTTCGTTATTGGTAGAGTTGTAATTGAGATCATCATTGTTAGATCGGATTAAAGAAAGTATGCAACAAGATGAAGATTGCATAACCAAGATAAAGCAAGTGGAATCTGGTGGAATTAAAGATTGTGAGATTAAACCCGATGTATGTATTTACTATAAACATAAAATGTATATTCCTAAAGATGCTGAGTTGAAACTTGATTTGCTTATTAAGGCACACTATAGTCCCTTGACTATGCATCCAAAAAAAAAGTATCAAGATTTGAAGGTCGATATTGGTGACCTGGTATGAAAAAGAACGATATCAGAGTTTGTTGCTAAGTGCTTGACTTGTCAACAGGTGAAAGCTGAACATCAAGTACCATCAGGGAAATTGCAATCTATTTCTATTTCGCAGTGGAAATAGGATAGAGTTACAATGGATTTTGTGATAAGATTGCCATTGACTTCCAGTAAGAAAGATTCTATCTCGGTAATTGTGGATAGGTAAACTAAATCTGCTCACTTTATACCAGCTAGAATGGATTATTAGATGAGCAAGTTTGTTGAGTTGTATGTCAAAGAAATAAGTAACAAGTAAATACCATTGGTGAAAGTCATTTGACGAATCACCAACTGGAAAAAGCAACATGGGAAGCAAAGGATGTAATGGAAAAACAATATTCGCACTTGTTTAAAAACAGATCGTTTTGAAAAAATTCGAGGATGAATTATCTTAAGGGGAGAGAATTGTAATACCCTAAAATTTACTAAGTTTATTAAGGGTCATTTAGTACTAAGATAATAGCTTAAAAGCTAACTTAGTGACTAAAATGACAAAAATGCGAAAGTTAGGATTTCGTTAATTATGGGTTTTGGAAAGGAAATTTCTAAGGTTTAAAGGTCTCACGTGATAGATAGTGAATTGAATAAGGTATTCTTAAATTTTGGTTGAATTCAAAGGAAAATTGGAATAGGAATTGAAGTTTAAAGAGTTAGTGACCAAAATGTAAATTTTGGAAATTTTATGGCTAAAGTATAAACTTTGGAAAAGTTTGGGGACTAAAGTTGTAATTTCCCAAAAGTTAAGTGTTTTTATTTCATAAATAAACAGATCCCTAAGGGTGTGAACCAAATGCGGAATTATTGGTTCGGTCTGATATTTTGATTATAGAAAAACTTGCAGTTAAAGTTTATGTGGAATTCGGATACCCGTATCGAACTGGAAATTTATGAAAATTTTCCATATGATAGAGAAAGGTTATAAAAGTCATTTCCAAGTGTTGGAAATATTTTTAGATTGATCCAAGATGAATCCTACAGTTTATTTTTGAGTAAAGGATTATTTATCGGTATATTGGATCGAATGGAAATTTTGGAGACTGATTCAAAAGACATGGAAAATTCATATAATATTATTTTATGAATATTTTATTGTATTTGGTTGGATTCCAACTAGATTTAGTTGAATTTTTACAAGAATGGCAAACTAGTAAATAAAAACTAGTTGGAGGGCAAATTGGTCATTTGGCCCCAATGGCATTTTTTAAATATTTAAAAAGTTATAAGGGCAATTTTGGAAAGAGAAAATGGAAGATTAAATCTTGGCCCTTGATTGATGATAAAATCAATCTCAACCATTGGATAAAAAGGGCAAAATTGTAATTTCACTATTAAATGAATTTAATATTCATTTAATAGATATATGTGTAAAATAATGGTGAAAAGATGAACATTATTTTCCAGCCAAAAACGTGAGGGCTAGGGAAAGAAAGAGAATTTGTTCAAGCTCGATTCAAGCCCCGAAACTCGATTTTCAAGTAATATCTTCAACTACAAAGTTGTTCTACTCTTCAAGCTCTATCTTTTGATATCAATAATTCATGGAATCCATGCTTGATTGATGAGAATTTACAAGAGAAAGAAATTAGGGTTTATGGATCAAATTGGGGCTTTTGAGATTCTATGATTCCATGATTGAATTCAAGTTGAAATCAACCTAGTATGATGTTGAAATCATGATATTGAGTTGGGATTTAAGTTTTACATGTTTTGATTATTATGAAGATGATTAGGGTTTATGGATTTAAGTTTAATTTAGGGTTTGTGATGTTGAAATAATGATCTAGTAAGCTTGAATTGTCGTTTGGAAGCAAAACCCTAAGTTAAATTATGTAGGGACCATTTTGGCAACTTGAAACGTTGAAGGACCAAATCTGAATTTTTAGAATTTGGAGTGTATTTGTGTTATTAATGATGTTGGAGATGTGAAATTGATGTTAGAATGCTAAACCGATATTGAATTGAATTATGGACTGTTTTGACAAATTATCAAAATCAAGTGACCAAATAGGGAATGAATTCTTGGATGGGGATTAAATCTGATTTTTTGTTAAAATAATAGAATTAAGGTAGTAGTGTTGATTTGAGGACTAAATTGCAAAGTTAATAAGTTTAAATCTTTACCTTTGCATTTTAGTGACTGTTTTGGGCAAAGAAAGAAAATTAGAGGGAATTATTTGAATAATTATTTGATGAAGAAGATGATAAATTGATGTTTTGAAACAAGTGATGGGACTAAATTGATAAGTAAAAAAATAAGAAGAAGTTAGTATAAATTAGAAGTTGATTATGGAAGGCTATGATGAAGATTGAATTTTGGCAGTGACTTTGAAAATTCACCATAAATTCTAGAAAAATGTTTAGATGATGAATTTTATACTGTTGTAAAGATGTGTTTGTCTAGTTTCGTATCCAACAAACGGAAACTGATTTCGAGCTCCGAGTCAAAAGATATGAATTTTTAATCGAATGAAGGTCAGAAAATTTACAGAGCAGTTTCTGTATGTGACGGGAGTTTGAAGAATTTTCATAATTTTTGTAGACTGTATTAATTTATGTGGCTTATACCGTTAGAGCCGTTATCGAATCTAGTTTTTTCAGTATAAAGGAAATTAATATCCGGTATGTATTCTGCCCAGTATAAGTAAATCTTTAAAGGTAGCACAAGCTTTCAGAAAATAGAATTTGAAACATTTGGTATTTAAATGTGAGTTAGCAAGCTCAGAAGAATTATTAGAAGTTCAAATTGGTAACTAGGGAGCATAATGAGTTTGTGAAAAATACAAGGAAGAAAGGAAAAATAATTGAAAATTTTATATTCGAATGGTTATATTAGACCGCATGGTTAAGGTATTGTTAGATTTGAATCTAACAAATATTTTATCTTATTCATGTGAATAATGAAGTCAAGGCTCAAAGAAAGTTCGAGGTTCTATAAAGGAAAGAATCAAGTAGAATTTAGGGAGCCGTGCTAATAAATGGCCAGGTGAGTGCAATGCATACATAACATGATACATGGTTGTTTTATACATCATTGGTAAGAGTTGCGATAAGTCTACATGATTTATATGTTGGCATGATATTTATGTCATTGATCATATATTTGACATATTTTAAATATGTCAAGGGTTGAAAACAAATGCATTGATCACTAGTTATTGATGATGGTATGCTATGAATGTTATTTCGGGTATGAACTGCCCAATATTAAATTATATTGATATACATTGCCATGGATGGAATAAATTCGGGAATTTTGCCCAAATGATTCATTGAGGGATAGGGTATAGTTGGCATGCCATAGAGTCCAGCATCACACTGCATAATCGGGAATTCGAGATAACACTATAGTGTTAAAAGTACACTTAGTGTATATTAAGCACGACCTTATAAACGTGTAGGATAATGGTTAGCACAGCTTTATAAACGTGCGGGATAATGGTTAGCACAACCTTATAAACATGTAGGATGATGGTTAGCATTATAAACATGTGGTATATTGGTTAGCACGGTCTTATAAACGTGCGGGTTAGCACCTCGGTGCATATTTGACTCGTGTACCCAGGGTCCTCAAGGTTATATTTGGGCTATGAAATTGGGAAACCGGGAAATCATTGATAATCGAGCTATAAATAAAGGGATGATAAATGGTAAACAGGTTAGAGAGTATATGAACTCTCGGGACTTATTTATATGAACACTCAAGGAAAATGGCAAGTATATCGATAAGAAATTTATATCCGGTTTATATTATGTTGACACATGATTGGTATGATGGTAATATTTATATAGTGATCATGATGCATATAAGGCATATTATGATAACCAGGCATACATGAAAATCTTATGACATTGACATATATCATTCTATATAAACGTAGCCATGAACTTGAATAAAGTTTAAATTATTGTTATTAATTTCCTTTATTGCCTCACTAAGTTTGTACTTAGCGTGTGTTTGATTGTACACACGTAGGTAAATCACAGTAATGACATCCTAATTGAGGTTGATTTTTATAGTGGCATGTATGCTTGCTAAACTTATTCGAGTTGAGGCTGGCCTTTAAAGTTGTTATGGGTTTTAAGATAATTGATTCGTGATTAGAACTTGAATAAATAATTTATGTCGATTTTAAGTAAAGTTAAGCATGCTTGGGCTAGAGAAATTTTAGGATGTGTGACCATCGGGAAGTTTTCTGAAAATTTTAAATTACCCTAATCTTTGAATAAAGAAGTCATAGCATTTCTGACTCATATCCGGTGTACGGATAGGGGAAGGGGGTGTTACAAAACCTTAAATTTATCTAATGATATTCAAATAATTAAAATATAGAGATCAAAAGTTCTTTTAACTTTTAAGATGAGTAAAATCTATGTTAACAATGAGAACTATTATGTATTGATGCTCTATAATCCATTGAATTGTCATGGTATTGTATCGTTGTAGAATAATTGTTTTGTATAAGTAATTTACATTGTTGACAGTTTGACTAATAGGAATTTATAGGAAATTCAAGAACTTGAGATAAGTAACGATTGAAACTTTGAATGCATATAGCAAATCTAACTAATAAGTTAAATTGTCCCATAACTAGTCTATAGGGCCGAATGCATATATATATGTTATTGTTATTAAATTGGCATTTAATCCTAGTAGAGGATCAATGAAATGAGATACTAGTTATCATTCACTACAATTCTTTAACTTTAAACTCACTCACTAAGTTTATACTTATTGTAGGCTTCTCATTTCATTACAGGTGAAATTTTGAGTTTTGTAAGATAAAGGAGCTTGTTCAAGTCACTTTTTGCAAGTACCAAAGTATGTATTTAAATTATGGTTATCGACTCCTAGGATGGTGACACTAAGGCTTGTATTTAATGTTATTAGTTGCTATTTTGTAAAGCCCTTAAAGTTTCTATGGTATGTTAATATTAAAATGGTGGTTGTGGTTGCTTATGATGGATGTGGTTGCATCATTTAACTATAGTTTATAGTAGCTAGTATTGATCATGAATGGTTATGCTTAAGGCTTGAATTATGCGATTGTTTGTGGTTTGATTCTATCTGTTTAGAGATATTTGTAATTGCTTTGGCTGCTTCTAATTGAGTTGATAAATATAGTATGGTTAGTGATTATTTGATCATGTATTAAACTAAGAGTTTCGAAATGAACTTTAAAGGTGTTAGTTTAGAATAGATCCCATAAACCTTAATGTTTGAATTGAGACCAAACCTATAGTATCACTTAAGTTTAATACTTAAGCTGAGTTGGTTTAAGAGTTGAATGTAATAAATCTATATCCATTAGGTAATTAAAAATTAGTTGTGATTACTCGGTATGATTTGGTTTCTATATGATCACTAAGTACATTGTTTGCCTCAATGATGTTTCTTTCTTATTCGAAACCTTTCTTGTTTCCTAAGAAAATCCATTAGATTGTTTGTGTATATGTGATTATTGTTCACTCATGGAACGATTGCCCTGCATCTAAGGAGTCTTACTTCTAGGCTAATTCTAGGGTGTTACAAACTCACATCATTTCAAGACTTGTACCATTTACTATATTCAATTATTATTGGTTTAATAATTATTCTAGTCATTCGGCTAATTGCCTCAATGACATACTCTTATTTCATTTATTCCATAACAAGATGATTCTAAATTCCTAGCCACAACATCAGTGAGATTAACCAAGTCATACTAACCATTCCAAGCATGAATCAAGCAGGCATAAATCATACTAGCTAGCCAAACAATAATAATCAACCAAAAATTAATTATAGAGCCCCATTACAACTTAAATGCCCCTAAGAGCTTCGATAAATATGTACAAGTCATATAAGAATCTATATGCTTATGCAAGACTAACTAGGTGCCACCATCCTAGGAGTAAATAAGAAGTTGATCCGAACCATATGAGATTCCCAATACTGGATTAGCTCGAAAACAACTTGAAGGCTCGCAAAACCTGTAAGGTGATTAGAAAATACACCGTAAGCCATAGCTTAGTGAGGTAGTTTACATAAATAAATAACACTATCAAAAAGACTTTTCATTCAAACATTTCAAAGAACAAGTTTGATTACTAGCTTACATATTCGAATACTTCTAATCAATTATACTAATCGAACTCTCATCCATACACATGTATCAATAATCAATCTTAAGATCATAGCCAAGTTAACTTCAACCTGAAAGAGCTCAATTCTTTAACCATACAACTGAGCTAATTTAACAAGAAGGATTTAATTATCACAAAACCATACATTTCTTAATGTTCAAGGCATCAAGTAATACTTATCATTAAAAAAATCATGTCTTAGCTTATCTTATCACTTACTTTAGTCTTCCTCACTACATTTAGTTCACGAGCAATATGCATATATATATATATCTATAACATCTCAATTTGTTCATACTTATGAATATATTTATCTAAAGGGAACATTAAATCTTGAATATACAAATGTAGTTTCAAAGAAGTCCAAGCATAATTAAATTAAGTCAAGACAATCCTGTAAGCATGTGTGCATAGTTATACCTCTTTAAACAAACCTTGTATGATTAATTTAGGACTAAACAATCTGCCTACAAGTATTTCACAAATCAAACAATATAAAACAGTCCATGGTCACTCAGATTATATCTATACAGCCCACATACAAGTGTTCATTAATTAAATTTTATAAATCAGTCCATGATTATTCGATTTAGGACTAAACAACCCACCTACAAGTATTTCACAAATCAAACAATATAAAACAGTCCATGGTTGCTCGATTTAAGTCTATAAAACCCACATACAAGTCTTCATTAATTAAACATTATAAATCAGTCCATGATTGTTTGATTTAATCATGTAATATCACCTTTCTTTAATTTCAAGCATGTATTCGAACAAACATGTATCTTATTGTGTCTTAAATTACAATGAGTTATTCGACCAAACATGTATCTTAACATGTTTTTAATTAAGCTTCTAATCTATAAATCCACCATAGTAGTTATGGTTCTTTTATTTCAAACATAGCATATTTCACTTCTCGGTAATTTATACTCCTTTATACTTCTTTTAATCCAGCCTTGAGACTCAAGCAATAACCTAGATACACGAATCCTCTAAATTCGATGTCAAACAGGAGGTACACCAAGTACCGAAACAAGGATACATAAGGTATTGGAACAAGGGTACACAAAGTACCAATTTAACCTTTACCTAGCAGAGGTTCTAGCAGCACCAACTGATTATCTGATCTACAGCAACAAAGGACCTAAGTCCAGGACCGTAGTCCTCAATAGTGAGATCGACGAACTCTATGGCATGCCAATTATACCTATGACTGACTCGAGACCAAGGCTTTCCTCATTTATTTAATTCTTTGGTGAATAACATCCTTAAACATGACTTCTAGTCAATATTAAATCACATTTCATAAAGCCATTTGAGGTAAACAAGATTTACCGCATATAACATTTTGCATTCAAGATAAGTATTTCTCATATACACATCAACAAGGCCACTAAGGC
Source organism: Hibiscus mutabilis (assembly GCA_019671005.1). Classification (NCBI taxonomy): domain Eukaryota; kingdom Viridiplantae; phylum Streptophyta; class Magnoliopsida; order Malvales; family Malvaceae; genus Hibiscus; species Hibiscus mutabilis. The sequence continues at coordinate 56,503,324 of CM033715.1, forward strand.
TTAGATTTTATTCAATCAGGCAATGGATCGTGAGATATCCATTGTGCCTTTCTATAACAATATTATTCATTCCTTTCATTTTAGGGTATTCGAATGGTACTATAATTGACCTTAGTTTCTTTTAAGTTGGATCATTTGACTTAAATGTATATAAACCTTATCAGAAATCACACCAATCAACCAATCTAGCAAGAGTATCATATTATTCAAGTTCTTTAATTTTGACATCATGACTTTTATCAAAGGTAACAACAATTTCAATCCATGATTGAATCTAGAGTACAAGCACCTAAAATACAATCACATTACTTACTTACACCACAAGGTACTTTTATTAAAAGTACTTACCTCAAATCTCCAAGATTAATTGCACAACATTTCATGACTTATTTAGCAAGTAAGTAAATTAGAGTAATTAAGGGACTCAAGATGGATATCTTCTAACCCGAAACTTAAACTACTCTCACCTTTTATCCCGATGTTACGGGATACCTGAATCCTCAATTATCTTCCTATTATCCAAACTCTTCCTAGCTTCCTCTTGGTCTAAACATAGCAAAACATCATAACTACATATTAGAACCAATTCAATCCTTAAATATGCATCATCAAGACAACTTATAGCTATGTGCATTCATTTACTTAAAACAGGGCAGCAAGTATGTATGTTAACATTTTACATTGCAATCCAATTCACACACACGCATTTATATCTTATCAAAACAGTCTATAGTATATATAGATATACTCAAGATAGTCTAAAACCACATATATTCATATATGATTTCAAAACCATTTCCATTCTTTCATGTTTTTAAATGATATTTTCTAATGTCCTAATCGGCTGCTGCTGTCAGGCAGATTGCGCCTCACTCAATTAAAATTTCATATCTTCCATTCTGTATGTCAGAATTTCAAACCGTTTAAGAGAAAAAAATTGTGAAAAAAAGAGATTAAAAAAATAAAGTAAATCGATAGCCAGATTCAAGATTTCTCCCCTTGTTTCAGATCGTTATTTGTTTGTTTCAGTACTCTAACTTTGAACTGTAAGCCTTTTCTTCTAAGCCTACCTTATACACCATATCTTTCCAAACCTTAACATCTATTTTGTAGCCAATTCAACAAGTATTTTGGAGGATTTTGAGTAAGTTCGATTCAAGAACATTTGGGATAAAAAGAGCAGTAAAAGGCACGATAGACTGAGTGCATCAGAGGGTAAAAGCTTAAGAGAGGGAGTGAATTTTATTTTATTTTTCCACTTTCTTTTTCTTTAGAGTGAACAGGGAGCCATGAATATAGACAAGAATATAGGGGAGTCTAATGAAGAACAATCAAGAGGAATCCCGAGGCTACAGTTCTAAGCACTTGTTCGATAATTGGGACAACTTATGGGTCAAAAACTCGAGTCCCTACATGAGTGGATTGATGGCCTTAAAGAGAGATCCGTGGGAGCCTCAACCGTTCTAGCACAGGGTAACCCAGGACAAGACGTCCAAGAAGAGGAGATTGAGCAGATTGTGGACGACAACAAACGACTTGCCATTGTACAAAACCAACACCCACATCAGAGGAATCAAGAAAGGTTTGATGATAACCTTGCAAATATAAAGATGAACATTCTTCCATTTCAAGGAAAAACAGATTCGGGGGCTTATCTTGAGTGGGAGAAGAAGATCGAACACATCTTTGATTGTCACAATTACTCTGAGCAAAAAAAGGTAAAAATAACATCCATTTAATTCACTAATTATGAAATAGTTTGGTGGAACCAGTTAACCATGAATAGACGAAGAAATAGAGGAAATGAAAGGCATAAGTGGAACCAGTTAACCATGAATAGACGAAGAAATAGAGGAAATGAAAGGCATAATGAGGAAGAGGTTTATACCAGCCCACTATCACCTAGAATTAATGAGGAAGCTCTAGAATATCAAACAAGGGGAAGCGAGTGTGGAAGATTATTTTAAAGAGATGGAGATGGCAATGATACGAGCAAATATGGAGGAAGACACTGAATCTACCATGGCAAGGTTCATTTCGGGTCTAAATCAAGACATAGTCGACACTGTGGATTTTCAATACTATGTGGACTTAGAAGAATTGGTTCAGTTATCTATGAAAGTGGAATAATAATTTAAATGTAAAGGTCCTTTCCGAAACAATTTAAATGGGGTTAGGATTCTAAATTGGGACAAATTGCTCCTAAAGTGCCATACAAACCATATTAGTTCAAGGAAAATGTTGGGACTTCAAACCCAAAACAATTATTGATGTGAACAAAGGAAAGCCACAATCTACACCAAATCAATCCAGGGATATTCAATGCTTCAAATGTCTTGGAAGGGGACATGTAGCTAGTCAGTGCCCAAATAGGCATACTATGGTGATTCGAGGAAGTGGCGAGATTGAATCTGAATCGGAGAAATAAGAAGTTGATTCCATAAGTTAAGATGATGAAGACTTAGACCCTCCTACTGAAGGAGAAGTGCTCATTGTGAAGAGGAGTCTAAATACACAAATTGTGCAAAGCGACCAACAATGAGAGAATATCTTTCATACACGCTGCCATATCAACGAAAAGGTATGTTTTGTGATTATCGATAGAGGAAGTTGTACTAATGTTGCTAGCACGTTAATGGTGGACAAACTTGGATTAGTGACAACAAAACACCCACACCCGTATAAGCTTCAATGGCTTAATGATGGCGGGAAGTTGAAGGTGACCAAACAAGTATTCGTACCCTTTTCCATCAATAGATACAAGGATGATGTCCTATGTGATGTTGTACCCATGCACACCAGCCACTTAATTTTGGGGAGGCCTTGGCAGTTCGATCAAAGAGTGAACCATGACGTGTATAGCAATCAATACTCGTTCACTTTTGAAGGAAGGAAGCACACGCTAATCTCTTTATCACCACAACAAGTACTCGATGATCAATTGCACTTGAAAAAGAGTTTCCAAGGATTTAAAGAAAAAGAAACAGAAAATGAGAGGAAAAATAAGAGAAAAATAGTAAGTACTAGTAAAAGTTGGAAGGGAAAGAGTGAAATTGAAAGTAGGGGAGAGAAGCTTCAAGTGAGCGTATATGCGTAGGGTAAACTAGAAAATGTGTTTTGGCGAGGCAAACACTTCTTGTGCTTTTGTACAAGGAGAATTTTCTGAACACTAAGGAACTCGATGCAACATTGCCTTCTTCTATTATTTCTCATTTGTAGGATTTTGAAGATGTTTTACCGATGAGATTCCAGGAGGTTTACCACTTATTCATGGTATAGAACATCAAATCAATTTTGTGCCTGGTGCTACATTACCCTATCGACCAACATATAGGAGTAACCCCAAGGAAACAAAAGAGTTACAATCACAAGTACAAGAATTGATGGAAAAAAGGCTATATTTGAGAGAGCTTAAGCCCCTGTCCCATTCCTATACTGTTGGTACCCAAAAATATGGTTCGCGCATGTGTGTGGATTGTCGAGCAATCAATCAGATCACAATCAAATATCGACATCTTATACCATGCCTATATGATATGTTGGATGAATTGAGTGGTTTTAGTGTGTTTTCAAAGGTTGATCTTAAAAGCAAATATCACCAAATCAGGACGAGAGAAGGTGATGAATGGAAGACAATGTTCAAAACAAAACAAGGTTTGTATTAGTGGACTGTGATGCCTTTCGGTTTAACAAATGCACCTAGCACATTTATGAGATTGATGAATCACGTCTTACGACATTATATTGGTAAGTTTTGTGTTGTTTATTTTGACAATTTTCTCATATACAATTGTTCTTTGGAGGACCATGAAATACATGTCAAGCTTGTTTTGAATACTTCGAACGGAGAAATTGTATGCTAACTTAAAAAATGTGATTTTTGTACAAACAAACTTGTGTTTCTAGGATTTGTAGTGAGTTCCGAAGGCTAAGAAGTTGATCACGAGAAGGTAAAAGCAATTGAAGAATGGCCAAAGCCTTCAAGCATTAGCGAGGTAAGGAGCTTTCATGGATTGGCCAGTTTCTATCGAAGCTTCACTCTTAAATTTTGTACCATTGCTGCTCCTTTAACTAACGTGATTAAAAAGAATGCAAGTTTCTTTTGTAATATTGAGCAAGAACACATTTTTAATCAGATTAAGGAGTGCTTAACGAAGGCACCATTGCATTCCTTACCAAACTTTGATAAGACATTTGAGATCGAGTGTGATGCTTTAGGTGTAGGAATCGGTGTTGTTTTATCTCAAGAGGGACATCTAGTTGCATATTTTAGCGAGAAACTAAATGGAGCAACCTTGAACTATCCAACATACGATAAGGAAATGTATGCTTTGATTAGGGCCTTGGAAAATGACAACATTACCTATGGTCAAAGGAATTTGTTGTGCATATAGAGCATGAGTCATTGAAATACATCTAGGGACAACACGAACTCAACAAAAGACATGCCAAATGGGCAGAGTTCCTTGAGTCATTCCCATACGTCATCAAGTACAAGAAGGTAAAAGAGAATGTTGTTGCTGACGCCTTATCCTGTAGGTATGTTCTTCTTAGTTTGCTTGAATCTAAATTGATTGGATTTGCATTTCTTAAAGAACTCTATGTTACTGATCTTCATTTTGGAGAGAACTTAGCATGTGAGAAAGGCGCGTTTGACAAGTTTTACAGGCACGATGGGTTCTTATTCAATGAAAGTAAACTTTGCATCCCTCAAGGTAGTGCTCGTGAGGTCTTAGTGAAGGAAACCCATAGTGGGGGACTTATGGGACATTTCGAAGTTAACAAGACGTTAAACATCCTACAAAAGCATTTATTTTGGCCAAAAATGAAAAGGGATGTAGAACGAATTTGTGAGCGATGTATCACTTGCAGAAGGGAAAAATCAAGACTTCAACCCCAAGGGTTGTACACGCCATTGTCAATCTTTAAAGATCCGAAGATTGTACGTTTACATGGACTTCCAAGGATAATCGTTTCAGATCGAGATACAGAGTTTTTGAGTTATTTCTGGAGGTCATTATGGAGCAAGATTGGGACAAAGTTATTGTTCTCTACAACTTATCATCCTCAAACTAATGGCCAAACTGGAGTGGTAGATCAAGTACTTTTAACTTTGTTGCGGTCTTTGGTTAGCAAGAATTTGAAATCATGGGAAAATAGCTTGCCACATGTGGAATTTTCTTACAACAGACCAGTTCATTCAGCCACCAAATTCACACCATTTGAGGTTGTATATGGGTTTAATCCATTGTCTCCTATTGATTTATTACTTTTGCCCATTGATCAACCATTAAACACGGACGGGAAAAACAAGGCTGAATTTGTGAAAAAGCTTCATCAGAAGGTTCAAGAGAACATTGAGAAAAGAACAAAGCAATATGAACAACAAGCAAATAAAGGGCGAAAATGAGTCAACTTTAAACCTGGCGATTGGGTTTGAGTGCACTTTAGGAATGAACGATTTCCAGCATAAAGGAAATGTAAACTCTCACCTAGAGGGGATGGGCCATTTCAAGTATTGGAGAATGTAATCACTCATTTTTTATCGGGTTTTAGTGTTATTAGTATTATTTTAATAATAATATTATTAATATAAAATTAATGAAAAATAAAAAAATAATAAAAAATATATTAAAAAAAAGGAAAAAATTGTGTGGAGTAGGCTGCTCCACGTCACCCATTTCACCCATCCCTTGCCTACAAATACAAGGCAGGGGGCAGCCACAATTTCACGCCCAATTGCACGCCCAACAATTTGGCAAAATTGCCATGCAATTGAATTGGGAACATGGCCGGCCGCAAGGCTGGCCGGGGTTGGGGGCAGTGCCCTCGGCCCCAGTTGGTTCGATCCAACAGTCGATCGGGGTCCTATTCTGGATCCGATCTAGTTAATATTTTTGGAGAGGTCGCGGTAGATCTCGGTGGGGTTCAGTCGGGGTTCGTCATTCGAGCTCCTAGTTAGGTATATTTTCTTCTTTTTTTATTTGTGTTGTAATTTTTATAATTTAATGAAGTATTAGTTATTTTAAAATTGTAGTCTTATTTTTTTAGTTTGTATGTTTATGTTTTAGATTAGTATTTAATATGTTTTAAATTTGTGTTTTATATTAATATTTTATTTATGTTAGATTCGTTTTTATTTATGTGTTAGAATAATATCTATTTGTGTTTGAAATTAATATTTATGAATGTTACTATTTTATTTATGTTAGATATGTTTTTATTTATGAGTTAGATTAATATTTATGCATGTATGTTTTAGAATAGTATTTTATTTATGTTGAATTTGTTTTTTATTTATGAGTTAGATTAATATTTATGTATGTATGTTTTAGATTAGTATTTTATTTATGTTAGATTAGTATTTTATTATGTTAGTATTTATTTATATTTTATCGCATTGTGTTTATATTCGCCATGTTTTAGGTTGCATAATAGATATATAAATTGTCAATGCGGTGCCCTTTTATCCGAGCGTAAACGGGGCCAGTATCAGGCGTAGTGATAGTGGTTGGGCGTTTACTCTCGGATAACGGGGCCTTTAAAATTTATTCGCAATTATAACCGAATTTTAAACTAATCGTCACTTTAATCCGGAAAGTCTAATATTAATGAAGCGGTAATTATTAAAGTACTAATTTTGGGCGGTGTGGGGGTGCTAATCCTTCCCCATCCGTAACCGACTCCCGAACCCAACAGTTTTTTTTTAAATCTCTGGTTTTATGGTGTTCGGCCTACCTCAGTGGCCAGTGGCGACTCCCTTTCTTTAAATAAAATGCGGTTTTTTCTTAAACCCCCACGGAATAAACGTTTTATATCTGAAAAATCACAAACACTTCGAAAACACTCGTTTTTTAGAAAAAATGAGACATCGCTACAGATGGCGACTCCGCTGGGGACAATTTTTTGTTTTTCGAAAACAAGAAGAGAGTCAAGCTTTTTAAAATAATTACCGCTTTATTAATATTAGAAATTCCAGGTTAAAGTGACTATTAAATTAACATTCGGTTATAATTGCGCGTTTATTTTAACGCATTTAAAATATGGCATATAAACTCGTTTTTTTAAGTGGGGGGAAAACACTAATGCTTTCGTGGAGATATCGTTCTCCCGTATGGGCCTAGCAAGTACCTTCGGGGCTCGAGTACCTTATGCTTTCGTAAGGATATCGTTTCTTCGTACGGGCATAAGCGAATGCGTCCTCCTGAATTGAACTCGGTTGAAAGGAGCCTATAATGGGTGATGATCAGGGGCCTTGCTACTCTTAGTAGAGGACAGCAAGGACAATTCGGGTACCTCCTAGAACCAAGACTGCATGTAGAGAACATATAGAAACCCACCCCTTTAGAGCCATATGGATAACCTTAGGTGCTTTAGACGGGATAAATAGGGTTTTTTGTTTGTTTACCTTATTTTATTTTATTTTATTTGTCCTTTTATTTATGTATTTATTATTTTTATCCGGTATTAACTCATTTTTATGTTTTATTTTTATTTGTATTTTACACATACTTTTGTTGCATTATCATTGCATCCACATTACATAGAGGCATTGATTCAAGTGGTTTGCCCGATTAGAAAATCTTTCATCATGGAAAAAATGTGTCTTAGGAAGGACAGCATCGATCCAGTCGCGTGACATCGGTCAGAGATTACTCAACAGATCCAACATAACAATTTGTCGAACGAGCGTGTAGTGCCAAAGTATACACACGAGACCCTGATGGTGGACATAAGATGAGTTGCAAGGCGTGTGAATGACTTAGCTACCGAAGCCGCGGCTCTCCGACCTTTCGTAACTCCGGACATGGAAGAAGCACCAAGGTTTATCAAGTTGCTCAGAGCTGTCGAGGAGCTAGGAGGTAGAGCTAGAGCTTATGTGTAGAATTTTATTTTGTAATTAAGACTTTTTGTAATAGAGACTCTTTTTGTAATGGGGACTCCTTTTGTAATATGGACATTTTTTGTAATCTGGACCCTTTAATTCCCATGAAAGTCGTTCGAAAGGGTGATTACCAGCGGAATCAACGCCTTTATTTGCATTCATGTTGCATATCATGACATGGTGTTGATTCAAGAACAGTTCATTAAAAAGCTTTCAAAATAGAAAAAGTCTATTTTTCCAGAAACGATAATATTACAGTAACAAGTTAGGCCGAGCAAAGACCAATCGAGAAAGAAGACGGTACGATAGTAAGGCACGTGCGACGCAGAAGATTCAGTCAGGGCCGCAGAACCCCAATTTTAAATCTTCACATTTGACCATTTTTTTTAAATCTCAGATTTTAATTTAACTCATTTAAAAAAAAGACAAAATTGAAAATATTATTATTTTGCTTTGAAACTTCTTCCCTCATAAAACTTCTTCCCTCTTTGAAAATTTTAATTTAAACCCCAAAAAGTTTTAAAGTAATCCCATAGGATCGATAGAATCCATCCTTGTTTAGACGTACCCAAATCCACAGAAGAAAATATATTGTCTGATGTCCTTTTCAGAAGCCACAAAAATAAAGATCACGACGTCACGAGTCCATAGAATAGAATAAGAGGAGAAGACGGAGTCATCCATCGTCCTGAAGACGACGTCGAGACGTGGAGCACAGGTTTTGCTTCCCGAAGTCAAGGTCTCCAGAATAAATTCAACTGTTGCCTGTAATTCATTATTAATTTCTTGCAAACATACATTTTCTCTATTGAAAGTTTTTCAAAGACTGTTCGAGAATCAACATCGCATTTGCATGCATTCTCGCATTTATAGGGTATTGATTCCCGAAGTGGTTCCTCAAATCTCAGAAATCGTTCATAATTGGCAAAGGGTCGTCTGGTCAAATATTAGAGGGCACGGATCCAGGGTTTTGTCCCAGAACAAGATCGGAGACAATTGAAGATGAACCATCTGAAGACTTCAGGTAAGACACGGTAAGGAGACACAGTACTGGTAATGAGCAAAGTAAAGTGCAAGAGTTGAAAGAAGCAGAGGGAAGACGTGATGAATCAGATGAATACTTTGACGAAAGGTAAGCGATCCATCAATCCGAAAGAAGAACCGATTAAGGATCAGAATAGAGAGCGAGATAGTCAGAATTATACCTCTAAGTCAGCCAAATACGACAAATTGAACCTTTTTTGTGATCTGCATCAATAAACAGGCGGAAGGTATGCTTGAGTCGGGCTTTCAAAAAAATAGAGCTCGGTCCAGAAGAAACTTGAGAAGCAAGTAATGAAAAGAAGTATATCTCGATTCCTGTGAGGTACACCGAACTACTCCTAATGTTCATCGACAAGAGCCTTATTACCTCGGTGAAGTCTCTAGCGAAGAGACCATCTTATCCGAGAGATTACGACACACGTGCTAGAGACAGTTACCGTTTAGGAAGTTTGGGTCACGATATTGAGGATTGCGGGGCCCTGAAGAACGAGTTCAAGATTTTATCGCGATGAGAATTTTAGGTTTCAAAGACGAAGTTCCCCAATTCTATAGTGAGCTAACAATCACCCGAGGGGCAAAGTTGATGAGGAATCGATATCCAGGACAAAGTTTGAGTAATACCGAAGTGGGTCACTCAAGCGAGTTAAATTTGAAGATAGGAGATAGGGGCATCCCAGGAGAGGGATATTCTTTCGAGTTCAGCCAGCTCAGATAAGAGAGAGATAACTTGGATAAAATTGAATTTGCAGAATGATCACCAGAAGCTTTACTGAGTGTTTAAGAATATCAGATTGAGTCACCTTTAAAGAATAAATGGTGTTGTCCAGTTGAAGGGTGACTCAGAATATTGGAAGAAAAGAAACTAGTCAAGCAAGAATCAAGTCAGGCTGTTATTAGGTAAGTTTGAGGAAATTGGGATTAGGTACGACAGTCTCCAAAGATGAGCTATAGAACAACTTAGCCATTAACAAGAGTTTTGGAAACAAGTTTACGACAGAGCAATGACAATCCAACACTTTTCAGTAGGAAATGACAACTTCCAAGCTGCGAAAGACTAAGCATAGGACATATGAAGACCCGAAGATCGATATTACTCGAGAAGGTAAGGTAGCTCAACAAGGTGGCAGGCTTAGTCAGAACATGGACAAAGTGTTGGACTATAGAGGCAAGCTGACTGGACTACTAGATGAAGAAAGTAGGCACTAAAGCTTATCAGTAACTGTAAATATCTAATATCTGATATAATGAAACCTTTTGGCCTCAATGAACGTCGTTCTAAGGGGATCACTTTTGGAATCAATACCTTATTGCATTCATGTTTATATTTTAGGATTGCATTGCATTGCCTTGCACGATCCTGTCATGTTTTACATGACATTATCATTACCTTGCATTATTATTACCTTGCATAAATTTTATGAGGAGTAATTCAAAAACCAATTAGGGTTTTATCATGGATAAAAGAATTGAAGACACTAAAAAAAATCAAGATTCGAGTAGTTAAAAGATGGGCTCGAGAGGAAAAAAGAAAGGAAAAAGAAGTTTGATGCCTTTGATGCAAGAACGCTCTGTTTGAACCCTGATTTGGTCGTTCCTCCGGATTCCAAAGACTCCAGATTTGCGCATGATAATGGAACAAGATGCCCCAAGATCCACTCGACCATATTCTGCAAAAAAGATGGAGGGCTGCATTGAAAAATTGCCAATCCACTACTTTCCCGACAGTCTAGCAGGACCTACCGTGATATGATATGCTTTGGACCTCGCACCGAGTCGTCAGTATCTCCAGGGTACGAAGATGAAACCTGATAAAGCTTCAAGGAATGTGTTTTGAGGTGTCTGTGTTTAGCGACCCAGGTGCAGCATCCCATAGATGAAGAGGAAAGTGACTTACATGCCACCTTTCTTATTTCTTCTTTGATAAGGTGCTCGGGAAAATGAATGCCAGCTTTGAGGACTTCATGACAGTCGAAGAGAGAATCAAACATGCACTCTGGGACCTAAGTTTAAAAGACCAGACATGCCTAGGAGCAGAAGGAAAGAAAAAGATAAACGAGTACCACTTTCAAAGGTTCTTTTGTTCGTAAGAGAAGAAGACAGGCAGATTCCCCCGAATCACTAAGAAAAATTCCTCGAACAAGTACATATTTAGAGATATTTGGATTATTCCATCTCGGACATATGGCCTCATCTGGTTAAGGGTTAGTACCTTACCTCAAGGCTGATAAAGATTACGCCAAGCTCATATGCTCACAGTTTTGATCCATACAGTATATGTGAGTTCCACATTGAGGCGTTGGGGCATGACACTAAGAAATTTGGGGTCGTTAATAGAAAAAAAATCAAGAAGCTGGTTGACGAGGGAGTCATAACGAGAGAGTTGATCCAGCGGTGGAAAACAAGAGAAGAGGCAAGCCTACACTACAAAGGACTGGAATGAGTTAGTACTCGTGATGTAGTCCGGAGGTCCCTATGGTTTTCCCATCAGTTCATAAAGAAATTCTCAATGCTTTGAAAGAAAAAACTCCCAAACAAATATTTTTTTAGAATTAAAAATCACATTTCCATTTAGAATGCATTTTTACATTATTGATTCTTTAAACATTTTATTTTTATGGGGTAGTTTTTGTTCTCCCATAAGCATATACACATTTTTGAATAGACATATGTATATATCATTTCTGTACCAGGTCCTCAAATTTTGAATGCAACAGTACATTTGCTTCAGACCCAAAGATCAACTCTAAGTTGCATATATTTAGAAGAGATTGAATGTTATGGGGATACTGTAAATGTGAGTATCTGCTAGTTTACTTAGGCCAATAGAGGAGCAAAAGCGAGTGTTTAGACAATGGGCAGTTCCCATTTTAAGAATTTATCTTCTCAGGCACTTGTCGTTTAAGATCCTTGAAACGAAAGTTGACCCTAAACCTCTACCCCTGAAGGCATTCTCAGGACATTTGTGAATATGACGACGAATGGTATTCTTTTACTTTACCAGAAGACACAGATGAGACCATACAGATTGGATACGAAGATCAAAAAATCATCAGAAGAAAGTGGTTGAAAACATGGATATGTCCAAACGAAAAACCAAAGAAAAGAAGAGAAATGGTAATCGGAAGGCCGAAGCAATCCAGATTGAGTAAATATCAGAAAAGCTGCAGAGAGGCAATTAACTTCGAGCGGAAGATCGCATCAATACCCAGTATAGATACGTGTTGATTCGAGGATACATTCATAGACTCGAATAAGAAGAAAGAGATTAAATGTCAAAAACCCAAAATGGGCAGTCTAAAACAAAAAAGAAAAAGAAAACAAAACAAAAAAGAGAAGAAAAGAAGAAATAAAATAAAAAAAGAAGAAAGAGAGAGAGAGAAAAAAAGAAGAAAAAAAGAGAAAAGTAAAAGGAAAAAAGAAAAAGAAAGAATATTGTATATGTTTCACACACAGATCAAACAATACAAGAATGAGACTTCAACTATGAGCAAGAGACAGAAGGAATCCACATTTCAAGTAAACATCAATTTTGAAAATTAGTATAGAAGCTCGAATTGAAACCAAGTCAAGACAAGTCGGTGCGAAGATTGCCAATTTCGAAAAAGGAAATGACATCTACGGTGAAAACCCAAAAATGGGCAATCTAGAGTGATTCTGAAAATGAAGAAAAAGAGTAGTCTACCTGAGCCTGCTGGCATCAATATCCAACCAAAATACACTGAAGGAAGTGACCTCTAGGGTGAAAACCTAAAAATGGGCAGTCTAGAGCGATCCAAGAGAAAAAGTGAAAAAGAAGAAAAGAAAAAAAGAGAGAAAGAATAATATTTCATCTAGGCATGCCAATCACAAGAATTCCCAAAAATGTATTCATAGTCCTTCATTCAAGAAATCGCAGTTTCGAGGAGTATTGAAGGATTAAACATTAGTGAACAGAAACCGGACATCAGTATATAGCCAGAATGCAAGGCAGCCTACAATAAAAAGAAAGGAAATGAACTCTAGGGTGAAAACCCGAAAACAGGCAGTCTAGAGTGATCCAAAAAAGAGAAGGAATAATGGGCATATCCAAGTTACACAAGTACATAAATACTGTTTCTTAACCATAAACCAAAGGCCTACATTACAAGCCCCCAAAGACTATTCTGGTCATCCATAGATATCCAAGTTGAATGAGAATGTCTTCAGATTTCATTCCGCCTATAAGGGTTAACTTTGTTTCAAGGAACGTCAAACTTCGAAGTGCTTGATCGACACCCAAATGAGGGAAGGATGGGGCATGGTGAGATAGTGAGATTAAGAGAGCCACCTTAAACGGGGTAGAAACTAGGTAGGGTTGTTCCTCTCAAAAGCCTATTAGACCAGAAGAAACTATACATTGGCATATATCTCCACAATGGTCAAGATTTTTTAAATATGTGCTTCATTAGAGTTGATCTCTCGCAACTTGAAGCAGATGCGCTATGGTGTTTGATATTTCGGGGGCAAACAGGTTTTAAAAGGTTTGACATTTTTCCCAAAGTTTTGATGTTTACCATTTCTCCCAAACATTAGTTTTTAAAAATGTTTGGCAATACACTTCGAATTTTTTTTACCATTCTCCAAGCATTATTTTATTAAAAAAATGTTTTGTCCTTAAAAAAGAAGAAGAAAAGAAAAAGATGTTTACCATTTGTTCCAAACAATGTTTTCAAAATGTTTGGTATCCCGTCCAAGTTGTGATTTTCGAAATGATTGTTATCTTTTCAAACAATCATTATTTTTTGAAATATACACAAGTAAATTGCCTTTTTCATTACTTTAAAAATGAATGATGATGAGATTTAAAGCATAGGGACTGAGAGTTAGTTCCCGTTGAAGTGCTACGAGAAGATCAAGGATGAGCTCAGGGGATGGAAGCATTTTGGCTCACCCTGGTGACTAGAAATAGATCAAGGCTCTGTATGATGGGTTAGAAAATTCAAAGCAGTGGAGCCCGTGGTTGAATGGGGCAACGCCAAGTGAAGAAGATGACAATGGTTCTTATAAGAATAATATAAGAACCAGAGGATCATTTATGAAGACAAGTGATAACCCTGAAGACAAGAAAGCCTTTCGCACAAAAGGTTTAAAAGCATGTTCAAATGAGGATTTAAGAGCCTACAGTGAAGAAGTAAAGAGATGAAGAAATCTGAGGAGCGGCCTTTCAAGGTGTAATACTTTAGAACAAAAAGAGAGCGAACAGAAAAATAGAAGAAAAAAGAAGAAATACAAAAAAGAAAGAAAAGAAAGTGAGAGAAAAATGATGATAAAAAGAGAAGAAGAAGAAAGAGGTAAAGGAGAGAAATGAGAGAAGAGGAAAAAGAAAAGAAAAAGAAAAAAGGAGAAGAAGAAAAAGAAAGCATGACATTGCATGACATGCCAATTTTTGCTTGTTTTTGGACAGGTACTTGAAGAATTGTCAAAGAGTATTAAGAAAAGTATTGGCAGCCATTTTCGGCGTGAGTCCCTAAATTTGAAGAAAGATTTCGGCAGCTATAGCAGCGTGAGTCCTAGAAGATTGCCAGCCACTTTCGGCGTGAGTCCCCAAAATTTGAAAAAAGATTTCGGCAGCTATAGCAGCATGAGTCCTAGAAGATTCGTAGCCACTTTCAGCGTGAGTCCCCAAAATTTGAAGAAAGATTTCGGCAGCTATAGTAGCGTGAGTCCTAAAAGATCGGTAGCCATTTTCGGCGTGAATCCCTGAATTTGAAGAAAGGTCAGTAGCCATTTTTGACGTGAATCCCCGAATCCAAAGAAAGATTGGCAGTCATTTTCGGCGTGAGTCCCAAAAATTTGAAGAAAGATTTCGGTAGCTATAGAAGCGTGAGTCCTAGAAGATTGGTAGCCATTTTTGGCTTGAATCCCCAAATTGAAGAAAATTTTTGGTAGCTATAGCAGCGTGAGTCCTAGAAGATTGGCAGTCATTTTCGGTGTGAGTCCCCAAAATTTGAAGAAAGATCGGTAGCCATTTTTGGCGTGAATCCCCAAATCTGAAGAAATGTCGATAGCCATTTTTGGCGTGAATCCCAAAATTTGAAGAAATATTTCGGCAGCCTTAGTAGCGTAAGTCCAAAGATATCAATAGCCTCGTAAAAAAATGAAAATGAGACAGGAAAAAGAGAAGAGAAAAATGAAAAAGAGAAAAAAATAGGAAAAGAAGGAAAACGAAAAAAGGAAAAAGAGAAAAAAGAGAAAAGAAAAATTCAAAGATAAAGGTTCTATATAGGAAGGGCCTATATTTTCAAGATCCCGTAGCAAGAGGTTCTATGTAGGAAAAATCCGCCGCTCCGAGGCTTCAGGAGCTGAAAGTTTTATATAGGAAGGGCTTGCAGCTCCAGGGTGAAGACTAGCAGCTCTATATAGGAAGAACTCCCAGTCGAAGGAATTCACCCATAACACATAAGGTTTTATATAGGAAAAACCCGTTGTGTTGAAGGCGAAGAGTCCTATAGAGGAAGGGCTCCGAGTTTTACTGTCTTAGAGTGAGAGGTTCTATATATGAAGAACCCGTAGCTCCCAGATTTCAGAAGCTAAAAGTTCTATATAGGAAGGACTGACGGCTCCAAGGTGAAGACTAGCAGTTCTATATAGGAAGAACTCTAGTCGAAGGAATTCACTCATGACACATAAGGTTTTATATAAGGAAAACCGTTGTGTTGAAGGCGAAGAGTCCTATAGAGGAAGGGCTCCGAGCTTTACTGTCTTAGAGTGAGAGGTTCTATATAGGAAGAACCCGTAGCTCTGAGATTTCAGAAGCTAAAAGTTCTATATAGGAAGGACTGACAGCTCCAGGGTGAAGACTAGCAGTTCTATATAGGAAGAACTCCCAGCCGAAGGAATTCACCCATGATACACAAGGTTTTATATAGGGAAAACCTGTTGAGTTGAAGGCGAACAGTCCTATAGAGGAAGGACTCCGAGCTTTACTGTCTTAGAGTGAGAGGTTCTATATAGGAAGAACCCGTAGCTCTGAGATTTCAGAAGCTAAAAGTTCTATATAGGAAGGACTGACGGCTCTAGGGTGAAGACTAGCAGTTTTATATAGGAAGAACTACCAACAGAAGGAATTCACCCATGATACACAAGGTTTTATATAGGGAAAACCTGTTGTGTTGAAAGCGAAGAGTCCTATATAGGAAGGGCTCTGAGCTTTACTGTCTTAAAGTGAGAGGTTCTATATAGGAAGAACCCGTAGCTCTGAGATTTCAGAAGCTAAAAGTTCTATATAGGAATGACTAATGGCTCCAGGGTTTGAAGACTAGCAGTTCTATGCAGGAGGAACTCCCAGTCGGAAGAATCCATCAGCGGAGCAAAAGGTTTTATATAGGAGAAACCAGCTTGAAGGTGAAGAAGTTCTATATAGGAAGAACTTACAAGCTTGAAGATTTAGTTAAGGAAGAGCGGAGGGTTCCAGAAGAACACGTGATTCCGAAGCCAAAGACAAGAAAGTAGGTAAAAAATGAGTGCTTTTGATCTTTGCTTTGTCCTCGTTTCACAAGAACAAGCAAAGAGGGGCAACTGTAATCACTCATTTTTTATCGGGTTTTAGTGTTATTAGTATTATTTTAATAATAATATTATTAATATAAAATTAATGAAAAATAAAAAATAAAATATATATATATTAAAAAAAGGAAAAAATTGTGTGGAGCAGGGTGCTCCATGTCACCCATTTCACCCACCCCTTGCCTATAAATACAAGGTAGAGGCAGCCACAATTTCACGCCCAATTGCACGCCCAACAATTTGGCAAAATTGCCATGCAATTGAATTGGGAACATGGCCGGCCGCAAGGCTGGCCGGGGTTGGGGGCAGTGCCCTCGGCCCCAGTTGGTTCGATCCAACATTCGACGGGGTCCTATTCTGGATCCGATCTAGTTAATATTTTTGGAGAGGTCGCGGTAGATCTCGGTGGGGTTCAGTCGGGGTTCGTCATTCGAGCTCCTAGTTAGGTATATTTTCTTCCCTTTTTATTTGTGTTGTAATTTTTATAATTTAATGAAGTATTAGTTATTTTAAAATTGTAGTCTTATTTTTTTAGTTTGTATGTTTATGTTTTAGATTAGTATTTAATATGTTTTAAATTTGTGTTTTATATTAATATTTTATTTATGTTAGATTCGTTTTTATTTATGTGTTAGAATAATATTTATTTGTGTTTTAAATTAATATTTATGAATGTTAGTATTTTATTTATGTTAGATATGTTTTTATTTATGAGTTAGATTAATATTTATGTATGTATGTTTTAGAATAGTATTTTATTTATGTTGAATTTGTTTTTTATTTATGAGTTAGATTAATATTTATGTATGTATGTTTTAGATTAGTATTTTATTTATGTTAAATTAGTATTTTATTATGTTAGTATTTATTTATATTTTATCGCATTGTATTTATATTCGCCATGTTTTAGGTTGCATAACAGATATATAAATTGTCAATGCGGTGCCCTTTTATCCGAGCGTAAACGGTGCCAGTATCAGGCGTAGTGATAGTGGTTGGGCGTTTACTCTCGGATAACGGGGCCTTTAAAATTTATTCGCCATTATAACTGAATTTTAAACTAATCGTCACTTTAATCCGGAAAGTCTAATATTAATGAAGCGGTAATTATTAAAATACCAATTTTGGGCGGTGTGGGGGTGCTAATCCTTCCCCATCCGTAACCGACTCCCGAACCCAACAGTTTTTTTAATCTCTGGTTTTATGGTGTCCGGCCTACCTCAGTGGCCGGTGGTGACTCCCTTTCTTTAAATAAAATACGGTTTTTTCTTAAACCCCCACAGAATAAACGTTTTATATCCGAAAAATCACAAACACTTCGAAAACACTCGTTTTTTAGAAAAAAGGGGACATCGCTACAGAGAAGATCAATGATAATGCCTACAAGATA
Organism: Hibiscus mutabilis; assembly: GCA_019671005.1. NCBI lineage: Eukaryota > Viridiplantae > Streptophyta > Magnoliopsida > Malvales > Malvaceae > Hibiscus > Hibiscus mutabilis. Next base: position 56,521,167 of record CM033715.1, read on the forward strand.
GATCTTCCGGGAGAGTTTGGAGTGAGTGCTACTTTTAACGTTTCAGACTTATCTCTTTTTGAGCAAGGTAACAATTTAAGGAAAAATCACTCTCAAGAAGGGGATGATGATGAGATAATGTGTCACCACCACCATTAGACCCGGAGGAATTTCCCTTAGGCCCCATTACTCATGCAATGGCAAGGAAATTTAGAGATGCGGTTAGCAGCAAGTGCAATCATGCATGGAAGATTATTGTAGCTGCCGAAGTTGAATAAATGCCTTGCAATGTGGAAGATTCATGCAATATGAAAGGGAGTCCATGCAATGTGTTGCATGTTTATTTCTGATGCACATGTTCCATTTGATCATTATAGTTCTAGTATGCACATGTTTTCTATTATGTTGTTTATTGTTTATTTTACAGCACTAGAGTTAGTTGAATCATATAACATAAATTTATTATATTTAGCATGCTTCATATTATATTGTTTATTTCTGATCATATTTATCGTATTTACAAGTGTTATGCGAGGATAATGAATAGACACATCACTAGGGTGATTCAGAGAATTATGACTATTGGAGGTGCTTGCTTAGCTTCACATTGAAATTGACATGCTTGCTTACTATTAACCTTCTAAAAAGCATACATTTCATGCCCTTTTATTTAGGTTATTGTGTGGATTCAAGCCTATTTCATCTCATCTCATTGTATATAGTTGCATTCAGTTCATATAATTGCATAGGGTATTGTTGCTTGGTTGTTTTATATATTTTTAAAATTGGTGTTGCTTGGGAGAGGTTTGTTCTGGTATGGTGATGTGCAAGAAAGCTAGGGAGCATTGCAAGGCAAAAGGGAAAAATGCCACAACCTTTTGGACAGTATTTTTGGATGCACTAAAGGACAAAGGAATAAAGATATTTTGCAGCCCCCACACGTGATTCCACCAGCCATCTGTGCCCCCACATGTGAAGGGAGTATTTAAGGGCACAAAACCCTAGGAGCCCCCACTACATAAAGAAAAGGACACCCACGTTAAAGGGAGAGCTATAAAAGTGTTTTATGAGATAAGAGAGAGAGAAGAAAAGGTGAGTGCCCTTCTTCTTCTTCATCTCGGTGTCCTCCATTGTTGAAGCTCCAAAGGGAAGATCTTGCTGGCCTTTGAGAGAAACAACAAGCTTAGAGTGGTTCACAGCAGTCCACGACGGCTTGAGAGTTTCATTTACTCTTAGTTGCTCTTTGCTTTAACATACTTTTTTTGGAATAGGTTGTTTTAGATGAATGATTATGGATGATATTTGCCTAGCCATGAACTAACTTTAAGTGGATTGGGTTTATTGTGGATGATTATGTTTTAGTTTAAATGGATGTTTTAGATTTTTTTTCCAGTTTCATACATGCTTTGTTCATTGTTTGATTGCCTTAGGTTTGCAAGAGTTGTCGAGAGTTAGCCTTTACATTTGTGTAGCTTAATGGTTGAGAGAATTAAGCTTAAATCTATGTGGGCAGTGGGGTTTGATGCTGAGAGGCAAAACCCTAACTCACCTTAGAGATAAGGATATAGTTTAAATGACTAAAAGGAGTAGAACTTCAAGGATAGTAGTTTGCTAGGGTTCACGCTGAGAGGTATTTCCACAACATTCTTGCTAGAGATAGTTTGGAAACACCTAAGTAAACTCTGTCGAGCATGTTATAAGCTGGAAAGTGTTAACCATTCATGAGAACTAGGCATAGGATTCCTTGACAAACCTAGCATGTCATCCCATTTGAGAGTTTTACGCACGTGAGAGGACGTTAAAGTATCTTCAATTTATCCCAGTTTTCATTATAGTTGTTTGCTACAACATTTCTTTGCCTGTTGCCTTTCGCTATTGAATTTATTTTTAGTTTGTGTTTGTGTGCTTGAGCTTTTCTTGAAATACCTCCAATCCCCATGGAGACGATAGTCACTCATCACTTTATTACTTGTTTCGACGTGTATACTTGCACCGTTTGCGTATCATTTATAGTACATCATAACATGTAACACTTACCTTCACAATGGACGACAATTATAGAGAGGTGCTTGCTTGAGATGCTTGTCGAGGTGCTTGCTTACATTCACATGGAAATTGACATGCCTGCTTACCTTCAGAATGGACTGTCGTGCCAATATGCACCATAGTGCCAATATGCACCGTCGTGCCAATATGCACCGTAGTGCAAATATGAGCTCTAGATTCTAAGGCATGCCCTTCTATCTATCCAAACAAGATACCAATGTTGTTTGATTATCAATTTCATTCAAGTTTTATACAATTCATTAATTAAGACATGATTATGCCATTCAAAGGCCAAGCCCTTAGGTTTATGGAGTCTTAACTCCCAAGACAAGTTTATCCATGCCATTCGAATGGCATGAACACAAGGTGGTACCATTGTTTATTTCATTTCAAACAAGTCATGCATATTAACCACAAACACATTCATATGTATGCAATGAGCGTACCTTATTCTCCAAGCAAGCATGTCGTTTCTTACCTTTGGAATAAGCAATGCAACATGTCAAGCATTTCATTTCATTTGCTTAACAATCAAGTAAACAAGTAGAACATGGCATCAAACAAGTTGTCATTCATATAATTCTTCCCTTAATAAGCCAAATATATATTAGGTCAAGTTACATGGCAATGTCATTGAATTAACACAATAGCAAGATTAGTTAGGACCTAAGTCCTAACCCTAAGGAAGGTTACACTCACAATACTCATAGTTAATCACTTGTCTTGTATCCAAATCCCTTTGCCTCTTGCTTTGGGATGTTCACTATTTTCTTCTTCTGCCACAACTTGATGCCCTTGGTCTAGCAAGCATAACACATACAATTAATCAAAACATCCACATAATATCACACATATATAGTAATAATGTTACCACATTTGTACCTAACATTTAACTACTATTTTTTATGCTTTCTTTTAAGCATTTCTTACTTGTTCATCTCTATATTGTTATTACCTCATTTTAGGACATAATTGGACAGATTACAATGTCCCAAAACTATTTTGGAAATAGTTTGCTTCTAGGTGCAAAAGCAGTCCCAAACTGCCCAGGACACTGCTGTCTGGCAGTTTGCACACTGTCCTTTTAAATGAAGAATGATTGAAAGTTTACTTATAGTTTGCACACTACTACCTGCCAAATATATATTCGATGAGGACATCGGAACATAAGCAAGAAGGGGCATGTCCTTGTATTGGGTAGGAAAAATGAAGAATCGTTGAGGCTAAAATTCACTCAAGCTTTCCTTGAATAAAGATTGAAAGTTAGACTACATGAGATCTGTCTGTAGTTTTAGGACAGTTACAGAGTAGTACCCTGAACCATCCTAATTGCTTTTGCCCGCGAGCATTCGGGGTCCTTTATAAAGGGAGGTTATTCAATTTATTTGTATTTGATGCTTGTTTCTTACATATTTTTTTCTCGAATGGCAAACATACATTCCTAAAATATTCATTCTCTACAAATATATGTACATATTCCTAATTTCTTTGCAGGGCCCCTACTATTCATTGTATGTATGACTCAAACTCTAATTTCAAAATAAAGCAATCCATGTGATTGATAGAGGTAGATGAATGCGAAGGTGAAGAGGAAGCTGATGTCTCTAATGAACTATCAAGGCTGATCAAGAAATGAGGAAAACAGATTATGCCTCACAAGTAAGAATTTGAGACTTTTAATTTAGGGCTAGAGGTGAAAAGTGAGAAAGATCCGTCCAACTTCATCAGCAAAAACCAAGTGTGATTTGTTTAAATTGCTACAAGAATTCAAAGACATCTTCACACGGTCATACCAAGATATACCGGGGGTTAGATACAGACAGTGTTATGCACAAGTTACTCAGGAGGCTTGAATACAAGACTATTCAGCAAGAGCATAGAAGAATAAGTCCAAAAATATTACAAAAGCAATCTGAGGATGAATTCCTCAAGATGGCCGAGACCTTAATAAAGTGGGCCTGAAGGACAATCTTCTTTTGATCTGAATGAGGCAGAGAATACAACATTTACAATCATGTGAGACTTACTTCGTTACAATCTAATGTCATTTGGGTTATGAGCATTGGGCAAAATATCTGAAGGCCATTGTAACTGAAATAGAGATGGATGCAAAATTCAAAGAAGGATTCTCCAAATATTTAGGAAGTGTCAGTTTATGTTCAATCGGTCAAATTATACTTTTGGGAAACTTGTGGGTCAACAAAGTGGAACTGAAATCAATCCTAACAAAGTGAAGACTGTTCAGATCTTCTCCCTCCGAGCAAAAAAAAGAAAGCAAGAAAAAAAGAAAAAGAAAGAAAAGATAAGAAACAAAAAAATAAAAAAAGAATCCCAGATAGATTGAATTATTCATCACGATTGACAGAAGAAATGTGGTCCAATGTTCAAGTTATTGACAAAGATTGATTGTAATATCCCAAAATATAGCTTGGAAGTATATTGTTAAATTGTTTGTGAATCGAATAGATGAAAAGATATCATTGGATTAGATAATTAAATGATTGGGGACTAATTAGTAAAGTTTAGGAAGTATAGTAGCTTTTGTGATAGATTAGATTAAAATCTTTAATTAATGAAAGGTTTGCATGCAAAACTCATGAGAATTTAAGGACTAGTACATATGGAAAATGAAGAATTAAACCATATGTAATTAGAGGGAAGTAAGCTAGCCAAATTTGGTAGGATAATCAATCCTTGGTTATCATCTTCTTCATGGAACCGATCCACATTAGAGAAAGAGGAGTGAGAGAAAGCTACATTCGGTTACTAATTTATGGGTTCTATTTGATGAAAAGAGCTTTAGAGAAAGGTAAGCATTTGTTTCTTCTTCATATGTAGATAAATTTTGTTTATTTAGATTGTACGTGTGTATGTATACATATATGTATGTATGTATGCATGTATATATTTGAATTGGGTGATATTTATATGTATATATATATTTGAAATTGAATCTTAATGTTGTTAAAGCTTATAGAATTTCCAATTTGGGACATTTATGCTAGTATCGTTGTAATTAGAACCAATTGGTACTTACATTGCTTGATAGGAAGGTTAGAAAGGGTCGTTCGAATATTGTATATATATTGAGAGAGTTACTGCCCTGTTTTGAGTGCATATGGATAATATAAGGACTGTTTTGCTGTAGAACCAAATGCTAATGAACTATTGAACTTGTATAAGTAAGATTATATCCAATTTGGGGCTGTTCTGAGTTCATAGAAAAAACTAGTAGACTGTTTAGATTAATACGGATCAAGGGAGGGGCTGCTAGTATTCAAAAGAGGGTTGTCTTGAATATAAACAATTATAACAAGGGTTGTTTTGGATATATATAAGCATGTGTATAAAACAAGGACTACTTTGAAATTGTATACTTAAGCATTGGTGTAACACCCTAAACTTGGCCTAGGAAGGTTACCACTATCCAAGCTATAGATTAATTGAATTATGTGCTAATCAAATTAAAGAAGAAAGAACATTAGCTAACAAATAACTAAAGGACTAAAATGTTATAGCCAACAAGTTAGAGTACCAAAATTAAAATGACCATCTTGAATATTAGGCAAAACTTGAACATTGCATGCTAAACTTATTAAACAAAGAAACCTTTGCATGTGGCATGAGGTTATGCCTCACACGTTGGATTGATCATCCATAATGGAATTGTCAAAAAACAAATTCCCATGACTCTTTTCATTCAATCCCCTTCAACGAATGTGAGAAAAGAGAGAGAATGCTTGGTGATATTCATGGAGGTCTTGAGAGATTAGGTCACGGTAAGACTGAATTGAGTTAGAATTCACATTGAGGAAGGTAAATTGCTTGATTTCTACATGTTTAGAATGTTTGAATCTTAAATTTATGATGTTCTTGTTGCCTAAATTGAATAGGATGATTGTTATGCATGATAAGATAATGTTAGCTTCTAATGGTATTTGAAATTGTGAGTGTTAGTAGCCAAATTGCTAAAGAAAATGTGCATGGTTGCTGGAAATTGAGAATAGGGACTGTTTTGCTAGGTGGAAATATGTAAATATGCTAATTGTATATAATGACCTGATTTGGTCACATTGCTAGATGAATTGAGGCTTAAATAGAGTAAATAGCTTTCTGCAAAATGAATGCATATAATTGGACTGGTTAAAGCTAGGTAATGGACTAATCAATCAAATGGTGAATTAGAGGTATGTTGTTGATCAAATGGATCAAATTGGATATAGCACTATAATGCCATGTTATAATAACATTGACAGGAGAATTAGACTGACCTAGACATGTAAGAACATGAAAATAAGTTGAATTACAATGTTAGAATCTTGTTTAGATGAATTATGAAGCTAGAAACTCAACCTAGTGTAATTTGCCTAGAATCCTATGTTCTGGGCAGTAACTTTGAAAAATCACCATAAATTGTATAAATGGAATTTAAGGCTGAAATTTATTTGGATAGTGACTTAACATGTCTGAATTAATTAGGAGAAAAAATAATTGAATTCTGGATTGTAGAATGAATTGTATAGAAGAAACAATAGGGACAATGCAAATTGTCCAGTGTTGTAAATTGCCATGTCTTTAAGTTAAAAACTGTATTAATTGGCAAAGAACTAAAATGAAAAGCCTATATGGTTAGAAAGACAATTAAGTTAGCTTTCCAACTGAAATTCTGACGTACGGAATAAAAGTTATGCATATTTAAGTGAGCAGAGTACATGCTGCCTAGTATCAAGAGTTTAGGTAATTGTACACAATATTGTGACAGTTTTGTAAACTATTTTGCAAACAGTTTTGGGACAGTGGTTATTGCCCTGTTTTACATGAATTAGAGTATAGACAAGTGTAGTTATGTGTAGTAAAGAATATATATGAACATGCTGTCAAATTTGTATATGTTGTGTACTAGTAATATTGCCTTGGTTTAATGATTATGTGAACTTGTTTTAATATGTATTTACTTGTGTAATGTGTTAGAACCAGGAGTGAACTTGGTGGAAGGGGAAATGGTGGAACATTCTAAAGCTAAGAACAAATGAGTGTGGATCCAAGACTAGCTAGCTTGGGGAGTATTGTGAGTGTAGTTATTTCTGGGTTAGGACTAGGTCCTAACCAATGCATGCATGTCTACATTCTTGTAATGTTTAAATGGACCTAATATGAACTTGGCCTAATAAGGGAAGTATGATTAAAGTAATGCATGAAATTTGATCACATCCTTGAATTCATGTATAATTTGATTGCTAAGCATGTTTAAGTGATAACATTGCTGCTTGTATGTCTGATATGACATGTGATCGAATGTATAAAGAAATTGCTTGAAATGTTATCCAATATTGATGAAAAGAACACATAAGAATTACATGATATGTGAGCTATGGCTCAATTGGCCTTAGGGCCTAGTATATAATGAACTTGCTGAATACTTGACATGATTTTGAACTTGAAATACTTGTATAAATGACTAAAATTGAACAACCTTGGTAGCTAGTTGGATTAGGTAGAAGGGCATGCCCTTAGAGTCTATAGCTCATTGTGTCAGTGTGGGCTACGGTCCAGGGCTAAGACCCCTATTTGGCGACAGACAGGGAGTACGTATGTGGCTTTTGGCGACAATAGGAGGGTTAACCAGCACTACGGTGCATCTTGTGGCGACAGTTGGTTGGAGACTCGATACCTATACAAACTATGTAACAAGGGGGTTGTTTAAATGATAACAAATGAAATAACAATCCTATAATACATGTTACTTGTCTTGAAAGTTATATAATGAACGTTACTTGACAGGAAAGCCATGAATTTTATGTTACTTGTCATGGAAGCATGAATTGCTTGAGACTTGATATGAGATGTATTTTTGCTTGACATGTAAACCATGAAATGTTCGATATTTGGTATGTCAACTTGATTTACTTGGTAAATGTATACCATTTGAATGATTAGATAACATATTTCTTGGTATTGCTTGCTTTGTTACTCTAGTAAGATATAATTCATGCCTATTACTTGCTAGATTGTTCGAGTGATATACATGCTTGGTGATTGTGATTCTTGATTGACTTGAAATGCTTATAAACTTTAGTTAGGTAGACTTGATAAATGGCTAAATAACACGATAAATGGTTAGAACTAATTACTACCTCACTAAGTACATATTTTGTACTTATAACTCTTGTTTTTATCCTTCCCAACCAACAGGATAAAGGATTCGATCATTGCTTGATTTTGAAGCATGTTTCCTTAAGCTCGAAGCAACACACAAGCAGAGTTAAAGTATGGTTTCATACTTATTTTGAATGCTCCTAGATTGGTGGCACTAGAATGTATATAGTTTATCTTGATCATGCATTTTGGAGGTCGAGTACTTGTATATATTGTCCTTGTGTGGGCCTTCTAAGTTATGAACTTAGTTGTTAAGTTTGAGACATTAAATGAACCAAATTTCCTTGTGAATATAAGTATTTTGTTGTGCATATATGTAACAAATTGGCTGAAAATGTTCACAATCTAATGTACTTGTGATAATCGAATGCCTTCTTTAATGAGTATGTGAATGATTAAATGAATAGCATGAATGTTTATGCATACTTAATCTTGTGGTTGCCAATGGTAAGAAGTAGCAATGCTAGCTTGCTTGGACACAAGGTATGTACCATTGGGTGCCTTAATGATCATGTCTAATTAAAGTTACATGAAATGCTTCATGTCCTGCTTGGGTTGAAAGTAGAACGAGATGAACCATGCTTGCTTGTCTTGCCATTCGAATGTTGTTTGATATCATGGATTGAAAATGCAAAATGAATCATGAAAGGAAACATTTTAGTGGCCTATTCAAATCCCCTATGCTTACTTGTTTAACAAATTTGTGCTTACTTTCCAAAGAAGTTACGTACCAAGGAACTCATTTATTAAATATGAGTTCTCTTTATCCTTGTTTTGTAATGCTTGTTAATGTCCTTGGTAACGTTCCCGAGCTGGGTTACTACTAACCCGGGGTACGGGGCATTATATTTATTGGTAATCAGAGCTTTTTAGTCGGTTCTAAGACTAAACTGGGCTCTCTTGCATCATATAGGATACTTGTGCTACCTAGGAGACTTGTATTGTATATCTTGTGTCTTTGCTTAACTAAACCAAATTCCTAATTGCTCTATTTGAATGTAGAATGTCTGAAACAAGGCTCGCTCGGGACGATGAAAGCCCTGAAGGCTCCTCAAATGAAGGAGATAGTGTGAAGATAGAGCAGAACCCTCTACAACAACAAGCTCAACCCCGAGCCTAAGCTCCTGCTATAAATTTTGTGCAGCAAGAATGTCTCATGAGCATGAAGGAGATGTTCAATCATCTTGTAACTACTTTAAAACAAGACCATCCTATTCCTCCTCCGGCTGCTGTGCCAAACAGAGCCCCGATTGACAAGCTGGCTCAACACTGGGCCTATACTTTCACTGGCACTAATGAAGCCAATCCCTAAGTAGCTGAGTATTGGTTAGAGGCCACTACTCGAATCCTAACCAAACAACTGCCCTATTTTGATGAACACAAACTCGAATGAGAAACCACTACACTGGACTGCTCCTGCTGAAGCTGTAACTTGGAAATTCTTCCTTGAGGAATTCAGGAAGAAATACATCAGTGAAAAATACTTGGCCGAGCGCCGAAAGCATTTCTGCAAGTATTGCAAGCACAGGTCGGAATACATCAATACTAATGCTAACAAGTGTCGGATGTTTATCGATGGACTGAATGATGAACTGAGTCCAATATTCAATGCCTTGGGTATCACTGACTTCTAAAATTTGGTGAGTCGGGCTATTGCAACCGAGGCGAATATAAAAGCCTCCGAAAAGCGCAAAAGTGGTTACTCCTGGAAAGACAAACGAACCAGGAATAATGACAAGCTTCACTAGTAGTCAAAGAAGTCTAAACACTCAAAAGAACACTCTTCAAATTACACTCCTATTCAAAAGAGCAACTACATACCGAGACCCCAATCGGTAACCAAGCCTTCAGCCTCAATCATTTCTATTGATAGTACGGGGAATTCCGATAAAGCTGCTCAATATCCTACTTACAAGTTCTACCAGAAGCACCACACTAGGCAATGCAGAACTCAGCAGAATATGTGTTTCTTATGTGGAGCCTCCGATCACTATATCAGGGATTGTCCCCAGAATCTTAACAAGGTTCCAAATCGAGCTCCTGCAAATGATAGTTCAGCTCCCTCTATTTGAAACAAGGGACCTAGACAAGCTCAATCTGGAAATCAGGGGAAGAACAAAGGACCCCATTCAAATGCCCCTACTCACCAAGAATCTTGGGCCTCTGTTCGAATCTGCCACATCCGGGGAAAAGAAGACGAAGAATCACACGATGTCATAGAAGGTATCGTTGAGCTAAATTCAAATCCTTTTTATGCTTTAATAGACTCGGGATCCACACATTCATTTGTATGCTCATCTTTGATTGCAAAATTGAAGTTAAAACTTGTAATTGTAAAATAAAGCCTTGTAGATTCAAATCCAATAGAGGGATTACAAACATAAGCCTTATCTGTAGAATCTATCCCCTATTCATTCGAAATGTACCCTTTCTTGTTAATCTATATGTACTACCAACTCGTGAGTTCAATCTAGTACTAGGACTAGATTGGTTAAGCAAGCATGAAGCCTGGGTAGATTGCCAAAATAGGAGACTTTATATCCGGGGTTTAGGAAAGGAATCAATCCTCCTAACTGATAGGAAACCGACCTCAATCTTTGCTGCTATGATTATGAAAGATGAACTTGAATTCGGCTTACCTAGTATGCCAATTGTATCTGAATTCATTGATGTTTTTCCCGAGGAACTCTCTGGTCTGCCTCCAACCAGAGAAGTAGAGTTCAGGATCGATGTTCAACCTGTAACAACTCCAGTGTCCATCACACCCTATCGAATGACACCTATTGAATTAAAAGAACTCAAGAAGTAACTCCAAGAAATACAAGAAAAAGGCTTTATTCGGCCTAGCTCGTCTCCCTAGGGTGCTTCAGTCTTGTTCGTGAGGAAGAAAGACGAGACTATGAGACTTTGTATTGACTACAGACAATTGAACAAGCTTACTATCAATAATCGATATCCTCTCCCAAGGATAGAAGATCTCTTATATCAAATCAGGGATGCTTTGGTGTTCTCAAAGATCGATATTCGATCGGGATACTACCAAATGAGGGTAGAAGAAGAACATGTACCCAAGACAGCCTTTCATACTCGATATGGCCATTTCGAATTCCTTGTAATGCCATTTGGGTTAACGAATGCTCCAGCTGCTTTCATAGACCTCATGAACTGTGTATTCAAGCCCTATCTTGACAAGTTCATGGCTGTCTTCATTGATGACATTCTAGTGTATTCTCGAAATAAGGAAGAATATTTTAAACACCTTCGAATTGTATTGCAAACTCTCCGGGAACATCAATTGTTTGCAAAGTTCTCTAAGTGTGAATTTTGGCCATCAAAAGTCTCGTTCCTTGGCCATATCATCTTGGTAGAAGGGATTAAAGTAGACCTGAGCAGAATTCGATCCGTCCTAGATTAGAGACCTTCGAGGAATATTGGTGAGGTGAGGAGCTTTCTCAGTTTAGCCGAGTATTATCGACATTTTGTTAAGGGATTCTTATCCATTACCGCAAGCTTGACTAAGCTAACCCGTAAAGACATGCCCTTTGTTTGGTCGGAGAACCAACAATGAAGCTTCGATTAGCTTAAACAATCCCTGACTCATGCTCCAGTTCTCGTCCAACTAGTATCGGGCAAAGAATTCTCTGTCTATAGTGATGCATCTCTTTTAGGACTAGGTTGTGTCCTAATGCAAGATGGAAAAGTGGTAGCTTACGCTTCAAGGCAACTAAAACCACACGAGTCAAACTACCCTACTCTCAAAGTTTGGAGACATTACTTGTACGGGGAGAAAAGCAACCTGTTCACATACCACAAGAGTCTCAAATACCTCCTAACTGAGAAAGACTTGAATTTGAGGCAAAAGAGATGGCTAGAATTTCTTAAAAACTGCGATTTGGTTATCGACTACCATCCAGGGAAAGCAAACGTGGTTGCTGATACCCTTAGTCGCAGACCATACTCAGGTAAACCCCTAAATCTAAATCACATAATAATTTATTTGAATTTAATCTTTCTTAGATTTCAAGTAATCCATTCGAACTGAACTTTTATTGTCTTGCAAGGAACTATTCGAAAACCATCCTTAGTGACCTTGTGTATTCTTTCGTAGCTTCCTTGGCTATCAATGCTCATTTCTGTTTATCCAAATGACGGAAATTCATGTCTGAACTTCAAGTTCAATCTAGCTTTATCTCGAGAATCAAAGAACTCCAACAAACTGATCCAAATATTCCGAAGATCATGTCCAAGCTAGACTCTGAGTCTAATTCTGACTTTTCCCTCAAGTTGAATGGACTCCTCTATTCCAAAGATAGAGTATGTGTTCCTAACAATGAGGAACTAAGACAAGAGATGTTACAAGAAGCTCACCAAAGTTTTTTCTTGATTCACCCGGGATTGGTTAAGATGTACAAGGACCTAAAGCCACTATACTGGTGGCCAGGCATAAAATCGGCTATCATAGATTTTGTTTCAAAGTGCCTAACTTGTCAAAGAGTCAAAGCCGAACATCAAGTCCCTACTGGATTGCTCCAACCTATCAAATTCCCTTAGTGGAAATGGGATCGGATTACAATGGACTTCGTTACTGGTCTTCCTTCCACTCTAAGAAAGAATGATGTTGTATGGCTGATTGTTGATAGATTCACAAAGTCTACTCACTTCATCCCTGTTCGAATGAACCCAAGCTTGGAAACCTTAGCCGAGCTATACATCCATGAAGTGATTTGATTACATGGTGTACCTACAGCTATAATCTCTGATCGTGACCCCAGATTTGCTTCTTGATTCTGAAATTCCTTGCAGAAGGCTCTAGGAGCTAAAGTAAATCTTAGTACGACCTTTCATCCTCAATCAGGTGGACAATCTGAAAGAATCATTCAAGTTCTCAAAGATATGTTACGCGCTTGCGTTATAGACTTCAAAAAGAACCAGAAGAAATCTCTACCCCTCGTACAGTTTGCCTACAACAATGGCTATCAAGCTTCTATCCAAATGGCTCCCTTCGAAGCTCTATATGGGAGGAAGTGTAGAACTCCCTTGGAAGAAAGTCTTTAGGTTTGGAAGAAAAGGGAAACTCAGTCCCCGATTCATTAGACCATTCGAAATCATTAAAAGGATTGGTCCAGTGGCTTATCGATTGGCACTCCCTAGTGAATTCGATAAGATCCACAATGTCTTCCATGTTTCTATGCTCAGAAAGTATAGATCTTATCCATCTCATGTCCTTGAGCCTGAAGAAGTAGAATTGAATCCTAACTTGTCATACGAAGAAGAACCAGTCCAGATTCTTGATCGTGAAGTTAGAAAGCTCAGGAACAAAACCGTTCCTCTTGTCAAGGTCTTTTGGAGAAATCACAAGATAGAAGAGGCAACTTGGGAATCTGAAGAAATCATGAAGAAGAAATATCCTCACCTATTCGATTCAGGTAAATTCGAGGGTGAATTTATTTTAATGGGGGGAGAATTGTAACACCCTAAACATGGCCTAGGAAGGTTACCACTATCAAAGCTATAGATTAATTGAATTATGTGCTAATCAAATTAAATAAGAAAGAACATTACTAACAAATAACTAAAGGACTAAAATGTTATATCCAACAAGTTAGAGTACCAAATTAAAAGGACCATCTTCAATATTAGGCAAAACTTGAACATTGCATGCTAAACTTATTAAACAAAGAAACCTTTGCATGTGGCATGAGGTTATGCCTCACATGTTGGATTGATCATCCATAATGGAATTGTCAACAAACAAATTCCCATGATTCTCTTCATTCTCTCCCCTTCACCGAATGTGAGAAAAAAGAGAGAAGAGAGAAATCTTGGTGATATTCATGGAGTTCTTGAGATATTAGGTCACGGTAGGACTAAATTGAGTTAGAATTTACATTGAGAAAGGTAAATTACTTGATTTCTACATGTTATAGAATGTTTGAATCTTAAATTTGTGATGTTGTTGTTACCTAAATTGAATAGGATGATTATTATGCATGATAAGATAATGTTAGCTTCTAATGGTATTTGAAATTGTGAGAATTGTGAGTGTTAGTAGCCAAATTGCTAAAGAGAATGTGTATGGTTACTGGAAATTGAGAATAGGGACTGTTTTGCTAGGTGAAAATGTGTAAATATGCTAATGGTATATAATGCTCTGATTTGGTCACATTTCTAGATGAATTGAGGCTTGAATAGAGTAAGTAGCTCGCTAGAAAATGAATGCATATAATTGGACTAGTTAAAGCTATGTAATGGACTGATCAAATGGTGAATCAGAGGTATGTTGTTGATCAAATGGATCAAATTGGATATAGACTGACCTAGACATGTAATAACATGAAAATAAGTTGAATTACAACGTTAGAATCTTGTTTAGATGAATTATGAAGCTAGAAGCTCAACCTAGTGTAATCTGCCCAGAATATTCTGTTCTAGGCAGTAACTTTGAAAAATCACCATAAATTTTACAAATGGAATTTAAGGATGAAATTTATTTGGATAGTGCCTTAACATGTCTAAATTCATCAGGAGAAAACAGAACCAAATTCTGGATTGTAGAATGAATTGTAGAGAAGAAACACTAGGAACAGTGCAAACTGTCCAATGTTGTAAATTGCCTTATCTTTAAGTTAAAAACTGTATTAATTGGAAAAGAACTAAAATGCAAGGCATGTATGGTTAGAAAGACAATTAAGTTAGCTTTCCAACGGTGTAAACCAATTGAAATTCCAACGTACGGAATGAAAGTTATGCATGTTTAAGTGAGCATAGTACATGCTGCCTAGTAGCAACAGTTTAGGTAATTGTACACAGTATTGTGGCAGTTTTGTAAACTATTTTGCAAACAATTTTGGGACAGTGGTTATTGCCCTGTTTTACATGAATTACAGTAAAGACAAGTGTAGTTATGTGTAGTAAAGAATATATATGAACATGCTGCTAGATTTATATATGTTGTGTACTAGTATTATTGCCTTGGTTGAATGATTATGTGAACTTGTTTTAATATGTATTTACTTGTGTAATGTGTTAGAACCAGGAGTGAACTTGGTGGAAGAGGAAAGGGTGGAACATCCTAACGCTAAGAACAAAGGAGTGTGGATCCAAGACTAGCTAGCTTGGGGAGTATTGTGAGTGTAGTTATTTTTAGGGTTAGGACTAGGTCCTAACCAATGCATGCATGTCTACATTCTTGTAATTTTCAAATGGACCTAATATGGACTCGGCCTAATAAGGGAAGTATGATTAAAGTAATGCATGAAATTTGATCGCATCCTTGAATTCATGTATAATTCAATTGCTAAGCATGTTTAAGTGGTAACATTGGTGCTTGTATGTGTGATATGGCATGTGATCGAATGCTTAAAGAAATTGCTTGAAATGTTATCTCATATTGATGAAAAGAACACATAAGAATTACATGATATGTGAGCTATGGCTCAATTGGCCTAAGGGCCTAGTATATAATGAACTTGTTGAATACTTGTCATGATTCTGAACTTGAAATACTTGTATAAATGACTAAAACTGAACAACCTTGGTAGCTAGTTGGATTATGTAGAAGGGCATGCCTTAGAGTCTAGAGCTCATTGTGTCAAGGTGGACTACGGTGCAGGGTAAGGCCCCTATTTGGCGACAGACGGAGGGTATGTATGTGGTCTTTGGCGACAGAAAGAGGGTTGACCAGCACTACCGTGCATCTTGTGGCAACAGTTGGTTGGAGACTCGATTACCTATACAAACTAAGTACCAAAGGGGTTGTTTAAATGATAACAAATGAAATAACAATCCTATAATACATGTTACTTGTCTTGAAAGTTATATAATGAATGTTACTTGACATGAAAGCCATGAATTATATGTTACTTGTCACGGAAGCATGAATTGCTTGAGACTTGATATGAGATGTAGTGTTGCTTGACATGTAAACCATGCAATGTTCGATATTTGGTATGTCAACTTGATGTACTTGGTAAATGTATACCATTCGAATGATTAGATAACATATTTCTTGGTATTACTTGCCTTGTTACTCTAATAAGATATAATTCATGCCTATTGCTTGCTAGATTATTCAAATAATATACATGCTTGGAGATTGTGATTCTTGATTGACTTGAAATGCTTATAAACTTTAGTTAGGTAGACTTGATAAATGGCTAAATAACATGATAAATGGTTAGAACTAGTTACTACCTCACTAAGTACATATTTTGTACTTATCACTCTTGTTTTCATCCTTCCCAACCAACAGGATAAAGGATTCGATCGTTGCTTGATTCTGAAGCCTGTTTCCTTGAGCTCGAGCAACACACAAGCAGAGTTAAAGTATGGTTTCATACTTATTTTGAATGCTCCTAGATTGGTGGCACTATAATGTATATAGTTTATCTTGATCATTCATTTTGGAGGTCGAGTACTTGTATATATTGTCCTTGTATGGGCCTTCTATGTTATGAACTTAGTTGTTAAGCTTGAGACATGAAATGAACCAAATTTCCTTGTGAATATAAGTATTTTGCTGAGCATATATGTAACAAATTGGCTGAAAATGTTCACAATCTAATGTACTTGTGATAATCGAATGCCTTGTTTAATGAATATGTGAGTGATTGAATGAATAGCATGAATGTTTATGTACACTCAATCTTGTGGCTGCCAATGGTAATAAATGGCAATGCTAACTTGCTTGGACACAAGGTATGTACCATTGGGTGCCTTAATGATCATGTCTAATTAAAGTTACATGAAATGATTCATGTCTTGCTTGGATCGAAAGTAGAACGAGATGAACCATGCTTGCTTGTCTTGCCATTTGAATGTTGTTTGATATCATGGATTGAAAATGCAAAATGAATCATGAAAGGAAACATTTTAGTGGCCTATTCGAATGCCCTGTGCTTACTTGTTTAACAAATTTGTGCTTGTTTGCCAAAGAAGTTACGTATGTTTAATTACTTGTTAGCTAAGGAACTCATTTATTAAGGATGAGTTCTCTCTATCCTTGTCTTGTAATGCTTGTTAATATCCCCGATAACGTTCCCGAGCCGGGTTACTACTAACCCAGGGTAGGGGTGTTACAATTGGACTGTTATGCATGTTTTAAGAACATTAAAGGACTGTTTTGAGCTTATATATATATATGGAATGTTTTACATATTAATGTCAATAGAAGGCTGTGTTGCAAAGAAATAATGATTGTTTTGGTGTCTTAATGGACTGATTTTATAATCTAGAATCAAAGGACTGTTTTGCACAAAGTAGGGGGCTGATTTATACCTATAAGAGGTATACAAGACTGTTTTGATATATATTATCTGAACGAGAGTTTTAGGCTATTTTACATATGTATAAATGTGTAAATTTGTGTAAAAGGATTACTTGGCTTATATATGAACCTTGGTGAATTTTTTTAATGCATAAAGTAAGTGAAATTGGAATGTTTTGATTGAATGAGTGTACATGTATGAAAACTGCCCTGTTTTGGCATACATACTTGTGTAAGTGGACTGTTTTGATCAAATAAGTGCGTATATATGAACATTTGCCTTGTTTGTGGATATTAGCATGTATAATGGACTGTTTTGTGAATGTATAAGTGATTATATGTATTTGAGGTTGTTTTGTGTCTATACGATTGTTGGAAAGTGTTTTGTTAATCACTGAAAGTTAAGAATAGTTACTAATTCATACTTAAACTCTTGTTTTAATTAGACAAAGAAAGGATTGGTCAAGTGAGGCATAAAGTAAATCAAGCCGTTGAAAAGTAAAAAGGAATTGTAATTCAGAAGTAAGATTAGCTTGGATCGAACTGTAGTGTAGTTTAAAGTCTCGAGATAGATTGAAACTATCCCGAGCACGATATTTGTTTAGAATTCCTCATTGCTTGTTCTTTTGTTAAGTATGCTTTTGCTCTAAGCTCGGACATGAGGTAAGTACTTAAATAAGAAGTACCTTATGACATGATTTGTTTGAAAGAATGTATGATATGTCTTACCAATCATTCAAAGGCTTATAAGAGGATATTAAAATGGTGTTGTCACGTATGGGTTATTTGAAACAAGAAATACCACATATGATCTTTGTTTAAGAAATTATGGGGCTATGCTAAACTTAACATGAAAAAGATAGGTTACTTGACTTGTGATTGAAGTTATGTGTGATGAGAACCCTATTTGTATGATTTTACTTGCTTGATAAGTAAACCAATATTCAATTAAAATTTGATTAAGAAATTGATATGAATTTATGATCATGAATGTATTGAATATGTATACGATCTGATATGTATAATAAGTTCATGATTGTTAAGAAATGAATACACATGTTATATTTATTTGATCATGAGCATATGCTTATAATGGAAGCTATACATACATGTGCATGAAGAATAGTAACCTTTGCCATGTTATCATTCGAATAGAAGGAATGATGTAATGAGAAATGCATGAATTGAATACATGTTTGATATGGAAGAACAATAAATTTTGTTCATATGATATTCGAGTAAGGAGCTATGCTCATATTGTTCTGATGTGAAAAGATTAAAATGAGAGCCTTGGTTTCGAGTCAGTCTTAGGTATAGTTGGCAGGCCATAGAGTCAATTGAGTTTGTGTTTGGGGTGGACTACGGTCCTTATTTGGCGACAGTAAAAGGGAAGTTGTGTGGTTACTTGGCGACAGTAGGAGGGATTGACTGGTACTATGAGTACCATTTATTTAACGATAGTTTGGTTGGGGATTCGTGTACCTAGGCTGTTACTTGATTCTCAAAGCTATGCAATTGATAAAATAATGAAATTGGTATTTCTAACAAGTACAATATCTTGATAACTTATGAGACAAGTTATCATGTGCCTTTGATTAGTTATGAGATAAGTAATTCAAGAACATGATATGTCATGTCTAATGACTCATATGCTATGAAACTGTGTTATGTTATAAAATGATTGATGACTTGTGTGTCAAGTTCTTATATATTGTTAAGATATGTTGATAAGAAATCATCAAGCTTATAACTAAATCAAGGATGAAATGAAATGACCTGCATAACAAGTAAGAATATATTTACTAGTATTTAGATCAAACTATTAGGTGAATAAAAAGTTCACATATGCATGTGGATTTTATGAAAGAATAGATTTGCTATGTTTGAATGTCATGCGAATATGCCTATGCTATATTTTGCTCGGATGTAAAGTGGACATGTATATGCTAAATTATGTTTAAATTATCTTTATATAAGTATGACTGTTGATTGATTTCCTTGTCTTGTAATGGCAAAACTCTTGTTCGAGCTTAGAAGCATACACAAATGATTAATAGATCTAAATGATAGGATGGATACTTGTTCCTGTTTTATTTTCTTTAAGCTACCCACTAAACTTATACTTACTCTATTCTTTTAATACATTTCAGTATAAGGTGCCTTCGGTTTCTTTTGAGCTTGGAAGTGATCACAATGAACTAAGTATGGTTCGAATCAATATCTTTAGAACTCCTAGATGGTGACACATAGTTATTAAGTTGCATAATGCATTTAAATTCTATATTGACTTATATGTGTATAAGCTTGATAAGTATTAAAAGTTCTATAATTGGGCCTATAGCTATTTCATGGTTGTTGCTTGCCTTATATGATTTATTTGTTGGTGTGATTGTGTGGTTGCTTAATTGGTTATAAGAGTTTTAGGTTAATAGACCACTTTGATATTTTGTGGGTTAAAAGATGATATATATATAAATATTATTATGTGTTAGACCCTAAATAGAAGAGGTGTAGATCAAATAACTAGTTAAAAGGGGTTTAAATAAACAAAAGGTTGATTGTTAATGAAATTTGCATTTGGTGTTGCTATGCGAAGGTTTTATAACTGGATAGGTTTGGTTTAAGTATAGAAATATTTGGGTCTTATAAATTGACGGTGAATATTATCTATTGTAGATAATCTAGTAGTTGCTAAAGGCATAATTCTAGTAATTTGATTATTAAGACTTGATATTTTAAATGGATGATTATCTTGCTTTCTAAGTAAGTTCAGCATGATGTAGAATTGTATAGATTGTAAGATAGATAACCATTGGTTAAACGTATGAAAGCTTGGGTGCGAAAAGCATAGGTGTTAATGGTAAATTGGATGAATTATGCACGTGTGTTTTTAAGACAAGTAATCACCTATTTGACTAGTTGAGTAATGATCTATGAGATATATAGAATCTTACTATGATTTTGTTTAAGTTAATTAGGTTATGTTTCGATTATGAAGTTATAAACTTTAAGTTAAAATGCTTTCTCGAAAATGAAGTTATTTATGAAAAGCCTTTTGATTTTGAATATCAGTATAATATGGTACTTAACATGAAAGTAGAGATGTTTAAGTATTCTATCTTCCTTTTAGTTGTTCAAAAATTTAACTGGAGTCATAAGTTAATTCTTTAGACTATTCGAACTCTAACTTGCAAAGCAAGTTAACCTTTTATTCAAGCCTTTAACACTCTTAGTTTGGCTTACTCCTAAGTCGGGTGTAAGATGTTTCAGTAT
Organism: Hibiscus mutabilis; assembly: GCA_019671005.1. Taxonomy (NCBI): domain Eukaryota; kingdom Viridiplantae; phylum Streptophyta; class Magnoliopsida; order Malvales; family Malvaceae; genus Hibiscus; species Hibiscus mutabilis. The sequence continues at coordinate 56,541,886 of CM033715.1, forward strand.
GTTCTGTAAGAAGACAAACCTTATCATGTCTTACTTGAAAATCATTAAGTCTGATAAATTGATACAATTGTTGTAATCGGTATTTCCTAAATTGTTTCAAAACAATGAGAAATGTGATAAGAAATTATTTGAACTTTGTTATTTATGTTTTGAGTTTGACTAGTAAGATAATAAGGTTTAATGATTTGCTTGATGATTAAGTTAAGGTATTGGCCATATGTGAATGGAAAGTATCTAGTTTGGCTTAGATTTAATGCACTAATGAATTAACGAATTGTATAAATGTTAAGTTTAAAATTAGATTTGAAAACAATGTTATCTTGGTTCAATAAGTTATTTGAATAGCTTTAATTCTTCTTGATTCTTTGATGTGAGTTCATCTTTGTTTGTGGTTTGAATGTTCTTGTTTGTTGGTAATACTCCATAACTTGGTTTATTCTCCTAAACCGGTTAAGGGGTGTTACATTGATCCAGGAGTATGATATAAAGAATGCCAAGAAAACCTTAGGAAGATCAAGAAACATTTATCAAAGTGCATATTTCTGATAGCACCAGTTCCAGATTGGTCGTTGATTCTTTAATGGTCTATTAAAACTCAGAGGGTGTGCACTAGGCCAACATGATGAAACAAGAAGGAAAGGGTCATTTATTATCAGAGCAAAGATTCACCAATTACAAATAGCGGTGCCCACCAATTCAAAAGCTTTATTGTTCTTTGGTTTGGGTAGCTCGAAGGATCAAACAGTATCTTTGATCTCAAGAATGGATCTATTGAACTTCTTAATGAAAACACTAGAGTTGACTAGAGAATGGCTCGTTGGAAAATGCTTGATATTGCAAAAAAATATGAGCAATAATGGGTTTCTTGGCGAGACATGCTTCAAATGATCATGAGTCATTAACTTTAATTTCTGAAATTAGGATTCTATGTGCATAACAAAAGGTAAAAGGAAATAAACCCTTGGAAGCTTATGCTTGAGAATAGTATACAATACCTTATGTTGTATAAGGCAGATTTATTTAAAAGCCTCCAATAGACACCATGTGACACCTCAAAATTCGGCCTAGTCAGAATTGAGTTCCGGCGATCGAAAACCCAATATCAGAAATGTTCAAAAATTGTATTGATGTTGGCCACAAGGTCAATTGTATTTATATTGGACCCTAATTGAGTCGAATTATTATTTAAAGGACCTTAATGAAAGTGTAGAAAAATCTTTTAGTGGCTAAATTGTAAGAATTGGAAGTTTGGGGATAAAAGTATACAGAACAGAGAGTTGAGGGACTAACCTTGCGATTAGCCCCTCCTCAATTATAATCCCACATACGTGGGTGATCAGAAAACAATTCCTTCCAAGGAAAGAAATCTATTCCTATTAAAATAGGAGGAACGACCAAAGAGGAGGCTACCCGATGCTTTAGTAAGCAAGCACCTCTCCATTACTATTTTCTTCTTCTTCCTAAGCAAGCACCACCATTTTTGGTTGATTTCAAGCTTGCCTTTCCTTCGATTTATTGTTATCGAATCGTTGCTAGTGATCGGGTAAGCTATAACCCTCACATAACCATTGAATTCCATGGATATATCAAGCTTAATCACAAGCTAGGGTTTGGGTATCCATGGAGTTTGATAGCTAATAGCTATTTTAAGCTTCGATGTTGATTCTGATATCGTCATATTGATTTCGGTGTTGTAATTTGAATCTAACTGAATCCTATTGTCTTTACCTAGCTCAAGAAGTTGGCAGGGAACATCCACCGTCACCAACAAAATCTAGGAACAAGGGGATTGCCATCGTAGAGCCTTGAAAGCTTCAGAATATCGAGGTGAGTGTAGTCGGAGTCTCGAGATTAGGCTAGGTGTCTTTCCCAGCTTCATCGTTAATTGAATTGGCATTGCTAACTCCGTTGTTAAGGATTATTACGTCAAATCACTTATAGGACATTATGGTAAGTATTGGTAAGTTATCGCATCGAGTATTGAGCATTGTCAATGCCATCACCATTGTTATTGAACATCGGACATAGCCATTGTCGTTGTCATTGAGTATTGTTATTGCCATTATCATCGCCATTGTCATTAAACCATGAAAGTATAGGATATTGATATAGCAATTGATATAGGTGTATTTTGTGCTTGTGATGTAATAGTTCTTAATGCCCTAATGGCCTTTTTGGAATGGCATAAAAGTGACTAAAATGCATATTTGGCTCTAAAAGGTGAAAATATAGTTAATGGATTCGGATCAACACAAAATTTTGTATGCTAGTATTTTATGTTGTTTAAAACTTACTGGTAAAATTTCATTATATTTGGACCTTGGTTGATAGGTTAAATTGAATAAAAATCAACAAAAATTTGTCATTACAAGGTAGGGCGTATCGGTACGATAGCTGATGTATCGATACGACATTGCATATTTGGTCATATCAACGATGGTCAAAAAGGGGCGTATCGATACATCCTAGGCGTATCGATACGTCCTAGGCGTATCGGTATAGATTTTGGCTACTGGAATTTGGGTGTAAAAATGGTATCGATACGGGGTCGAGACGTATCGATACATGGTCAACGCAGTCAACCTCTATCGGTACGACCCTCAACCATATCGATACAGGTTTGTCAAATTGAATCTAGAATTTGGGAATTAGGTTAAAGCGTACTGATACGACCATAAGGATATCGGTACGGTTGCAGTTAATTTTGTTAAAAGATAAAGATCACAGTTTTGTATTGTATACAATATGGTCACTGATTGATGCATGGCTTAATTGAATGGTCAAACGAACTCTGAATAGTATAAAAATTTGTACTCCCATTGTTTGAATGATGAATTTCATTTTGGCAAGGTTAATTTTAGAAAATGATCACTAAAATACTAAAAATGCGGTTAAGTCCCTAAAACTTGTACATGTTATAATTTGGTCATAATTGGATAATCATGGACTCAGAATAGATTAATTAAAAAATTATGTTACTCGTTCTTGAAGGTTGGGCCTATTATCACTGCTTATTATATGAAATTATTGTATCGATCACCGTTAGTTCATCGGTAGCATACTCCAATCCGGTTCTCGACCAGGCCGAGAAGGGGGTGTTACATTTGTGGTATGAGAACCAGGTTTTGTCGATTCTAGGACTAAACTGAAGTTTATTGCATTGTTATTGTGTTACTTTGCCACCTAGGAGTTGTACATTGTCTATATTGTGACTTGTCAACTAATCCGATCTCTTTATGTTATAGATATGTCTAAGACAAACAAGGCTCACATTCACGAGCATGCTTGTAAGACCCTAAACTTGGCCTAGGAAGGTTACCACTATCTAAGCTATTGACTAATTGAATTATGTGGTAATCAAATTAACGAGGAAAGAACATTAGATAACAAATAACTAAAGGGACCTAAATGTTATAGCCAACAAGTTAGAGCGCCAAATTAAAAGGACCATAATAGAATCAAATTACAATACAAGGAATGCATAGAAAATTTAGATTGGATAGTGAACTATCCACTTGTCACATGGAAAAGGTCCATCCGGCCACTTGGGGAGAAGACTTATTCTTCCTCATTTGGTTATACCAAATGTGTTAGGGAAAAAGACAAAAGAGAGGAAGTAGTGTGAGAAACTTGAAATTTAAGGGCCAAGCTTTGGGTAGAAAACAAATTGAGTTAGAATTCACATTGAGGAAAGTAAATGCTTGATTCCTCACTTTAATTACATGCTTGAATCTTGAATTAGTGATATTCTTGTTGCCTAATTCGAATAAGATGATGTTAGCTTATAATGGTCCTTGAAATTGTTAGTGTTAGTAGTCAAATTACTAAAGAGATGTGTATGGGTTGCTGGAAATTGAGAATAGGGATTATGCTTGAAACTAGTTTCGATTAGGGACTGTTTTGCTAGATGAAAATTTGTAAACATGCTTAATTGTATATGCTGCCCTATTTTGATCAGATTGATAGGTGACTTGGGCTGACCTATACATGTAAGAACATGAAAATAAGTTGAATTCAATGTTAGAATCTTGTTTAGATGAATTATGAAACTATAAGCTTAACCGAGTGTAATCTGCCTAGAATACTCTATTATGGGCAGTAACTTCGAAAACTCACCATAAATTGTATAAATGGAATTTGAGGCTGAAAATTTTATGGACAGTGCCTTAACATGTCTAAATTCATTAGGAGAAAACAGAACTGAATTATGGATTGTAGAGAAGAAGCACTAGGGACAGTGCAAACTGTCCAGTGTTGTAAATTACCCTGTCTTTAAGCTGAAAACTATATTAATTGGCAAAGGATTCAAAGGCAAGACCTATATGGTTAGAAAGACAATTAAGTTAGCTTTCCAACAGTGTAAACTAATTGAAATTCTGACGGACGAAATGAAAGTTATGCATGTTTAAGTGAGCAGAGTACATGTTGCCTGGTAGCAGCAGTTTAGGTATTGTGGCAGTATAGTAAATTGTTTTGCAAACAATTTTTCGACAGTTTAATTGCTGCCCTGTTTTGCCTTAATATGGAATGTAGGCAGTTTGCTCATGTGCATTAAGGTGTGTATATGAATATGCTATATGTTTTGTATATATAATGTAATAACCTTGCTGCCATGTTGAATGACTTTGTGATTACATGTGTTGACCCTGTTCTATCTATGTAATTTACAAGAGCAAGGAGAGGACTTTGGAGAAGGATCTAAAGTCGAGCATTCAAGGGACAAGCAAAAGGGAATAGTCTTTTGAGACTAGCTAGGTTGGGGAGTATTGTGAGTGTAGTTTATTCTAAGGTTAGGACTAGGTCCTAACCAAAGCATACTTGTCTAAATTCTTGTATTGTTAAATTGGAATTAATATGATCTTGACCTAATAAGGGCATAATGAATTAAGATAATACATGAAACTTGACTACATCCTTGAATTGTTGTATAAATCAAATGCTAGCATGTATATGTGGTAACATTGATGCTTGTATGTATGACATGGTATTGTGACCAATTGCTTAAACCGAATGCTTGAAGTGCTAGCTTAGATGATGCAATGAACACTTGAAATGATGAGTTATGGCTCTATTGGCCTAAGGGCTTAATGCATGTATACACTTACCATGCAATACTCGAAATGATTCTTGAAAAAGATAATGTTGGACATGAACTTGTACACTTGAATGATACATGATCTTGAACTTGAAAAGCTTGAAATCCTTGAATAAATGAATCAAACAACCTTGGTTACTAGTTGAATAGGTAGAAGGGCATGCCTTAGAGTCTAGAGCTCATTGTGTCAGGGTGGACTACTGTCCAGGGCCAAGGCCCCTAATTGGCGACAGACGAAGGGTATGTTTGTGGTCTTTGGCAACATTAGGAGGGTTGACCAGTACTACGGTACATCTTGTGGCGACAGTTGATTGGAGACTCGATTACCTAGACAAACTATGAACCAAGGATTGTGTTAAAAAGATAATAAATGATCTAGTAAGCATGATTTGCTTGATTACTTGTCATGTAAGCATGATTTGCTTGATTTCTTGTTGTATAAGCATGAATTGCTTGTTTACTTGATATGCGAGCATGGATAGCTTGATTACTTGTCATGTAAGCATGATTTGCTTGATTACTTGAAATGGATAAAGCATGAATTATGATTTATTGTCTCTTGCTTCTTATGTTATTCGAATGCCTTGAAATCCTTAGCTAGGATCATTCTTGACTAATTGACACTTAACTTGATATAACAATTGGATAGAATTAGTTACTACCTCACTAAGTACATTCTTGTACTTATCACTCTTGTTTTCATCCTTCCCAACCAGAGGATAAAGGATTTGATCGTTGCTTGATCCTGAAGCTTAATTCCTTGAGCTCGAAGCAAGACACAAGCATAGCTAAAGTATGGTTCATACTTGTTTTGTATTTCTCCTAGTTGGTGGCACCTAGACATATACATGTAGCTAGGACTAGACCATGAATCTTGTTTGTTTTGGGAGGATTGTATATATGCATGAACATGGCTACTTGATGTTTTGAGTACATGTATATATATGCTCTTGTACGGGCCTTCCATGTTCAAAATATAGTTGTTAAGACTTTAGTATGTAATGAACACAAATTTCATGTAATTAAAGATAGTTGATGCGCATATATGTGTAATTGAATGGATTAATCATGTCCTAGCTTAACAATGTTATTCATATGCTTGCGTGAATCAATGTATACTTGATTGAATGTTATGAATGTTACATGTACAGATGACCGAGTCTAGCAAATTATGTCTGAAATGTTACATGTATCAATCTAAGGAACAATGAAATGAAATGGAAGCATGTTTACTCACTTAGGCTGTTCGAATGTTAGTGTATGATGATGTTAATTAAAATGTTGAAGTAGTAACCTATAATGTCTTGTAAACAAATATGAGATTGCTTGCATGTTAAGTTATGAATGCTTGGTTGCTTGCTAGTTAAGTAACTCACCTAATATGGAGGAGTTAACCTATACTTGCCTCGTTCTTGCTTGTAATGTTGCTTGGTAACGCTCTCGAACAGGTTTGCTACTAACCCAGGGTAGAGGGTAGAGGGTGTTACAATGCCACCGACTCCTCGACCCATGGCGAGGAAGTGAGGGGGAGACCCACCGAATCCACCTAATCCCCCACCTCAGCATGCGAGCCAGTAGTGTCTGATGCACAGGCAGAATGTTATCAGAACATGGCTGACATGTTCAAGCAATTCATGGCATCTATAAGGGTCGAGATGGTGGTACAACCGACCCCACTAGTTCTACAGTATACTCGAGCCCATATTGATAAGTTGGCATCACTCTGAGCCTACACCTTCAGCGGACAGGATGATGACAGTCCTAAGACTGCGGAATATTGGATGGACAACACGCTAAGGATCCTAAACAAACAACTGCAGTGCTTGGATGAGCACAAGCTGGAGTACGCCCTTGCATTGCTAGCTGATGAAGCATTGCAGTGGTGGGAGACCATTATTCTTACCGTCCCTGAAGAATCAGTCACTTGGGAGTTCTTCCTTCAAGAATTCTAAAAGAAGTACATTAGCGAGTATTATCTCGCAGAAAGACGCAGCATCTTTCTCCATCTAAAGCAAGGTGGTCGACCTATTGAACAGTACATTTATGATTTTTGTAAGTACTGTCGTTATGGTGCAGAGTACATCAAGAAGGAAGAAGACAAGTGCAGGATGTTTATTGGTGGGCTTAGTGATTAATTACGCCCTATGTTTACTGCCTTGGGGATCACCAATTTCTAGGATCTTGTGAACCGAGTTAAGGCCACTAAAGTTGCACAGAAGACCTTGAGGTTAGGTGGAACTAGCACGACCGAAAAGAAGTTAGGGATGATTCCTGACTTCCTAGGTGGAATAAAAAGAGTAAGAATCAAGGCCCCAAGAAAAATGTGTATTTCCAACCTTCCCGTTATGGGAATATCGAGAAACCTCAAACAATGACCCAATCTTTTTCCAAGACGGCCTCAATTGAAAGCACTAGAGGCTCCAACCAAAATACACAGAATCCAGTTTACAACCTCTGCCAGAAACGACATCCAGTAGGTCAGTGTCGTAAGCAGACTGGAGCATGCTTCTATTATGGTGAACAGGGTCATTTCATTCATGATTGTCCCTTGGGTGCAACAAAGTCTCCAGCTACACCGTCAAGTATTGCATCCCTACTCAGTCATTCCAAGGTAAGGGGTCAAGACAAGGTTCGTCGGGAGCTATAGGGAGACCCAACAGCTCTGGCAAGGCACCGAGTAAGCAAGAATCCAAGGCTCATGCTCAGATGTACCATGTGAGGAGCAGGGAGGAAAAAGATTAGGCTGATGTTATTGCAGGTATCATTGAACTGTATTCCTATTCTTTATATGCATTGATTAACCCTGGCTCAACTCATTCTTTTATAAGTACTGAACTGGTCAAGAAGTATGGAATGACTAGTGAGCCTATAGCATCAAGGATCTTTGTAACTAATCCACTTGGTGATTGTGTCACCATAAACTTCATATGTAACAATTTCCCTATGGTGGTTCAAGGGATTCCTTTCATGGCCGATCTATTGGCTCTACCGATCCACGAGTTTGATGTGATACTAGGTCTAGATTGGCTTAGTGAGCATCAAGCATGTGTGGATTGTAATAAACGAAGATTTTATTTCTGAGGCCTTGGCAAGGAGAGCATTGTCTTGATGAATTCAAGAAATCCTTCCTTGTATGCTTTGACAATTGAAGCTAAGGATGGGCCGCAATAATCAAATATTGACACTATGTGCGAATTTGCCAATGTCTTTCCTGATGAACTTCCAGGCTTACCCCCAACTGTGAGGTTGAGTGTAGCTTCAACATGCAACCTAGAACTGCTCCAATATCCATTGCACCTTATAGAATAGAAACTATTGCACTAAAAGAGTTGAAGGCCCAAATTCAAGATTTGCTTGATAAAGGCTTCATTCGACCGAGTTCTTCACCTTGGGGAGCTCCGGTTCTCTTTGTGAAGAAGAAAGATAGTTCCATGAGACTATGTATTGATTACCGGCAGTTGAACAAGGTGATAATCAAGAATAAATACCTGCTGCCAAGGATTGATGACCTATTCGATCAGCTCCAGGATGCCACTGTGTTTTCCAAGATCGATTTAAGGTCTGACTATTATCAAATGAGAGTTAAAGAATTTGATGTGCCTAAAATTGCCTTTCGTACAAGGTATGGTCACTATGAATTCTTAGTGATGGCATTTGGTCTAACCAATGCAGCAACAACTTTCATGGACCTAATGAATCGGGTTTTTAGACCCTATCTCGACAAACTTGTGGTGGTATTCATTGATGACATCCTAATCTATTCCAAGGATGCAGTGGGGTGTTGCACGGATTAAGTGCTTCACAATTGGTGAAAGTGTACACGTTGCAAGTTATAGTATAGTATAGATATCGTCTCCACAGGGATTAGAGCTACTTCATGAATCTAACTTCTCGCACTGAAAGTAAAAATACAAGTAGGTGATAGTAGGAGTTCTAATTAACAAGAAAATAAAAAAGCAATTAAATAAAAAGAAGATGTAATTGAATAAGAGAAAGTAGGCCAGGTTATCGTGAGTCGTGGTGTGATAATTGAATGGATGGTCGTGGTAATTGAGTGCTATAGTCGTTCAATTGCTTCAACAATTGAATCCAGACAGATTGCTGGGACAATTCTGCGACAACCTGGGCAGTTCTGTAATTGCCTGGGCAGGTCTGTGAATTCCTGGGCAAGTATGAGATTGCTGGGGAAATTGGGCGACAACCTTCAAAGTTCAGCGAAGTGTTCTTCAATGGTTTCTCGTTATCCCTAACTCGAAACTCTGTTAATTATGCATGCCTTTGTAATACATCCCTACGTGAACCAAGGGTGGACAACAACCTATCTTGCGCTCCTTTTAGCTGTTGAAATTCGCAACTTATCCCTAAGCCGAATTAGTCTTCACCATCGATTGATTGAATAAAGACCATGCTTATTGGTTTCTTGAATCTAACTCTCCCGATATTAAATAAATGGATGAATTCATGAGATCCTCTCCCAATTCACTCGAAGAATTTATGAACCAAGAATGAACAAACTTTGAAGTAAAAGTGCAAACTCAATACCTAAGCAAATCCAATCATTCTCACAACCACAAAAACACAATAACCCAAGCCAAATAAATTTAGTTCATGGCTGGGCACAAAATAAACTCAAGAATAAAATCCCTAAACATGAATCTAATGGAACAAAGCAGGAAAAACAAGAAGATGTCGAGCAGCCCCCTTTTGTCGAATTCTCTCCCAATCGCACCTCTCTTGAAGTAGGCGGCTAGGTCTTTTATTTATAGGAGTTGGCTAGGTCAAAGTCTTTCTTGAAGAGGAAGTTGAGTTGGAATTAAATAGAATAAAAGAAATGGATCTCTTTTATTATATATTAATTCCTCCAAAAACTTTTCCTAAAACTCTTAGAATTTAATCTCCCTTTGGTCTCCAATAACTCCTCATAAATTTGAATTTAAATCTTCATTAAATGCTTCATGGAAATCTAAATCTTTGGGATTTATCTCTTGCTTTTTGTGTTATCCTAATGAAGTGGATTTGTCCCGACATGCTTCAACAATCTGCTCAGCGTGGTATTTAGAAGACAACTTCGTTTGCTTTGGCAGACCATCCGGTTTGGCATTTTGGAAAGCAGCTTCAATTGCCTTGGCAGACCCTCCAGTTTGGCATTTGGAAGACAGCTTTGACTGCTTTGGCAAATCCTTTAGTTTCCTTCCTTAGCTGCCACGACAATCTCCCACTTGTTTGGGCAATTAGATCCTGCACACACAAAAACACACACCAGCATTACCTTTTTCCACAAAATCAACTAAATTATGAAATCAAGCATGACGGTGAAGGAAATCATGAAAACATGCATGAATGGCTAATAATGAAACTAAAATGAGTCTAAGTCTAACAATAATATGAGTAAAAAGAGCTATAAAATAGTATTTTTGAACACTCATCACACCCCCAAACTCAAACTATTGCTTGTCCTCATGCAATGCAAATCTAATAATTACCTGCCAAGACTTTAATCTTCAAAGACATGCTTCAAACTTGAATTCAAACCTCAGAACCGTGACACAAAGTATGATAACCTTTTGAAATTTTCGGATAGCACAAAAATTACCCGGAACAACGCTATAATGCTTGTGACAATGTGTGTGCGTAGTTGTGTACAAGTTGATTTTCAAGATTTTATGTGAACAATAGGCTTTTATCAATTTAATTACCAAGGTATTTATTTTTCTTTTTACTAGAGCCAATTTCGGGCACCTCTAGTAAAGCAAGCAATTTCTTATTTTAATTAATTTTTTTATGACTAGAGCCAATTTCAGGAACCTCTTGCGATATCTTTAATGTGCAACTACTAGAGCCAGTTTTGGACACCTCTAGCAAGAAATTAACTTTTAATTTTCAATTTAAATTTACCCAAATTTTAAGCAACCTAAGTTCACCAAGTTTCTTTCAATCAACAAGCCACAACCGTGTTCATGATATTTAGCATCATAGTAAAATTCTAAGTTCTTTTCATGCAATCCTAAAATTTAAAGGTTCTTTCAATTAAGTGCAGTGACAAAAATTCATCATTGGGTATTCAACAAGTCTTAAGAAATTAAATCCAATTTAAAGGCATGGAAAGTAGCATATGCAACCTATATGCTATTACTAATTATAAATGCAACTAAACATGAAACTAACTAGAAACCAATACCCCTCAAACTCGAGAGAAGCATTGTCCTCAATGCATGCAAAAATTTAAATAAAATGCAAATGAGTTACTCAGAAAGGTCGTAACCTTGAATGATGTGTTTCCTTCGTGCCAATTGCTTGATTCGTTTGCTGATTCGTGATGGTTGAATGAGTATGGTTGGTGTTGCCTCTTGTGCGGCAATTGTCGTGGCATCCTCAGTTGCCGAAGTAGGGTTCAGCTGCCTGGGCATCAGGTCTTGCCGAGGCAACTTTGGTTGCTCGGGCAAGCTTCGCTGTTGGGGCTTTCTTTGGCACTTCTTATTCCTTAACTGGTGAGGAATTGTCTTGATGTTTTTGGCCATGGTGATTGTGGTTGTGGAATCAAAAACAAAGAAAAATTGTGGAAAGATAAAGATAAAAAGTATAAAAATTAAAGTAAAAACATACTTTTATCCTAAAAATAAATCAAAAAATAAAATAAGTCTAAAAAAATAAAAGTAAAAGTAAATAAGAAATACCAAAGGAGAGTATGGTTATGCATCTCCTAAAGTAACTGCTTACTTGTCGCGCTCAACATGGTTTCTGGCATAGTGCTTTAATCTTTGTCTGTTAATTTTGAACTCATGTCTGTCAATGGTGGACTTGATTATCACGGCACCATGGGAGAAAGGTTTGACGACTTTAAAAGGCCCAAACCATTTCTATTTCAATTTTCCCGGAAGGAGTTTTAACCGAGAATTGAAAAGAACTAATTACCCGGGAAAACGCTTAGTTTTTTCCTTGTAGATTCTTGCATTGTCGTAAGCTAAGGCACGAAATTCTTCAATTTCGTTAAGTTCCAGTAATCGCTTTTGTTCAGTTCTCTCCCAATCCATGTTGATAGTTTTGATCGCCTAATAAGCTTTATCTTCGATCTCTAACGAAAGGTGGCAAGTCTTGCCGTAGACAAGTCTGTAAGGTGACATGCCTAAAGGCATCTTGAATGTTGTTCGATAGGCCCATAGTGCTTCATCAATTCTTACCGACCAGTCTTTTCGAGAAGGATTAACAACTTTTTCAAGGATAACCTTCAATTCACGATTGGAAATCTCAGCTTGTCCGTTTGTTTGTGGATGATATGCCGTGGCAATTTTGTGCATCACTCCAAATCGCTCCAGCATTTTGGCAATTAGCCTATTATCAAAGTGGGTGCCTCCATCACTGATAATTGCCCTTGGTGTTCCAAATCGTGTGAATATGTTTTTTTGCAAGAATTTCTGTACAGTCTTGGAATCATTATTGGGAACTACAGCTGCTTCTACCTATTTAGACACGTAGTGCACGACAAGTAGGATGTATACATTGTCGAACAAGGATGGTAAGGATCCCATGAAATCGATCCCCCACACGTCAAACAACTTGACCTCAAGGATATTCTATAGTGGCATCTCGTGTCAGCGTAAAATATTCCCTGTTCGCTGACATCGATCACACCTCTTGTAGAAGTCTTGAGCATCTTTGTAAAGAGTGTGCCAATACAAGCCGGATTGTAGGACTTTGGCCGTGGTGCAAGTTCCTCCAAAATGTCCTCCATAGGATGATGAATGACATTGTGGGAGCACGTTTTGCTGTTCTTCCTTGGGGATGCATCGCCTAATAACCTGATTTGCACATTGTTTAAACAAAAGAGGCTCGTCCCAATAATAATTCTTAGCATCATGTCAGAATCGCTTATTTCCCTGGTGAGTAAGATCATGAGGTAAAATGCCACTAAGAAGGAAATTCACTAAATCTGCATATCATGGAATTGTCGAGGCAATAACTGTTGTTGTTGCCTGGGCATCGATAGTTGGGGTTGCCTAGGCAACTAACAACTGCTCGTCTGGGAATGCATCATGGATTTCCACGTCTGTGCCATCATCTTTTCTTCATTCTAGGCATGACAAATGGTTGGCGACTTGGTTCTTGGTACCTTTCATATCCTTAATTTCAATGTCAAACTCTTGTAAAAGTAAAATCCAATGAATTAAACGAGGTTTGGCATATTTCTTGGCAAAAAGGTACTTAATTGCCAAATGGCCAGTATGAACAATAACCTTGGTCCTGATCATGTATGAACAAAATTTATCAAAAGCGAAAACTATAGCTAGTAACTCTTTCTCAGTAGTGGTGTAGTTCACTCGAGCTTCATTAAGAGTTTTACTACAGTAGTAAATCACATAAAAGATTTTACCTATTCATTGACCTAGTACTGCTCCTTCTGCAAAGTCGTTTGCGTCACGCATAAATTCAAAGGGTAATGTCCAATCTGGTGGTAGAACAATAGGTGCTGAGGCAAGTTACTTCTTCAAGGTCTCGAATGCTTGGACGCATGAATCATCAAAGTGAAAATCCTTATCCTGTTCAAGAAAGTTACACAAAGGTTTAGATATTTTGAAAAATTATAAATAAACCTTCTATAAAAACCTGCATGATCAAGGAAGCTTCAGATTCCGTTGACTGAAGTTGGTGGCATCAATTTTTCAGTCACTTCCACCTTGGCTCTGTCGACTTCAATTCCCTTGGATGAGATCTTGTGACCGAGCACTATGCCTTCATCTACCATAAAGTGGCACTTCTCCTAATTGAGCACTTGATCGGATTTTCCGCATCTTGCCAACACCTTCTCCAAATTGCCGAGGCAATTGTCAAAGTCATTCTCGAAGATAGAAAAGTCATCCATGAAAATCTCAAGGAAGTCTTCTACCATATCAGAAAAAATTGCCATCATACATCTCTGGAAAGTTGTCGGAGCATTGCATAATCCAAATGGCATCCTTAGAAAAGCATAGGTACCATACGGGCATGTAAAAGTGGTCTTTTTCCTGATCATCTGGTGCTATGGCAATTTGGTTATAACTTGAGTAACCATCAAGAAAACAGTAAAACGATTTACCTGCAAGTCGGTCAAGCATTTGGTCAATAAATGGCAAAGGAAACTGATCTTCCCTAGTTGCTTTATTTAACTCGCGGTAGTCCATACAAACCCTCCAACCAGTCGCAATCCTAGTTGGGATTAGATCGTTGCTTTCATTGCTTACCACGGTTATACCTCCCTTTTTAGTACACATTGTACCGGGTTTACCCATGTACTATCGGAGATAGGATAGATGATGCTGACATCAAGCCATTTTATGATTTCCTTTCTCACAACTTCCTTCATAGCAGGGTTAAGCCTCGTTTGTGCCTCAATTGTCGGTTTATGATCATCCTCCAATAGAATTTTTCACTCACACTACCGGGCTAATTCCCTTCAAGTCAGCAATTATCCATTCTATTGCTTTCTTGTGCAGCATTAACATGTCAATCAACTTCTTTTAATGTTCAGGCTGCAACTTAGAAGAAATAACTACGAACAATGTATTATTGATTCCTAAGTAAACATATTTTAATTGCCCTGGCAATGGTTTCAACTCAAGAATGGGAGGTTGCTCAATTGAAGGTTTCTCAAGTTTACCTTCCTTACCTATGTAGTCCAATAGTTCAAAATACTTACCTGGATGACTTACCATCCAATTGGCTTCCTCAAGTTCGTTATCGTTCAGCTCTTCAAGCTCCTCATGTTCAATTACCTGGGCAATGTAATTGACGAGGCAGTTCTCCTTGGTAATGTTATTGCCGAGGTAATGTTCTTCCACGTCAAAATCAAATTCGGTTGTAGCGTGGAGTAATTGACATTCTTCTAGATCATTGGCGGGCTTTAGGGTCTAGAATACATTCAGCTTGACTTGTTGGTCATTCACCCTCATCGTGAGTTCTCCCTTTTCAACATTGATCAAGATTCTTCTCGTTGCTAAAAACGGTCTCCCAAGAATAATGGGGGCGAACTCATCTGCTTTACAATCCAAAAACAATAAAGTCAGCTGGAAAAATAAATTTATCAACTCTTACCAGTATATCTTCGATTTTACCCTCTGGGAGCACGTAGGATCTATCAGCAAGCTGTAGCATGACTTTTGTTGGTCTTGCCTTCCCGATTCCCAATTTCTAGAAAACAAATTTTGGCATCAAATTTATGCTTGCTCCAAGATCGTAAAATGCTTTCCCGACATAATGGTTTCTGATTAAACATGGTATGGTGAAATTGTCGGGATCTTTAAGCTTGGGTGGCATGCGGTTGTGCAACATGGCCATGCATCCTTCCGTCACAGCAACTGTTTCGAACTCTCATAGTCTTGTTCACTTAGAGAAAATGTCTTCAAAGAACTTAGCATAGTTCGGCATTTGTTTTATTGCTTCAACCAATGGCAAGTTGATGTGGACTTGCTTCAAGATGTCAAGGAACTTCTTGAACTGGTATTATTGCTTTTGCCGTTTCAACCTCTGTGGGAATGGTGGTTGAAGTTGGATGTCCTCAATCTGTTCTTTGCATTGGAATTTGATTTGAGGAATTATCGATTCATTAGGACTTGCCGAGGCATGCTTGGTTGCTGAGGTGATGGCATCGGGTATTGCATAGGCATGGGTATCTGGTATTGCCTTGGCATCAGGGCCTTTTGGGGCATGAGCATGTGGAGTTACCTTGGCAATTTCTGACTCGTCATTTTTATTGGAGGTTTTGTTGCTGGATTCATCTGTCTGGATAAGGGTTTTGCTCTCCTGGTCGATTTATTGGCTGGGCAAGTGTATCATTAAGCTTTAGTCCACTCCGGGTGGTGATTACTTTACACTGCTCATGGCCTATTCCTTTGGCGACCTTAGTATCGCTAGGTAAACCGCCCATTGGTCTTGTGTTCAAGTTTTGAGCAAATTTCCCTACTTGTGTCTCCAATGACTTTAGGGTCGCCTCTTGGTTTTGAAATCTCATCTCAGTCCTATTGATAAAGGCATCAGTCTTCTTCATGAAATTACTATTCTCTACCATATAAGATTCAATTTTTAACATGAAAGCATTGAGAGAATTTTCCAAAGAACTGGATGGTGTCGATTGCTGCGACATCTGTTCTCGTGGCAAGTTCTACTGGAATCCTATTGCTTGTGCAATCTGACTGTTTTGATTAATGGAATTGTTTGGGTGGACAACAACCTATCTTGCGCTCCTTTTAACCGTTGAAATTCTCAACTTATCCCTAAGCCAAATTAGTCTTCACCATCAATTGATTGAATAATGACCATGCTCATTCGTTTCTTGAATCTAACTCTCCCGATATTAGATAAATGGATGAATTCACAAGATCCTCTCCCAATTCACTCGAATAATTTAAGAACCAAGAATGAACAAACTTTGAAGTAAAATTGCAAACTCAATACCTAAACAAATCCAATCGTTCTCACAACCACAAAAACACAATAACCCAAGCCAAATAAATTTAGTTCATGGCTGGTGTTGCGCGTAATAAGTGGTCCGCAATTGTGCAAGTGTACACGTCGCAAGTTATAGTATAAAAGATATCATCTCCACAGGGATTGGTGCTATTTCAAGAATCTAATCTCTTGCACTGTAAAAAGTGAAAGAACACAAGTAGAAGATTGTAGGAGTTCTAACTAACAACTAGACTAGAAAGAAAATAAGTAAAAGAATATGAAATCAAATGAGAGAGAATAGGCTAGGTTATCGTGAGTTGAGGTGTGATAGCCGATTGGATCGTCTTGGTAAAAGAGTGCAAGGGCAACTCAGTTGCTGTGGCAACTTACACAGCGGGGTTGCCTTGGAAACAAATCGATGGTTGCCTGGGCGACTAGTTGGGAAACTACTCGGGTGGCTGGGCAGCAACTTCAAGGTTCGGCGGAGTGTTCTTCAATGGTTTCTTCTTGTCCCTAAGTTGAAACTCTAGGTATTTGTGCATGCCTTGATAATACATCCCTGCGTCAATCAAGGGTAAACAACAACTAATCTTGTGCTCCTCTTAGCTGTTGAAATCTGTAACTTATTCCTAAGCCGGATTAATCTTCACCATCAATAGATTGAATAAAGACCATACTCATTCATTTCTTGAATCTAACTCTCCCGATATTAGATAAATAGATGAGGTTACGAGATCCTCTCCCAATTCACTCGCAAACAAGAATAAGAACCAAGAATGAGTAAACCTTGAATTGAAAGTGCAAACTCTTATTACCTAAACAAAATCCAATTGTTTCTCACAACCACAAGACACAATAACCTTAGCCAAGTAGATTTAGTTCATGGCTAGGTTCCAAAGAAACACAAGATAAAGAATTCCTAGCATAAACCTAATTGAACAAAGAAAGAAAAAGATGAAGAATGGTTGAAGCCTTGTCGAAATCTCTCCAAAGCCTTATCGAAATCTCCCTTGCTCTTTGTCAAAAATTCTCTCCTCTCTCCCTTTCGGAGTTGACGGCTTGATCCTTATGGCTAGGTCAAAGTCTTTTTTTGAGGAGGAAGTTAAGTTGGAATTAAATATCTTTAAAGAATATAATTCTTTATTATATTTAAATTCCTTCTAGAACTTCTCCTATCTTCTTGGGATTTAATTTCTCTTTAACCTCTTCATGGAAATCAAACTCCTTTGGGATTTAGCTTTGCTCCACGTCATCTGGGGCTTATCTAGTCATCAATTTCGACTACCATATCATCTTATTCTTTGTCAAAAATTGCCCTGGCAACTAGCTCAGCATCTCTTTCATACATTGCCCTGGCAACTAGCTCGGCATCTTCTTCTTGCAATTGCCCTGGCAACTGGTTCCAGCCTTGCTTTGGCAAGTGATTCTGCACACACACACAAAAACACACCAAAACATTATCTTTTTCCACAAAATTGAGCAAAATATGAAATCAAGCTTGTCCACCAAGGAAACGATGCAAAAATGCATGAATGACTAATAATGCAACTAATATGAGCCTAAGACTAGCAATAATAAGAATAAAAAGGGTAATAAAAATAGTACTTTTGAACACTTAACACACCCCCAAACTCGAACTATTGATTGTCCTCAAGCAATGCAAACTAATAATTACCCGCCAAGACTTCAATTTTCACAAACCTAGCTTTGAACTTGATTTCAATTCTCAAAACCGTGGCACAAAGTATGATTGGCTTTTCATTTTTCAGAAAACTTATGAGTTACTCGGAATCAAACTATAATACTTGTGAGTGTGTGCGGAGTTGTGTGTAAGTTGATTTTTCAGATTCTATGCAAACAAGAGGTTTTCAAATTACTTTATTGGGTTCTTTTAACATGTTTTAACTAGAGCCGGTTTTGGGCACCTCTAGTGTTTTGTTTTTAGTTTTCTTAAGTTAATTAATTTATTCGACTAGAGCTGGTTTCGAGCACCTTTAGCTATCAATTTTTAGCACATACTAGAGCCAATTTCGGGAACCTCTAGTGATCAATTTTTAGCGCATACTAGAGCCAATTTCAGGAACCTCTAGCATTCATCCAATTTTTATTCTAATCCCCCAATTTTTTAACTATCAACCTAAGTTCTCTAGAATTCCTTAAATCAATCAAGCTACATAGTGTTTCATCAAGTTTAGCATCATAGTACGATTCTAAGTGTTCCCATGTTTATCCTAGAATAAAAAGTTCTATCAATTAAGTACATTGGAAAAGTCATCATCAGATATTCATCAAATCTAGGCAATTCTTGTTCCAACTAAAGGCATGGCAAGCAATTTATGTATCCTAAATGCAATACTTAAGATGAATGCAACTAAACATGGTAACTAACTAATAACAATCCCCCCAAACTCGAGTGAGGCATTGTCCTCAATACATGCAACAAAGAAAAATAAAAATAAAGAAAAGTAAAATGCAAACACAGACTTACTCTGAGAGTTCGTCGTCATGGATGATTAGTTTCCTTTTGGTCGGTGTCTTGATTCTTTTGCTTGAACGCGGTGGTTGCTTCCTTGTTGCCGATGGTGGAATCGGTCCTCGTACGGGGTTGTCCTCATCATCCTTTTCATCAATGTCATTGGCTTTTCGCTTGGGCTTGGAGGATTCGATTGGTGCGGTCTTTGTTTGTGCAATGGAGGACTCGTCTAAATCTGAAAAATCAGATAATGATTCCGTACGAGTTGCTCGGGCATAGGTGCTTTACCTTTGTCTTTTGCAGCAGTTGTCAGGGTGTCTTTAGTTTTGGTTGCCGTGACATCTTCAGTGTTGGTTGCCGTGGCAACTGCTTGGGTAGGCGCGGTGTAGGTTGCCGCGGCATCATATTCATTGGTTGTTGTGGCAAGGATTTCGGCAGGAAAGATTGGGAACGGCACGCGGCTGTCCGGGTACTTTTCCAGGATGACTTGGGTGATGGCATTATTGTGATCCTTCATGTACCGCATGAACATTACTTGTCGGTCTTCAATTTGCCTAAGGCGGTTCGCCAATGGTTGTAAGAGTGCTTCAAGTTGTCTTGGGGCTGCTATCCGAGTTACCCGGGCATCGGTTGCTTGGACATTAGGAGTTGCCGCGGTAATTGAAGGCGTTGGGGATTTTACCAATGCCTCTCACATTAGCTTTCGGATTTGTGCTCGATTCCAACCGGACTTTGGTAGGGCCTTTTCATTAGTGGACTCACTTGGTAAATGCATCTCCTTGCAAAGATTGGAAATTAAGCAAGGGAAGAAAAGAGAACCCTTGTCTTTTGAGCTACATGCAAAAATCTCATCACAAATAATTTTTCCAATGTTAATGATGCAATCATGCAAGATAGAATGTATGAGCAAAGGACGAGGTGTATCAACGGTGGTATTGTGTGTTGTGGGCATTAAAGAAGTTTTAACAAACTTATTCCATAATTTTGCCTCGGGTTTAAGCCGAAGGTGATTTACCGTGCCCTTGTATTTGCCGTCGTTCCATTGAGTTCCTGGTAGAGTTAGTTATTGAAGCACCTTGTCGAGTTACTTGGGCGTGAGTTGATCAACAAAGGCTTGATGCTCGTCCTTCTCAATGTAGAGCCCGTAAAAGGTGTTGATGTTTTCGGGGCTTATGAGTATAGCCTTGTCACGAACAAAAACATAAGGATTATCCGGGTTACGTGAGTGAACATAGAATTCTCTTACCCATGAGATGTTACTCGGTTCTGATTGATGGCAAAAGATTTGTCACTTTTGATGTGCAATCCTTTCAAAGATGAATGGTTCAAAGTCGAAATCTTGATGAGAGTTGGAGTATTCAAAACCTTGTTCTTCGTAAATCTTCCGACTTTCAAACTTGGAGTGAAATCTTTCTTGAACCACCGGTGTAGCAAACTTCTTGTATCTTGGTTCTTTGGAGGAACTTGGATGAACCAAAAATTCGATTTTGGATGCCATGGATGATCTTGGTTGTGAGTTTGGTAAAAACAAAGATAAAAAAGCAAAAAAAAACTAAAGAGTTGCAAGATGGAAAGTAGGAATAGGTTTCTTGGAAGTTAAGGGTGATGGGTTAAATAGAAAAGATAGGTAGTAAATATGGTGGGTAGGATTAATTTTGGAATAAAGAAGAAAGGGGTTTCGATTTAGGGGAAGGGTGACGGCTAGGGGGTTTATTTAGGGTAAATTGGAGGCTTAATATAAGCCTTAGATTCAGCCCATTAATTTCCTTGTTGAAGAAGTTTCCTTCTTGAATCAAAATTCCTCTTTATCTTTAACTCTTTTCCTACAATTCAAAAATAAATAAAATAAGGATTAAAATTAAAGATAAACTAATAAAAGAAAATAAATAAAGATGTACAAAGAAATTCTTAAACTTAAAATGATAAATATGAAAGAAAGATTTAGTTTTAATCTTAAAGAAAATAAATAAATATATCTTAAAAAGAACAAATAACCGAAATTAAATAGTAATAATAAAAAAATAGTTCAAAAAGATGGGAAAGGTTTGTCAGTTGTGGTGCTTCAATCTTTGTCCATTAACTTTGAATTCATGTTTGTCAGTGATGGACTTGATTATCACGGCACCATGGGAGAATGGTTTGACAACTTCGAATAGTCCCGACCATCTTGATTTTAGTTTTCCCAGGAAAAGTTTTAGCCGATAATTGAATAAGAGAACTAGTTGCCCTAGCATGAATTGCTGCGGCAATAGTTTCTTTTCATGTCATTGCTTTGTTTTCTCCTTGTAGATTCGTGCATTGTTATAGGTAAGTGCACGGAATTCTTCTATCTCATTGAGGTCCAGCAAACGCTTTTGTACGGCACATTCCCAATCCATATTCACGGTCTTGATTGCCCAATATGCCTTGTGTTCGATTTCCACCGGTAGATGGCATGTTTTTCCATAGACAAGTCGGAAGGGAGACATACCTAAGGGTGTTTTGAATGTAGTGCGATATGCCCAAAGTGCGTCATCTAGTCTTACTAATCTAGTCTTCCTAGAGGGATTTACAACTTTCTCGAGTATACCTTTCAATTCTCGGTTGGAAATTTCTGCTTGCCCATTAGTTTACGGGTGATATGCTATGGCAATCTTGTGAGATACACCAAAGTGTTGCAACATCTTGGAAAAAAGTCTGTTGTCAAAATGCTTGCCTTCATCACTGATAATTGCTCTCGGCATCCCAAACCGTGTAAATATGTTTTTCTGCAAGAATCGTTGCACGGTCTTCGAATCGTTGTTGGGAACTGTAGCTGCCTCAACCCATTTAGACACGTAGTCGACGGCAAGTAGAATGTAGAGGTTGCCGAATAAAGATGGGAAAGGTCCCATAAAATCAATCTCCCATACATCGAACAATTCCACCTCGATGATGTTTTAGAGCGGCATCTCATGTCGTTTAGAGATATTGCCCATCCTCTGGCAACGATCACATTGCTTGTAAAATTCTTGGGCATCTTTGTACAGTGTTGGCCAATACAAACCAGATTGCAAAACTTTGGCCGCGGTACGTGTTCCTCCAAAATGTCCTCCACAGGGTGAAGAATGGCATTGCTGGAGTACATTTTGCTGCTCCTCTTCAGGGACACATCGGCATATAACCTGATCTGCACATTGTTTAAACACAAGAGGCTCGTCCCAAAAGTAATGCTTAGCATCATAGAGGAACCGCTTCTTCCCTTGGTGAGTAAGGACATAAGGTAAAATACCACAAACAAGGAAATTAACTAAATTTGCGTACCAGGGTATTGCCGAGGCATGTGCTGCCGTGGCGACTGCTTCCAAGATTGCCGAGGCATGTGCGTCTAGAGTTGCCAAGGCATATGCGTCCTTGGTTGCCGAGGCGTGCGTATTAGTGGTTGCCACGGCGTGCGTATCAGTGGTTGCCGAGGCGTACGCGTCTAGAGTTGTCGAGGCGTACGCGTCAAGAGTTGCTGAAGCATTGAGGGTTGTCGAGGCATGCGTATCCATGGTTGTCGAGGCAACTAACAGTTGTTCATCTGGGAATGCATCGCGTATCTCTAAATCTGTGTCCTCCTCCCTATTGTGTTCTAAGCGTGATAAGTGATCGGCCACTTGATTTTCTGTTCCTTTCTTGTCCTTAATTTCATTGTCAAACTCTTGTAAAAGCAATATCCAACGAATCAAACGAGGTTTGGCATCCTTTTTAGCAAATATATACTTAATTGTTGAATGGTCCATATGGACAATTACCTTTGTACCAATCAAATAGGATCAGAACTTGTCAAATGTGAAAACTACGGCTAGTAACTCTTTCTCCATTGTTGTGTAATTCACTTGAGCACTATTAAGAGTTTTACCTGTGCGTAGTATATCACATGAAAGGTCTTACCTGTGCGTTGGCCTAGGACAGCTCCTACCGCGAAATCACATGCATCACACATGAGCTCAAAAGGTAGCATCCAATCTGGTAGAACGACAATGGGTGCCGAGGCAAGCTTTTCCTTTAGGGTTTAGAAATTTTAGAAAAATTATGAATGAACCTCCTGTAAAAACCTGCATGTCCAAGGAAGCTTCGGATTCCTTTAACCGAACTTTGTGGGGGTAATGTCTCGATCACGTCCACCTTGGATTTGTCTACTTCAATTCCTTTGGATGAAATCTTGTGGCCGAGCACTATTCCTTCATCTACCATAAAATGGCAGTTCTCCCAATTAAGGACTAAATCGGTTTATTCACATCTTGCCAACACCTTCTCTAAATTGTCGAGGCAACTATCTAAGTCATTACCAAAAACAGAAAAATCATCCATGAAGATCTCAAGGAAGTCTTCGACCATGTCTGAAAAGAGTGCCATCATGCATCTTTGGAAGGTTGTCGGGGCGTTACACAATCCAAACGACATCCTTCGGAAAGCATAAGTACCGTATGGGCATGTGAAGGTTGTCTTTTCTTGATCTTTTGGTGCTATGGCAATTTGATTGTAACCTAAATAACCATCAAGAAAACAATAAAAAGGTTTACATGCAAGACGGTCAAGCATTTGATCAATAAAGGGTAATGGGAAGTGATCTTTCCTTGTCATTGACTACCATCCGGGCAAGGCAAATGTTGTAGCTGATGCACTCAGCCGTAAGCCTCTGCCTGCCCCTTAAGCTATCAATGCCCACACCCGTCTTAAGAAGCATCATTGTTTTGTAGCTGAGCTTCAAGTTCAGTCTACCAATACTTCGAGGATTCAAGCATTGCAAAGACAAGATCCTAAACTTCAAGCCATCATTTCCAAGTTGCAAGATAACCCTGATTTCAGAATGAATTCTTAAGGACTCTTATGTTTTCGTGACCAGGTCTGTGTACCTGATGATGAACCTCTTCGCACTAATATCCTTAGGGAAGCTCATTCAAGATCTTTCTCTATTTACCTAGGGTCAGTGAAAATGTACAAGGACTTATGGGAGCTTTATTGGTGGTCTGGAATGAAACAAGCCATAGTTGAGTTCGTGTCTAAGTACCTCACGTGTCAGCGTGTTAATGGCCGAACATCGTGTCCCTACTAGATTACTACAACATATTTATCTACCGCAATGGAAGAGGGAGAAGATCACTATTGACTTCATTAGTGGTCTGCCTTTGACTCCTACTAGACACAATGCCATTTGGGTCATTGTGGATTGTTTAACCAAGTCAATACATTTCCTACCCATTTGAATGGACTACGGTCTTCCTAAACTGGCTGAATTGTATATTAAGGAAGTTATCCGACTCCACGAAGTACCTTAGTCAATCATTTCTGATCGAGATCCACGATTTACGTCTCAGTTTTGGAAGTCATTACAAGGAGCTATGGGCACCCAAGTTAACCTTAGTACTGCCTTTCACCCTCAGTTTGATGGCCAATCAGAAAGGGTAATATAGATCTTGGAGGACATGCTACGAGCATGTATTATCGATTTTGGCAAATCGTGGGAGAAATCTCTACCTCTCATTGAATTTGCATACAACAATAGCTACCAGGCTTCTATTAAGATGTCACCCTATGAAGCATTGTATAAGAGGCGTTGTCGAACTCCTTTATGCTGGTTTGAGCTCAATTAAGGTAAGATGTTGGGCCCTGATTTACTTCGGGATACTGAAGAACAAGTTGCCATTATCCATGACCATTTGAAAGCAACCTTTGACCGACAGAAGGCCTAAGCTGATCTTAAGCGTAGGGATATTCAATATGAAATTGGTGAAAAAGCCTTCCTCAAAGTTTCATGCGGAAGAAGGTTCTGAGGTTGGGTAAGAAAGGGAAATCGAGTCCTCAATTTATCAGACCTTCGAGATTACTAAAAAAGTTGGCCCCGTGGCTTATCGCTTATTGCTGCCCTAAAAAAATGAGTAAGATCCATGATGTGTTTCATGTATCTATGCTTCAGAAGTATCGTTCTGATCCTTCACACATCATTGAGTTAGAATATGTAGAAATTCAATCCAACTTATCTTATGAAGAAGAACCAGTTCAAATTCTTGCAAGGAAAGCAAAGAGACTTCGCAGAAAGACTATTCCATTGGTTAAAGTACTCTGGAAGAGCCATACCACTAAGGAAGCAACTTGGGAGTTAAAGGAGATAATGCGGGAGCAATATCCTTATCTCTTTGATCTAGGTAAAAATTTGACGATGAATTTTTCATAAAGGGGGAGAGTTGTGACACCCCGAAATCCAGCCTAGTCATAATTGAGTTTTGACGATCGGAAACCCTACATCGAAAATGTTCAAAAATTGTATTGATGTTGGCAACAAGGTCAATTGTATTCATATTGGACCCTAATTGAGTCGAATTATTGTTTAAAGGACCTTATTGAAAGTGTAGAAAACCTTTTAATGGCTAAATTGTAAGAATTTGAAGTTTGGGGATAAAAGTATACAAAACAGAGAGTTGAGTGACTAACCTTGCGATTAGCCCCTCCTCTATTCCTATTAAAATAGGAGGAATGGCCAAAGAGAAGGCTACCTGATGCTTTAGTAAGCAAGCACCTGCCCACTACTATTGTCTTCTTCTTCCTAAGAAAGCTCCACCATTGTTGGTTGATTTCAAGCTTGCCTTTCTTCGATTTATTGTTATCGAATCGTTGCTAGAGATCGGGTAAGCTATAACCCTCAAATAACCATTGAATACCATGGATATATCAAGCTTAATTACAAGCTAGGGTTTGGCTATCCATGGAGTTTGATAGCTAATAACTATTTTAAGCTTCAATATTGATTCTGATGTCGTCATATTGATTTTGGTGTTGTAATATTGAATCTAACCGAATCCTATTGTTTTACCTTGCTCAAGAAGTTGGAGGGAACATCCACTGTCACCAAAAAAAGTTGGGAACAAGGAGATTGCCATCCGAGATCCTTGAAAGCTTCAGAATATTGAGGTTAGTGTAGTCGGAGTCTCGGGATTAGGCTAGGTGCCTTTCTTGGCTTCATCTTTAATAGAATTGTCATTGCTAACTCCGTTGTTAAGGATTATTGCATCGAATCACTTATCGGATATTATGGTAAGTATTTGTAAGTTATTGCATCGAGTACTGAGCATTTTTAATGCCATCACCATTGTTATTGAACATCGAACATAGCCATTGTCGTTGTCATTGAGTATTATTGTTGCCATTATCATCGCCATTGTCATCGAACCATGAAAGTATAGGATATTGATATAGCATTTATATAGCCATTGATATAGTCATTGATATAGCCATTGTCATTGATCATGGATGTCATCATTGTTATTGTTGTCGAAACATTGTATAAGAACCATCGCTATTGATATTGTCATTGAGATCATTGAAATATTGCTATTGACATAGATACTATTATTGGACATTGATATTGAATCATTATTTATTGATAAATCTATCGAACACATTGAATATTGTTATTGCTATGGAATACCGATCATTGATATTGTCACCGGACCTTGGGTTCGAAGGACATTGGATACAATTGGCATGCCATAAAATTCATGAGCTCCGTGTACGAGTGGATGACGGTCCTAGGGCTATAGCCTATATTGCTTTGGTGAGGCGGGCGGTGTGTTATGATATTGGTCATATTGGTGAAGCAGAGGGACTTGACCATTCATTGATTTGGCGAGGCGTAGGAATTTGTGTATCCATTATCCAAAATCAATCCAAGGGTTATTGATGAAATATGGACTTATTGCTATTGAACATGTTCATTGCATTGTTTCCATGGATCTATTGCATTGTTATTGTATGGATATGAATTGTAATGAATTTACATGATATAGTGTTTATTTGGTGACTACCTCACTAGGAAAAGTATGTCTAATGCATTGCATTTCATCCATTTCAGGTTAAGAGATTCAACATCAGAGATCGGAGAAGTTGTACAAGTCACAAGCAAGTTCAAAGTAATGTATATTGTACCTATGAACTCCTAGTTGGGTGGCAAAGTACTTAGAAGAGTAATACAAGGTCCTTTTATAGGTGTATTTTGTGTTTGTGGTGTAATAGTGCTTAATGCCCTATTGGCCCTTTTGGAATGGCATAAAAGTGACTAAAAATGAATATTTGGCTCTAAAAGGTGAAAACATAGTAAATGGATTCGGATCAACACAAAATTTGGTATGCTAGTAGTTTATGTTGTTTAAAACTTACTGGTAAAATTTCATTACATTTGGACCTTGGTTTATAGGTTAAATTAAATAAAAACCAACAAAAATCTGTCATTACAGGGCATGGTGTATCGGTACGGTTGATGGCGTATCGATACGGCCTTGCATATTTGGTCAGGTCAACGATGGTCAAAAAGGGGCGTATCGATACGGCCTAGGTGTATCGGTACGAATTTTGGCTACTAAAATTTGGGTGTAAAAATATTATCGATATGGGGTCGAGGCATATCGATACGCAGTCAACGCGGTCAAGCTCTACCGGTACGGTCCTCAACCGTATCAATATGGGTCTATCAAATTGAATCTGGAATTTGGGAATTAGGTTAAAGTGTACCGATACGGCCATAAGGGTATCAGTACGGTGGCAGTTAATTATGTTAAAAAATAAAGATCACAGTTTTGTATTGTTTACAATATGGTCACTGATTGATGCATGGCTTAATTGAATGGGCAAATGAACTCCGAATAGTATAAAACTTTGTACTCTCATTGTTTGGATGATGAATTTCATTTTGGCAAGGTTAATTTCATAAAAGGGCCACTAAAATACTAAAATTGTGGTTAAGACCCTAAAACTTGTACATGTTATAATTTGGTCCTAATTGGATAATCATGGACTCATAATAGATTAATTGAAATTTTATGTTACTCGTTCTTAAAGGTTGGTCCTGTTATCACCGCTTATTGTATGAAATATCGTATAAATCACCATTAGTTTATCGGTAGCATACTCTGACCCGATTCTCGACCAGGCCGTGAAGGGGGTGTTACACACCATGTTATCCTGGTCGTGTTTGATTACTTTATCAAGTGGTTGAAAGTTGTTTCCTATGCCGATATTATAAGAAAATAGTTTGCGAGATCTTGAAGAGAGATCATTTTTCAATATGGTTTTCCATATAGAATCGTTACTAATAGTGCCTCTAATTTGAACAACAAGATGATATTAGAAGTTGTGAGCAGTTTAGAATAAAACACCATGATTCTGCAATTTATCGCTTAGAGTTGAATGGGATAGCATAGTCAGAAAACATGAACATTAAAAAGATTATTTCAAAGACTTAGAAGATTAATATGAGAAGCTATTGATGGCTTTGTATGTGTGTCGATTCACAGTGTGCACTTCATCAGGGGCAACACTATATTCTTTGGTCTTTGGGATGGAAGCAGTATTATCAATTGAGGATTTTAAATTAAAAAAAAGCAGTATTATCAATTGGACGATGTAGAATAAGTACAAGCTCGATAAGGTCAGCTGAATCTCATTGAAGAGAGCAGACTAAAAGTAATTTGCCGTGGTTAGATGTACCAATAAAAAATGATGCAGCTCACAATAATGAAAGTTATTCTAAGAGAATTGGACGAGTGATTTTAACCAGTTATCAATACCAAAGATTGATTTTAACCAGAGATGATCAGAGATGAGTGAAGTAATTCAACAAACTCAGACTCAATTAAGAAGTGTTATGCTCGAAGAGTTAAAAAGAGATTGAAAAAAGGAAAATAAAAGGAAAAAACGGAGTGAAAACCCAAAAATAGTGTTTCGCAAAATGAAAATATCTATGCTAAAAACCCAAAAGGGCACCTTAGATATCAAAAAAGAAGGAAAAATAAAAAAAACAAAAGAAAAAGGGGGTTCAAGATGAAAATCCGCAAAGGGTAGCTTGAAACCAAATGAGGATTTGAGCTGAAAACTTGCAAAGGGTGACTCAGATATTTTGAGATTAGGCATCCTGCAAGAAGCCTTCTCAGAATGTGCAATTTAGAAAAATTTTAGGGTTGGAAGCTCTATTCCGTGTAACACCAATTTCTCAGCCTAGTCGAAAACCGGGTCGGAGTGTGCTACCGGTAACTCAATTTATCCAATAAATATTATACCTTCCAAACATTACCAAGATAAATGCTATACCTTCCAAACATTACCAAGATAAATGCTATACCTTCCAAACATTACCAAGAAACCATCTTAGAATCTGTAGTTTAGAAAATTTTGATAATGATTAACACATAGTCAATGTTATACCTTCCAAACATTACAAAGATAAATGTTAGCTCAATTTATCCGATATGGAACAAAAATTAATCAATTAGGACCAATTCTTAACTCTTACAAGTTTTAGGGGCTGAACTATAAATCTAGAAATTTTAGGAGTCCTTTAATGCGATTAGCTATGCAGTAATGAAATTCAATACAATAACAATGATCTTGCAAATTTTCATGCCATTTCGATATCATTTACCCAACTAATTAGACTATACAAAAATTAGTGACCATTTTGTAAACTGTTCAAACTGTGTTTAATGCCTTTTAACAGAATTAACTACCACCGTACCGAAACACCTTGGTGCCGTATTAGTATGGGTGTACATGAATTTGAGTTCCAAATGAAACTGTCCAAACACGCATCTATACGGTCAATGACCG
This sequence comes from Hibiscus mutabilis, assembly GCA_019671005.1. Classification (NCBI taxonomy): domain Eukaryota; kingdom Viridiplantae; phylum Streptophyta; class Magnoliopsida; order Malvales; family Malvaceae; genus Hibiscus; species Hibiscus mutabilis. The sequence continues at coordinate 56,571,471 of CM033715.1, forward strand.
TATCGGTACCGCATGCAAGGGTGGCAACGCAATTCCTAGCAATTTAAGACCTCTTATCGGTACATCTTGACCTGTATCGATATGGGTTGACTAACGTTGACTTTGAACATGACCCATTTTGATACACTTTGTACCCGTACCGATACCATTAATTTTCCAAACCTCACTGCCCAAAGTCGTATCGGAATGCTTTGAAGCCGTATCGATACGTCTGTGTTGACCTGCACTTTGACTGACCAAATATGCACTACCGTATCGAAACAGGTGGACTCGTATCGGTACGGCCTACACTGTAATGCTAAATTTTATCTAGTTTTTATTCGAATTAACCTATCTAACGATGCCCAAATACAATAAAATTTTACTAGCAATATCCAACCACTATAATCTACTAGCATGTCAAATTTTAGGGTTATCTGAATCCATTTACCCAGTTTTCCACCTTATGAGCTAAATAGGCCATTTTAACCAATTTTAGGCCATTTAGTGCTTTAGGCATCTTTACACCACAACCATAAAACATACATATCAAAAGAGCCATATATGAGGATATTGCCTCCTCATTGCCTCCTCCAGTTCCCAGGTAGCTTCTTCCACAAAATGGTTCCTCCATAGCACTTTAACTAAGGGGATGGACTTGTTGTGAAGTCTCTTAACTTCCTTTGCAAGAATATGAACTGGTTCTTCTTCATAGGACAAGTTCGGTTGGATTTCCAATAATTCAGGTTTGATAATATGCGAAAGGTTAGAACAATACTTTCGCAACATCGATACATGGAATACATCATGGATTTTGCTCAGTTCCGGTGGTAACAACAATCGGTAGGCCACTTGGACAACTCTTTCAGTCACCTTGTAGGGTCCAATGAATTGGGGACTCAGTTTACCCTTTTTGCCAAATCTCAAAATCTTTTTCCACGGTGAGACTTTGAGGAAGGCTTTTTCACCAACTTCATATTGTATATTCCTTCACTTAAGATCAGCACAGGCCTTCTGTCTGTCAAAGGCAGCTCTTAACTGATCATGGATGATGGTAACCCGTTTTTTAGTTTCTCGAAGTAGGTCAGGGCCCAACACCTTGCCTTCACCGAGTTCAGACCAACATAACAGAGTTTTGTATCATCTGCCATACAACGCTTCATACAGTGCCATCTTGATAGAAGCTTGGTAACTGTTGTTGTAGGCAAACTCGATAAGAGGTGGTGATTTCTCCCGAGAACTTCCAAAATCAATAATACATGCTCAAAGCATATCTTCCAAGACTTCAATTACCCTTTCTGACTGGCCCTCAAACTAAGGGTGGAAAGCAGTACTAAGATTAACTCTGGTGCCTAGAGCTCCTTGCAACGACCTCTAGAATTGAGAAGCAAAACGTGGATCTCGATCAGAGACAATAGACTGAGGTACCCCATGAAGTCAGATGACTTCCTTGATGTACAAGTAAGCTTATTTCAGAAGACCATAGTCCATTCGAACTGAGAAGAAATGTTCTGACTTAGTGAAATGGTCCATAATGACCCAAATGGCATCGTGTTTAGCTGGAGTCAAAGGTAGACCACTAACGAAGTCTATAATGATATTTTCCCATTTCCATTGCGGTAGATCGATAGGTTGCAATAAGCTAGTAGGAATACCATGTTCAGTTTTAATACGCTAGCACGTTAGGCACTTGGATACAGATTCAACTATGGCCTGCTTCATGCCTGGCCACCAGTAAAGCTCCCGTAGGTCCTTGTACATATTTACCTACCTCGGTGAATAGAGAAAGGACTCGAATGAGCTTCTCTAAGGATATCGGTACAAAGAGATTCATTATTGGGTACACGGGCCCGGTTACAAAAATATAAGAGTCCTTCTGAATTTATTCTGAAGTCAGGGTTGTCTTGTAGCTTGGAAATGATTATGCTACAAAACAATTATGCTTCCGAAGACAAAAGTGAGCATTGATAGCTTGAGGAGCTACAATACAAGGACTTTACAATGAGTCGATGCACTAATCAACACATTAAATTCAATGATCAATAACATTGCTTACCAGGCAGAGGTTTGCGGCTGAGTGCTTCAGCTACAACATTGGCCTTGCTTGGATGGTAATCAATAACAAGATCATAATCCTTGAGGAGTTCTATCCATCTCCGTTGTCGAAGATTTAACTCTTTATGAGTTAAGAGATACTTGAGACTTTTATGAATGGTAAAGAGGTAACATTTCTCTTCGTAGAGATAATGCTTCCAATTTTTCAATGCAAAGACAACTGCAGCCAACTCTAGGTCATGCGTGGGGTAATTCGTTTCATATGACTTTAGTTGTCTCGAAGCATAAGCAATGACTTTGTCTTCTTGCATTAGCACACATCCTAACCTAAGATGCGAAGCATCACTATAGACAGTGTAGTCCTTTCCAGACTCAGGTTGAGTTAGTACCGGTGCATGAGTCAAAACTTGTTTCAATTGATCGAGCTGCTTTGTTATTCCTCAGCCCAAACAAAAGGAGCTTCTTTTCTTAGCAACTTAGTCAATGGAGCTGCTAACATAGAAAATCCTTTGACGAATCTCCTATAATAGCCAACAAGACCATGGAAACTTCTTACCTCACTAATGTTCTTCGGTGGGTGCCAATCAACAATAGCCTGGATTTTCTTCGGGTCCACCTGGATCCCTGAAGCCGATACAATGTGCCCAAGGAAGGCAACTTCGGTGAGCCATAACTCACACTTAGAAAACTTGTCATATAATTGTTTCTCCTGAAGAGTTTGAAGCACAATGTGAAAGTGGTCTCGATGTTCAGTAGGGTTCTTAGAATATTAGGATATCATCAATGAACACTACTACAAATTTGTCGAGATAGGGCCTAAAAAATCGATTCATTAGGTTCACGAAAGCTGCCAGTTCATTGGTTAGTCCAAAAGGCATTACTAAGAATTCGTAGTGATCATATCTTGTACGGAAGGAAATTTTGGGCACAACACACTCTTTAACTCTCATTTGATACTATCCAAACCTCAAATCGATCTTAGAAAACACAATGGCATCCTTAAGTTGATCGAATAGGTCATCAATCCTTGGCAATGGATATTTATTCTTAATGGTTACCTTGTTCAACTGTCGGTAATCAATACACAACCTCATGGAATCTTTCTTCTTGACAAAAAGGACCGGTGCTCTACAAGGTGAGAAACTTGGTCGAATAAAGCTTTTGGTCAATAGATCTTGAATTTGAGCCTTTAGCTCCTTAACCTCAACAGGTTCCATACGATAGGGTGCAATAAAAACTGGGGTAGTTATGGGTTGCACTTCGATGCCAAATTCAACCTCATGGGTTGGAGGTAAACTTGGGAGTTCATCAGGGAAGACATCGGGGAAATCACATACAGTGTCAACATCCAATAGCCAAGGCCCATCCTTGGCTTCCAATGTCAAAGCATACAAGGAAGGATTTCTTGAACTCATCAACACGATGCTCTCCTTGCCAAGGCCTCATAGATACAATTTTCTCTTACTACAATCTACCCATGTTTGATGTTCACTAAGCCAGTCCAAACCCAATATAACATCAAACTCATGGATCGATAAAGCCAATAGGTTGGCCACAAAAGGAATCCCTTGAATCACTAAGGGACAATTCTTACATACAAGGCTTATGGTGACACAATCACCTAGCGGCTTGGTTATGGTGATCCTCGGTGTTATGGGCTCAGAAGATAATCTATGTTTCTTAACTAGCACAATACTTATAAAGGAATGAGTAGAACCAGGATCAATCAATGTATATAAGGAATGAGAGTACAGTTCAATGATACCTGCATTGACATCAGGCTAATCTTCCTCCTCCCTGCTCCTTGCATGATACATCTAGGCAAGAGCCTTGGAATCTTGCTTACTCGGTACCTTGCCAGAGCCACTAGGTCTCCCTGTAGCTCCTGATGAACCGTGCCTTGACCTTTTACCTTGGAAGGACTGAGTAGGGGTTGTATTACTTGCCGGTGTAGCAGTAGACTTGGTGGTATTAGGGGGACAATCTCGGATAAAGTGGCCTTGCTCACCATAATAGAAACAAGCTCCTGACTGCTTACGGCACAGTCTTCCTGGATGTCTGTTCATAGAATAATTGCAAACGGGATACTGTGAAATTTGATTTGAGCCTCCAGTACTCTCAACCGAGGCTGCATTAGAGAAAGATTAACTTATGGACAACGGCTTCTTAATATTCCTAGAACGGGAAGACTGTAGATAGACATGTTGTTTAGGGCCTTGATACTTTCCCTTCTTGTTCTATCTAGGAGGTCGAGAATCATCTCTAACCCTCATCTTAGATTTGTCCAACCCGCTGGTTCTTTGGGCTTTCAATGATGCTTTGGTGGCTTTGACTCGGTTCACCAAGTCTTGGAAATCAGTGATGCCCAATGCAGTGACCACAGGGCGAAGTTCATCACTAAGCCCAACAATAAACATGTGACACTTCTCTTCCTTCTTCTTGATGTATTTAGCACCATATCGGCAATACTTGCAGAGATCACGAATGTATTGCTTGACTAGTCGCCCACCTTGCTTGAGGCGGAGAAAGATGTTGGGTCTCCTCGCGAGGTAGTACTCGCTAACATACTTCTTTCAGAATTCTTGAAGGAAGAACTTCAAAGTGATAGTTTCCTCAAGAACAGTGAAAATAGTGGTCTCCCGCCAGTGAAGTGTTTCATCAGCTAGCAATGCAAGGGCGCACTCCAGCTTGTGCTCATCAAAACACTACAATTGCTTGTTTAGAATTCTCAATGTATTGTCCAACTAGTACTCGGTGATCTCAGGATTATCATCATCCTAACCAGTGAAAGTGTATGCCAGGAGTGATGCCAGCTTGTCAATAGGGGCTCGGACATATTGGACAACTGGTGGGGTAGGTTGCACTACCATCTCGGCTCTTATAGATGTTAAAAATTGCTTAAACATATCAGCTATATTCCGATAGCATTCAGCCTGAACATATCAGGCAATACCAGCTCGACATTCTAGGGTGTAGGATTAGGTGGGTTCGGAGGGTCTCCCCCTTACTTCCTCGTTGTGTGTTGAGGAGCCAGTAGTAAGCTCGTTTATGTGATCTTCGTTAGTCCCAGACATATCTATAACATAAAGAGATCAGATTAGTCGACAAGTCACAATATACACAATACATAACTCCTATGTGGCAAAGTAACACAATAATAATACAATAGGCTTCGGTTTAGTCCTAGAATCGACTAAAATCTAGCTCTAATACCACAAATGTAACATCCCCTTCTCGGCTTGGTCGAGAACCGGGTCGGAGTGTGTTACCAGTAACGGTGCGATGATCTGTGAGATAAAATTTTGATAATGATTAACACTTAATCAATGTTATACCTTCCAAACATTACCAAGATAAATGTTAGCTCAATTTATCTGATATGGAACAAAAATTAATCAATTAGGACCAATTATTAAGTCCTACAAGTTTTAGGGGCTGAACTATAAATCTGGTAATTTTAGGAGTCCTTTCATGCGATTAGCAATGGAGTAATTAAATTCAATACAATAATAGTGATCTTGTAAATTTTCATGCATCCCGATATCATTTGCCCAACTAAATAGACTATGCAAAAATCAGTGATCATTTTGTAAACTATTCAAACTGTGTTCAATGCCTTTTAATGGAATTAACTACCACTGTACCGAAACAACTTGGTGTCGTATCAGTTCGGGTGCACATGAATTTGAGCTCCAAATAAAACTATCCAAACATGTACCGATAAGGTCGAGGACCGTATCAGTACCACATGCAAGGGCGACAACCCAATTCCCAACAATTTAAGAACTCGTATCGGTACTTCTTGACCTGTATCGATACGGGTTGACAAACGTTGACTTTGACCATGACCCGTTTCGATACACTCTGTACCCGTACTGATACCATTAATTTTCCAGACCTCACTGCCCAAAGTCGTATTGAAACGCTTTGAAGCCATATCGATACGCCTAGGTTGACTTGCACTTTGACTGACCAAATATGCACTACCATACCGAAATAGGTGGACCCGTATCGGTACGGCCTATACTGTAATGCCAAAGTTTATCTGGTTTTTAGTCAAATTAACATGTCTAACGATGTCCAAATGTAATGAAATTTTACCAGCAATATCCAATCACTATAATCTACTAGCATGTCAAATTTTAGGGTTATCCGAATCCATTTACCATGTTTTCCACCTTATGAGCCAAATAGGCCATTTTAACAAATTTTAGGCCATTCCAAAAGGCCTTTTAGTGCTTTAGGCATCTTTACACCGCAACCATAAAACATACATATCAAAAGGACCATACATGACTATTCTAAGTAATTTGCCACCCTACTAGGAGTTTATAAGTTCGATATACATTACTTTAATCTTTCTTGTGACTTGTCCAACATTTCAACCTCTTCGATCTCCAATGATGAGTTCTTTAACTTGAAATGTATGAAATGAAATGCATTAGGCATACTTTTCCTAGTGAGGTAGTCACAGCTAAACACTTTATCAATGAAATACATTCCACATAATATCTTGACAAAGACAATGCAATGAGTCATTAATAGCAATGCAATGATCATATTCAATAGCAGTAAGTCCATATTTCAACGTTAACCCTTGGATCGATTCGGGATAGTGGATACGCGATGCCTCGCCAAAATCATGAATGGTCTACTCCCTCTGCCTCGCCAATATGACAAATATCACAACACATCCCTCCACCTCGCCAAAATAAAAATAGACCTTAGCCCTAGGATCGTAGTCCACCTGTACACTGAGCTCATGAACTTTATGGCATGCCAATTGTATCCAATGTTCGAATCCAAGGTCTGGTGGCAATATCAATAATCCATGTTCAATAACAATACTATGTTCAATGCTCTTATCAGTAATCATTATTCTGATGTCCATGTTCAATAAAAATATCAATAACAATGGCAATGTTCAATGATCTCAATGACAATAACAATGGTTGATGCTTCATTTACAATGTTTCAATGACAATAACTTTGTCGATATCAATAAACAAAAGAATGACGATGGCAATAGCAATGACTACGCTATATGTCCAATTTTCAATGCTTCAATATTTCAATGACTATATCGATGGCGAATTCAATGACAATGAGCGATGGCAGTGGCTATAAAAATATCAATGGTCAATATTCAATGCAATGAAATACCTTAACTTACCAATGGAATCCACTTAAGTGGTTCAATGCAATAATCCTTGACAATAGTGTTAGCCATACTATAATCAATGACAATGAAACCAGGAAAGGCACCTAGCTTAATCGCTAGACTCCGACTACACTCACCTCAATAATTTGAAGCTCCTACGAATCTCAGATATCAATTCCTTTGTCATTAGCCCTTGATGGAGATAGTGGATGCTCTTTATTCAATTATTGAGCTAGGTTAACAATAGGAATCTGTTAGAATCGATAACACGATATCGAAATCAATATAACGATATCAAAATCAACATCAAAGCTTAGGTTAGCTATTTGCTATCAAACCTCATGGATGAACAAACGCTAGCTTAAGATTAAGCTTGATTTGTCCATGGATTTCATCAGTAGTTTGGGATTATAGCATACCCGATCGATAGCAATGATTCAATAACAATAAACCAAAGAAAAACTAAGCTTGAGCTTAGGCTCCAATGGAGGTGTGTGCTTGGATGAGGAAGAATATGATGAAGTGAGGTGCTTGCTTATTTTTTAACTAGGTAAGTCTTTTGGTTCATCCTTTCTTTCCTTTTTCCTTTAGTTTAGAAGCTTTCCTTCCCATGAAGTAGCTTTATCAGATCACCCCACGTATGGGTGATTATAATTAAGGAAGAGCTAATCACAAGGTTAGTCCCTCAACTCTTAACACCCTATGATTTTGCCCCCAAACTCTCAATTTCTATAATTTAGCCACTAAAAGGTTTTTGATATGTTCATTAAGTCCAAGATCGATAAATTGACTCAATTAGAGTCTAATATCAATGCAATTGACCTCACGGTCAAAGTCAACAGAATATTTGGACCATTTTGGTGTAGGGTTCCCGATCGCCGGAACCTAATCTAACTAGACCGGTTTTAGGGATGTTACATTTCGGATGATGGGCTTTCACTCCTTCATATAGTGGATGCCTGGTAAGAAAAGAGAAAAAAAGAAAAAGGAAAAAAACGAGGTGAAAACCCGAAAGGGCGCCTTGAGGAAAAGAAAAAAACCAAAGTGAAAACCTGAAAGGACGCTTTGAGAAAAGTAATCTAAAGTGAAAACGCTTTAGAGCAAAAGATGCAGAGATCATGAAGATTGAATCTAAATGTGAGATGGGTTACTTTGGTAGTAAAAAGAGTTTTAATAAAAAATAAAGCAAGAAATTTTGAGCTTCCCTGAAGATGAAAGCTCACCCAAGTGGTCCTCAATTGACAATGTTCATGCATCATATATAGATAGGCATCCATGAGATAGGAGCATTCTAACTCATATATTCTAGCATTTTTGCATGTTTCGACATGAATTTTCAAACCAGCAAGGAACAAGGAAAGATTTCAATCTACAACTTCGAGGTTGAAGCATTAGATCCAACAAAGACTAGCAAAGATTTCAATCATAATGTTCGTGAAGCAAGGATGTCAACTCGTTTGAATAAGCGGATCTCAGCAAAGATTTCTTGATTGTCTGAACAAGACAAAAAGTGTAGTGCAATTCTAAAGCCTTCGGCTCATCAGTAAGTCTTTCGGGCATGATGTTAAGTCTTTCAGATTGACACCTCTAGAAATAATGAGAAATTTTTGGATGGCATCACAGTAAGACAGTGGCAGCATGGTATCCATAGAAGATTTTTTTTGCTCAGCAAGAGTTTTTATTTTTATTAGAACGGGGAAAGAGCCCCAAAAACCTGAAATGTGAGCCTCGTTAAAAACCTCCCTAAACCTAAGTGGAGGAAAATAGTACTCACATTCAAGAGAGGAGTAAGAGATCAACACCACAATCCAAAAAAAGTCTCAAAGCCACGAAACTCCTAATCCAAACCTACACTGCCTACAAACTACACATTACAAGCACTGCACAATACATAAAACATCACCCATAGCTCAATCTTATCCCAAAAAAGAGACAATTCGTTCCTACTGTTTGACTCCACTTACCACCAAGCTTTAAACATGACTTGCCTATTGATGCCTTCCTTTGCCAAATAATCGGCCAACCTGTTCCCATCGCGCGGCACATGCATGAATTGTGTATTCCCAACCTTGCGCAGCAACGTATCCACTTCAATAAATAAAGGCCACCAGCTCCAAGGCCGTTGTAAGGGAGCTTCGATCCAAGACAAGGCTAACTTCAAATCAGATTCAATTATCAAACAAGCTTTCCCCACCTAGTCTGCTTGAATGAAAAATTCTAAAGCAAATTTTATATCCAATATTTCATCAAAGTCAGCCTCTAACCCTTCGATTGGGCCAAAAAAATCAATTGAATTACACCATTTGTAGTGCGTAAAATCCCTCCACAACCCGCCAATTCGTCCTTTGCCGCACCATTTACATTAAATTTAACATAACCCTCCATTGGTGGTTTCCAATCAATAATTTGAACATTTATATTCTCTTCCTTTGTGGCACAGCCTCGAGGATTAACCCACCACAAATACAAATTGCAAATCACATCTTTCTCAAAAGCATTAATCCAAATCAACGCCCTCAACTTAGTATTGAAAATAACCTCGTTAAGGCTGCTAGATTTCTCTTTGAATACCAAATCATTTCTAGCAAGCCAAACACTCCAAAGCATAGCTGAAACCAAAATGAGCCAAAAACTCCTTGAAATCCCAGTCCTGGCAGCCTCAAAACCGAATTGAAAGAGTCCTGCAATATCAGCTACTCTCTCCCATTGATTTCCCCACCATTGGCATATGAGTCTCCAAAAGCTTTCAATAAAGCTACAAGCCACAAATAAATGATCTCCATCTTCTTGTTCCATGTCACACCATCCATACAAGCATTGCTCTAGCTCAATGTCCACTCCTCACATTCTCAAAAGCACCCTCTTCAATTTCAACATCCAAAGAAAGCTTCTAACTTTAGGTGGGACTTTCAACTTCCATATTCAATCGAAATTAAAGCTTAGATCCCTCACCTCGGTATTTCCTATCAACATCGACAACTTTTTAACCGAAATTATCCTGCTCTATCATGAATCTAGATAATCCTATCAGATGAACCTGAGTTCCAGGGAATTTTTTGAATATCTCCTTCAAGTTTATCCAGCAAAGCCCTCTCTTGATCCAATAAAGGACTTGAGAACATAGAGTCCCAAGCAATCTCTGAGCAGTTCTTGAAGTCAATTACTTTTGCTACTAGCTCCCCTTTATTAGTTGCAAGCCTGTAGAGTCTGGGAAACGACACTCTCAAAGGCACACTCCCATACCAAGTATCCTCCCAAAACAAGACTGAGCTACCATCGCCGATTTGCCACTGAAATGAGTCTTGTTTCATCCATTGTTTAACTTCATCCTAGTTCTAGTTACTAATAATCCCACGCCAAATCAACGACATTTTTTCAGTTTATACGAATTCTGGATTCCATCTCGAATACAATTCCCATATTTAGAATATATAATTCTCTTCCACAATGCCCTTTTTTCCACGGTAAACCTCCAGACCCATTTTGCTAGTAACGCCCAATTCTTATCTTGTAAGTTAATAACCCCGGTTCCCCCTATTTTCTTTGGCAAACAAACATTTTTCCAACTAGCTCACGCTAATTTCTTATTACCATTCGGGTATCCCCATAAGAAACTCCTAATTTTTTCGATTCTCTCAATTACTGATCTCAGAATTTCAAACAACGACATATAATACGTAGGGAGAGAAGATAATACCGAGTTAATGAGAACCACCCTTCCTGTAAATGACATGGATTTACACTTTCAACCTACTAGTTTAACTTCAAATCTTTCCACAACCGGTTCCCATGTGATGGTTCTTCTTGGATCTGCCTCGAGAGGAATACCTAGATAAGAAAATGGTAACTTCCCTATTTGGCAGCCAACACAACTAGCTAAAGCTGCCACCTTAGCTTCATCTACTTCACTTCCAACAACACATGATTTCCTAAAATTGATGCTTAAACCTGAACATACCTCAAAGCAACGCAAAATACTTTTCAGGTTTGTTAGATTGTTCTCCACCGGCTTCAAGAACCAAACTGTACCATCCACAAATTGTAGGTGAGAAACGGATGCATTTGGAATTACGCCCCTTATTCCACCAATATCCCCGCAAGCCTCGACTTCATCAAGCAATAGATGTAAACCTCCGTAACCATAATGAATAAAATAGAGACAGGGGATCGCCTTGTCTCAAGCCTCTTCTCATTTGGAGCTCTTTGGTCGGGGACCCATTAACCAGCACTGACATTTTTGCCAAAGGGATGCACTCCCAAATCCAATTCCTCCATTTAATTCCATACCCCATCTTCAATATAACCATATCCAAGAATTCCCATCTAACGCAATCATAAGCTTTCGAAAAATCCAGCTTAATCACAACTCCCCCTTCCTCTGGATTTGCACTTGCCAGAGTGTGGATTACTTCATTGGCTATAAGGATGCCATCGAAAATCTGCCTCCCCCTCACAAAGGCAAATTGTGTGTCACTAATAAGCTTCTCAATTACTTTATTCAAGCATCTCGATAAAACTTATAACACCCTAAATCAGACCTAGAAATATTACCACTATTTATAATTTCTAAATAGTTAAACCATGCCATACTTGAGTAAGATTTAATTAGGGATAAAAATGTATAATCAACAAAATTGAAGTGCCGAATGTAAAAGAAAACAAAATAACAATTGATTAAGGACTTAAGTGTAGCAATTGACAAATAGGCTTACTAAATTAAAAGGACTATTTTGAACGCTCTAACAAACTAAAGGAATGCATGCTAAAAAACCTACATCTCTTAAATGCCCTTGATTATATCTATAACTAGTGGATAATATAAGGGCAAACTAGTCCTTTCATTAAGAAAAATTAGGATGAATGATCAGCCACTTTCATCCCCTTCATTTTGTTGAATTCCACTAGAGAAAAAGAGAGAATAAGGAACTTAGGGAGAAAAGCTTGAACTATGGAATTGGAATCTTGATTTGGCACCAAATTAAGCTAGATAGCATAGTGAGTAAGGTAACAACTTGTTTTTCTTTCAAATTTCATGTTTTAATTGATTTGGATTGAATGAGTAATGGAAATCGAATGAATAGATGATAGAAATGTTGTGAATGTATAATCGGTTCATGTAATTGTTGAAAATGATTTTGAATCAGTTTAGGTGACATGTTTAAGTTGTAATACATGCCCAATTTATTGTGCTATATGCTAGAAATGAAGATTTAGAAACATGATTTAGAGTAGTCTAAGTTAAAAACAGTTTTGTTATATTAGAAATGTGTAAACATGCTTAATTGAAAAAGTTGAGCATCATGTCCTATTTTAATTACCTTGAAAAATGAATTAACATTGACTAAACATGTTTAGGATTTCTTATGAAATGAATTATAGGGCCAAAACATTGGTTAAAATGAATTTAAGAAATTAAAATGTGAATAGGTGCAATCTGCCCATAATTGCTCTGTTCTGGGCAGTCACTTTGAAAATTCACCAAAATTTGTATAGATCAAATTCAGGGCTGAAATTTTAATGACATGATCCTTAGTATGTCTACTTTCATTAGGTGAAAACAAAACTGAAAACTGGGTCCTATGCTGGAAACTGTAAATAGAAATAGCTGGACAGTGCAAACTGTTCAGGCAGTGTAAATGCCCTGTCTTTAAACAATAAGCTGTATGAAATGGTAAAGAATTAAAATGTAATGTTTTCATGTCTGGATAGAGGATTAAGTAATCTTTCCAACGGTATAAATTAATTGAAATTTTGACGTAAGAATTGAAAGATATGTTTGTTTAAGCATGTAGTGTGCAAGCTGCCAGGCAGCAGCAGTTAAGCTAGCTGGAAACTATTTTGTACACAGTTTTATTGGATTGTTTTGTAACAGTTTGGGATAATTAGATCCTGCCTAGTCTTGTTTATTGAAATGTTGATAGAATTGTATGTATATGTCTATATGTATTGAAATAACCTTGTTGCCATGTTGAATTGTCTTGTGTATACATATTGATGAGCGTGTTTAATCATGAATTTGCTAGAGCAAGGAGTGAACTTGGTGGAAGGAGAAAGGGGAAATCATCCAAAGGCTAAGAACAAAAGGATAGCTATTCAAGACTAGCTTGCTTGGAATGTGTTGTGAGTGTAACTAACTATAGGGTTAGGACTAGGTCCTAACCAATCTTGTTTGGCATTTTTAACATGATGCGTCATGCATATATATATATACATGAGTATGCCAAATGATAACTTTGGGGAAGTATGATGCTAGATTTAATGTTTGATCCATGCAAGAATGTTCTCGATCTATGTTTCGAAATACTAGCTTGAAAAAAATTGGTTCAATGAAAGCTTGGTGATTATAACATGTTCAGTGACTTGTTCTTGTAAAATTGAGACATGAAATGCTAGTACACTTGAAATTGCAAATGCTTGATTGTGAGCTAAGGCTCTAATGGCCTACGGACCTTAAACATGAAAGAAATTACCATGATCTTGCTCGAATGAACACTTGAATAAGCCTTGCTTGTCTTGGTCTTGAATATGTAAACTTGAAACATGAAATGTAAGCTTGGACAGCCTTGTTACTAGTTGTACGGGTAGGAAGGCATGACTTAAAGTCTAAAGCTCTTGTGTAAGGGTGGACTACGGTCCAGGGCTATGACCCCTAATTGGCGACAGACGGAGGGTACGTATGTGGTCTTTGGCGACAATAGGAGGGTTGACCAGCACTACGGTGCATCTTGTGGCGACAGTTGGTTGGAGACTCGAATACCTAGCAAACTAAGAACCAAGGATTGTGTCAAGGATTGTACTAAGATAATAAACAAGCTAAAATGAACTTGAAAATCTTGTTACTTGTTAGAAAAGACATGATTCTATTGATTTCTTGTTACTTAAGTATGATAGCTTGGTAACCTACCATGTTAATGCTAGAATTGAAATCCTTGCTTATTGCTTCTTGGTTGATCGAATAGTATATCTTGCTTATTGTTTCTTGGTTAATTGAATGTGTATCATGCCTATTGAATTTTTGTTTGATCGACTAGAAATCTATGCCTATGTTCACTTGCTTGCTTGTTTGATACACAAAATGAGAACTACATGACCTTATAACCATCTATTGATCCTTCTCTTGAAAGCCTTAGCTAGGTTAAGTTGTTTAAAGACAACACTTACATGAAGTTTGACTAGTTTTAGGGGTTACCTCACTAAGTACAAGCTTGCACTTATCACTATTGTTTTCCATCCTTCCCCCAAAAACAAGTTAAAGCTATTGATCGTGCTTGTTTTGGAAGCTAGAACCCTTGTCCTTGAAGCAACTTCACAAGCAAGAAGCAAAGTATGGTCTCATACGTTTCTTGTAGTCTCCTAGGAGGTGGCACTAGTCATGTATATAGAAGTAGTGAACCATGCATTTTGTACCTTGAATGTCTTGTATATGCATGTTCTTGATGGACCTATCATGTGACTAACTATATGACTTTAAGCTTGGTTTGTAAACACTATAAATTTGATATAAATGTCAATGGTTGCTGCGCATATCTTGTTAATTGAGATGATCTCTATATGTAGTCTAACTTGCTTGATCAAGTACCATGTATGATTGAAATGTAAATGCTTGAATGGCACATGTCTAGTGAACCAATCTTGATTGCCGAATTGTAAGAATGAACATTTCTAGTGTATTAAGTATGATCATATTTCATGTTAAGTAAGATTGCAAAATATGCTAAGTACTACTTGAATGTCATGTCTACATACTTACCTCTTGTCCATGCTTAAGCCGAATAGGATACATGATTCTTGTCTAAGATCTAGCCTTGAATGAAATGAACTATGATGTCTATCATGTCTAATTAAGTTTCAAATGAATCACATGCCTTGTAATTGAAGTAAAGTATTCGACCTTGATCATCTAGTGTATACCTAAGTCATCGAATGCCCTGTAATGAAAATGCTAATGATAATGAGAGTTTAAAATGGATCACATATTTAGCTTGTCTTGAAATCAAATGATGTTTCTTGTTAGCAAAGTAGTGTATGCCTTGTTGCTTGTTAATTAAGGATCTCATTAATAGAATGAGTTCTTCTTGCTTGCTTGCTTGCCTTGTCTTGGTAATACTCCTGAACCGGGTTACAACTAACCCGGGGGTAAGGGGTGTTACAAAACTTTTGCAATGATTTTACAGACGGACCCAATCAAACTTATCGGATGAAAAACAGAAATCTCCAAATGATTACTTATCTTCGGTATTAAGGCTATGAATGACGCATTGACACTCGAAGCCAGCTTGCCCGAATTATAAAATCCATCAACGTCTTCACCAAATCTCCTTTCACCTCCTAGTAATATTTGTAGAAGTTTATATTAAACACGTTAGGCCCTGGGGCCTTTGAATCTGCACAGCTCCATACTGTATCCTTGACCTCTTCCAGCGAGAATGGATCCTCCAACATAATTGCCTCTGCTTTAGAAATTCTCTTAAAATTTAGGTTAAATACTGCTCTCCACGATCTGTTTTTACAGTTGAAATGCCCCTTAAAATGCTCATACATCCTACGCCTCATTCCCTTTGGCTCTCCACACCAAATATCACCAAATATCACCAACCAATTCATCCTTGATTTTTGTCTCCATAAAATTTCCTGCAATTTCATCGTCTCCCATAATTCCAATCTGAAATTCTTTAAAGCCTGTTGTTTCTCCCGATCCACACTGCCTGCATTCCCTTCTTCCTCTAAAATGCTGATTTTATTCTCCAGATCTTTCACTTTGACATTAAAATGTTCACAAGACTCTGCGTTCCACTTTTTTTTTGGCCCTTTTCAAGCTTCTCAACTAAATAGAGAGATCAGAACTGTTATGAGTTTCCTCTCCAAACACCTCCTTCGCCACTTTCTTACACCCTTCCCTTCGAAGCCACGCATCAACAAATTTGAACGGTCTCGGACCCCCAATCTACTGCTTCAGTAGCTAATAGCACCAGAGCATGGTCAGAACTGGATCGTTTGAGACCAGTTTGAGACAAATCTCTATGAGTCAGCAACCAAATCTCGTCCAGCAAGAATCTATCAAGCCTACTTCTTTTGTTTTAGGGGCCAAACCAAGTGAATTTTTTTCCACCCATGGGCATATCAACCAAATTGCAATCTAGAATAAAAGCATTAAATTCATCATTGCCAGTCAGCAAACTCACACAAACACTCCTTTCACTCCTAGTTCGAACCGCGTTGAAATCGCCACGCATTAGCCAGTTTGAAGGAAATGACACCTTCATATTGCGCAAATCATTCCATAGAGCAACCTGATCCGCGACATTACAAGGTGCATATACATTGATCATCACTGACTCTAGACATTGTTGCACCCATTCTCCTAATAACATGATATTATTATGCCTCAGCTTGGACTTAACCAGTCGAAACTTATTAGTGTCCCAGATCGATAATAATCCACCTGATCTTCCCATCGCAAGAGCAAAGAAAAAATCGAACTCATCGTCAAACCACAATCTTCTCACCTCTTCCTCTAAGATGTACTCTTTTTTGTTTCCTGTAGATGAACCATTTCCAACCTTTGTTCCTTCAGCAAATTAATGACTGGTAACATTTTTGTTGTTGAACCCAACCCCTGTACGTTCCAGGTTAAGATCTTCATCTACCTCCCTACAGCTCGAAAGCTCCCTCTTCTTCTCTCGTGCTGTCGATTTATTGTTCCTCTAGAGCTACAATTTCTTGGAACACTTCTTGTTCGTTCCCCAGTATTTGAATGCCTAATTTTTTACCCAAAGCCAGTGCCTTCCTAGCTTTCTTCGTTTGAATATTCCAGCGAGCCGTTAAATCTGAGTTCGACAAAGATCTTCCAGATAATTCAGGTGAGCTTTGCCCTTTCTTCGTCTTCTTGCACCTTCTGAATGCTCTGTCTCTCTGCTTCCTTTCTAGTTCTGTTATCACCTTATCTTGAAGCTCTAATAGAGACACGTATCTCTTGCTTTTATTTGATTACCTCCGAATTCTGGGAAAAAATCCCTAGGTCCTTCCTCGTCACTCTGAATCTTGTCGACAGCCCTAGAAGAATTGGGCTTAATGCCTATCCTGTTTCTCTCGTCCACTCTAGTAGCCCACGAGGAATTTGTTTTTTTAAACATTGTTGCATTTGAAATGTCCTTCCTGACCACTACCTCCCCCTTATCTTCCGAGGATATTAGACCCATGCCCACTACATCCTCCTTAGCCCTATCCGTCATAATTTGGCCTCCTCCAGCTGGGTTTCCCCTTCCTTTCCCGCGGACTTGTCACCACCTAGGCTCACATCATAGACCACACTTTCTTGAGCCCATCTTAGCCTAGATGTTTTGTATCTTGATGCCCTCTGTTCCACCTCTTCGTTTACTACCCCAGATTCACACTTTCCTTCACTGTAATTTCATTCACCACCTTTTCTCCCTCTTCATTAATAAATTTGTTGCCCAATAACTCATTTTTGCCTATAAATCTGCATGCTTCACCCCCCTTTTGATTCCTTTCATTAATATGATATTTCCCAATGAAAATCGCCCCTAATGTTTCAACTTCCGCCTGAGCCCAATTCTAGTTTTCTCTTTCCAATGAATTGCTTAGATCCGACGTCTTGCCCAACTCTGATTCTGACGAGGAGTCCGACTAAAATTCTGGACTCTTGTTTTAGACTTCCTCTTTACTCGAAAACAAGGAGTTATCCAAAAATCCTATCTCTTCCACTCTTCTTTTGTAGATCAAGCTTTCTACTTCCACTTCTACTGCTTTATTAATCTTCTGACCATGCCTTGTAGTAATTAGAATGGAAACCTTCTCACAGTCCTTTGATCGGAACGCGTTCTCCCCCAACGATTCCAACTTACCCCATAACTCTGCAAGTTTTTGGAACGTGCCCTGGTTCCAACAATGTAAAGGCATCCCTGATAATACCAGCCACGTTGCTCTCTCCACGTGCTCTAAATATTCCGTCCATGGTGACACCTCTACAAATATTTCTTTCAAATAAGACTACTGTAAATCTTCCAACATCGTGAACAACTCGTCATCTTCAAAGGATAACAGAAAACGTTTCCCTGTAATACCCCCAACACCAAGCCTAGAAAGTATTACCTAACTGAGGAAGAACAATATTAGTTGTTCTCCAAGTAAGCATTCGAACTAAACCAAGAACCAAATAAGATAGGAAAGCACTCAAGCAATTACACTACAATGTTTCTATATCATTTGAGACTATCAAAACTAAACTATACTAAGGATCAACCATGACAATCATTTATTACACCCACATAACATAAACAATGCTTTTGATAATATTTAGAAGACCATGTTAAGGTAACAAGACTATGTGATACAAGCTAGTGCCACCTTCTAGGAGTTTAATATAATTTTTTTTACAAAACATACTTTTTATACTCTCGTGACCTTGCTTGGATTCCCTGGGCTTGCTTTAAGTGTCAGTTTCACCTAAAAAGTATCAAGGTGAGCAGTTAGATTGATAGTCTCTCAATCTAATAAAACAATTGAATAAAGAATCATGATAAATTGATTCGTTACTTAGCTATTCGAATATAAAGCCACAATACCATCGAAACTTTCAAAACACTTTAACATAAACCATTCCGTATCATGCTTTCTAGTCATTAGCCAAGAACTTATCGCAAGCTTGATTCCAATCATTTCGAACCACGAGCTATCAAAGAAGCACCATATACCCTCAAGCAACTCATACAAGTTGTTCAAACAAGGCAAGTCATTTATTTTAATGATCAAAGTTTACAAGCAACCTTAGTTGACTAATGTGACCTTGACTAGTTATTAGTCTAGATGCAAAATCTCAACCATAGTCCTTAGCAAGCAATGACAACTTAGTACCATTGAAATATAAAAATCATTTCAAGTCATTACAAGGGTACCTTAGTACCGTTCAAGGGACCGTAGTCCGATTCAAGCTGAGCTCAGAGGTTTCATTGGCATGCCAATCTTTCTAGGACTAAGACTAATCAAGGATCTAACCTAGTTTTCCAATAAGTTAATGTCATTTGTTTTTCAATGAGTAAGTAATAACAAGCTCAAAATGTTATCCATGGCAATCAAAGTCATTCCATTCACAATCATGCTTGATCTAATTCATTTAATATACTACTTACCTTGGTATACTTAACTTACCAAGATCCAAGCAAGCAAAAGCAATATAGGTATTTAGGCCTCAAGGGCTATTCGAAATACTTTCAACTTATTCAATAATTCCATGCTTAATTGGAATACAATTTACACTCACGAATTTGCCGAACTATTCTTGATCATGAATCACCACTCCTTTTTTGTCTCTCATCCCCTTGATCAACTTTCTTCTTATCTAATATAACAACGATTAATGAAGAACTAGAATCAATCCTTCATTTGTTTATGTATGTCTAAAATCATCACACACATATACACATGCTCAAGTAAATTTCAAGGTAACACTTTCTTAACGCCTCCCATACTGAACTAAAACATAACACATTTTCCTCACTTATCATTTTAAGGCAAATAAGAACATATTACATAAGCAAACAATCCTCTTAGCAAATCAACAATTCGGAACTGCCCTATACATTAATATGCTCTTTGTTTAATTAGACAACCTTTCAATTAGCATACATCACCACATTTCATTACTACTCACCCTTTATTAATAATTATCAATCTAACAATTAGCTAATTACAATCATTTACTTAGCTAATTCAATCTTTAACAAAACAGTCCCACACTGTTCTGTTCGATACAGGGCAGTTTCGTGCTTACAATAATTCATCTAAACTGCTTCTAAAAAGACTTTAGATCTCTCCCCTGTTTCTAATTCAATTTAACATCTTATTGCAATTCATTGAACCACTAATTAACAATAAATTTCAAGCCTAAACAGTCTATGTTTGAACAGAACAACCTTAGAAATCCTCATTAAATTCTTGATACATTTTATACAAATCCATTACCGAACTTTCCAACAATGAACATCAAATTCCAGCATTTAGAATAGTTCTAATTAATCAATTTTACAGTTCCAACTCTTAAACAGTTTTATTCCGAATGACACCAAACAAAACAGTTTCAACTTCTCTACTAAACCTTATAAAACACTGCATGGATTGAAATGTATTTTCAGTATCAACAAGCACTAGTTCATTCCTAAAATCGATACTACAATTACTCTAAATTATCATTCATACTTCAATCTATAAGAACTCCATTCTTATACTATATTCTATCAGTCAAAACTTCTGTACATGTAACATTTTCCCAACATGCAAGATCAAAACCAACCAATCTAATCACAAAAATCTAATTCGAAAAGGAGACTACTAGAAGGAGACTTACCTCCTTGGCCAAAAACTATAATTTCAAGCATCAAATGAACAATCCCTCAAGTAAAATTATCACCATAAACAAGCTCTCTCTTTCTCTCTCAATTCACATTCTGTTTTGAGGTTAGAATGAAGAAGATGATAGAGATTTGTTTGTTAGCAAATCCCATTAAGGGTTATCAATCCTACGTGTGCTTCATAACCTAGTCACTTCAATTAGCTTGACATGCAAAACTCAAATTTAGATTGTTGAACAATCTAGTCACTTCAATATAGAAACTTAATTTTGTAGTCTTATAATTTGACCCATTTAGACTCTCAATTTCAATCACCTACTTTAACTCCACACTATTTATTTTAAGTCAATACCTTAAGTCACCAGTTAGGGTGTTACATTCCCATCCAACCTTCGTACCTTAATGTCACCCAACCCCCAATTATGCAGTCTGTTGATAATGCTACTCACATTACAGATAGTGGCCATGACTCCAACCAGGCACCCTTTCATTTTCCACTAATCCTCCACCTCTACATGGCCCTGTATTTGCAACGGACTCCTGTGGGGCTGCTTACCAGTTTCTACATGTTCTCCCTCCTTCTACGGATCTATCGCATTAATACTAGCAGTGTTCTCCTTTAAAGAGGACCCTCTTCGAATTGCCTTCGTTTTCATCCCATTTTTGCTACTTCCAATCGCATTATCCCTCTGCGTCCCACCTTTTCACTCATGATATTTGGCAACCGAAATTGATATCTTGTTCCCAAATACTAACGGCCTATTCAATCTCTCTATAGCTCTTTCAACATCTACTTCATTCTCAAATCTTACAAAACCAAACCTTCTTCCCCTCCTATTTAGTTTCCTGGCAATATACGCGTATACTACATCTCCATGCCTAGCAAACATATGCCATAACTTCTTCCAGTGCAGTGATTTTGGAAGATTATCCACAAACAAAGTCGTAACCTTTTGCTTTCCCAACTGCTCCTTCCCTAGCTTCGATGCCATTCTTTGATTAATTTTAAAATGTGTATCAGCAGAAGATATTAACCTTTTGGGCCATCAGAGTCAAGAAAAAGAATGAAGTTCAGATTACCAGGTCACATATAAATTCCAAGCATAGAAAGAGGTTGATCAACAGAGGAGGAAAAACAAGTGATTCCATGCGAGCTTTATACTGAAAGATCAAGATACCTTAGGCAAAAAAAGTAGTGACTCTAAGGATCTCAACGCTTCAAGCTAAAAATTTGAGCATATTTCATACCATTTCAAGTTGTAATTTTATTAATCGATGATATTTCTTTTTGCAAGTTCAATTTTCCCTAGAGGATGAGGTGAATCAGCATTCCTTGAAAAGAATTAAGAGCTCTTAATGTGAAGAGTTTTCCCAAAAAAGACAGAGCTCCTAATGTGAAGAGTTCATCCAGCGGAGATAGAACTCCTAATATGAAGAGTTCGCATAGAAAAGACAACTCCTAATGTTAAGAGTTTACCCAACAAAGATAGAGTTCCTGATGAGAAGAGTTCCTCTAGTAAAGAATATAGAATTTCAAATAAGAAGAGCTTGCTTGTTCAACACCTTTACAAAGAGGTGGATCAACATTTTAGAAGAATGAAGAAGTGTGTTATGCTCCAGGCTTCACAACGTTTCAGAAGAATGGATAGTTCCCCTGTTTTAGACTTGATCAATATACCCAACAGTAAATGAGGTTCATCTTTTTTGCAGAGAAACGTGGATCAACATTATAGAAAAACTTTCTTGTTCAACGCCTTTGCAGAGAGGCAAATCAACATTTCCAAGAAAGTTTGAGGAAGAGTTCGTTTGTTCGATGCCTTTATAGAGAGGTGGATCAATATTTTCAACATTAGATGAGGATCGACATGTTTTTGCAGAGAAAAGTGGATCAACATTTTTTGGAAGATTTAGTTCAGACTTCAGTTTAGCCATGACAGAAGGATTAGGAAGATCATAATAAGAAGAACTTGTTCAAGCTTTCTAAGAGGAAGAAAGAGTGAAAGTTTGTAATAAGAAGATCTTGCAGCTTAGAGCAACAGCTGGCAAGTTCAGACAAAATTCGTGTCTTTTTAGTCTTTGCACTATTCCTGTTTCGCAATAATGAGCAAAGAGGGGTAGCTGTAATACCCATATTTTGTTCGAAATTACGGCTACGTTTGTAATTCGCTATATATAAAATCAAAATAAATAAATAAAACCCAATTATTCCACAAATAGTCCCAAATATCCATTATAAATGTCCATTACACATACCCAAGGCCCGATTACATTTCATTCCAAGGCCTAAATTTTAATCCATAAAATCCATTATAGTTGTTATATCCTTTCCCGCCTATTATGATATCCAACAAAACCAAACTTTGAATTTTCCCGCTCGAATATGAAAATGTGGCAGCCCCTGATTGGCCCTTTATCCTTCACTCGGATCTGTGTTTCTTGCCCAATAGCTGGTGCCAGCTATAGCGTGACGTCACCAAGATGATATCATCCCTTACATCACTTCCCGCTACCCCTATATAAAGAGGAGAGAGAGTGTCATATCATTAACTATCAATAATGACTACTAATTACCTACTATTAATAAAATAATAATAAATATAATAAAGGAGGAGAGAGAATTGGACCTTGGGAAGGCTAAACGTCACTAGAGGTTGTAGAGCCGTCGGGAGTCTGAGCGTCACCGTCGGAATAGGTGATCGGAGCTTCCATTTTCATTGATAATAAGGTAAATCTTCTCATTCCTTCATTTCCTGCAAAATAACTAGAACCATGTTAGTTTAACAAAAACAATGGTAAAAATAAAGAGAAAGTGGTCGAGAAATGTAACACCCCAAATCCTAGTTTAGAAGTATTGGAATAAAATTGCATAAGTTAATAGTTTAATTGAGTCTAGAATTAAGCTAAATTGTTTAGTTAAGGGTTTAATTGAAATAATGAATGAAATAAGTGTCCAATTTAGAATGACTACATTGAGTTAAAGGAGAAAGAAGAGGAATGCATGCTAAATTTCTCATTTCCCTTAATGCCCTTGATTAAGTTAAGATAAGGATTTAATTAAGGGACATTTTAGACAATGCACAAATCTATTAAGATGGATATCATCTTCATCCAATTCCTTATTTTGCCGTTTAGAAGGAGAGAATATTGAGAGAAAGAGAGATGGAGAAAACACCATTGAAGCATGATTTAAGCTTGCATGTGTGGAAATTTTCCATTGAAATTAAAGCTAGAAGCAAAGTAAGTATGATTCTACTTGTGTTCGATTGAATAGGCAATTGTATTGTTGAATTGGACTGTTTTGATGATGTTAGATGAAATTAGCTATTGAATATGTGATTAGATGATTAAACGGTTGTAGAATCATGCAAAATTGAAGAATGAGCACTAGGTTCAATGCTGGAAATTATGTGTTTATGATAGTGTAATAAGCTAGGTTGCTGGAAAATTGAATTGTGATGTTGAAGTGAGAATTGAATGAATAGCACTTAAAATTGAGCTATGGAATTAATGAATTGATTATGATCATGATTATATATTGTAAAGAAAGTGTTAAACAAATTGAATTGTTAGCAAACAATGCTGGAAATGAAAGATAAAAGCATGAAGATAGACATGTAACCTAGAAACTGTTTTGTTGTATTGAAATTGAGTAAACATGCAAAATTAAGCATTGTAACCAACTTGCCTTGTTTTGGATACCTTGAATAATGAATGAACAATGACTAAACATGTTTAGGATATCATATGAAATGAATTATAGGGCCAATACATTGGTTAAAATGAATTTAAGGAATTAAAATATGAATAGGTACAATCTGCCCAGAATTGCTATGTTCTGGGTAGTCACTTTGAGAATTCACCAAAAATTGAATAGATCAGATTCAGGGATGAAATTTTAATGACATGATCCTTAGTATGTATAATTTCATTAGGTGAAAACAGAATTGAAAACTGGGTCCTATGCTGGAAACTGTAAATAGGAATTGTTGGACAGTGCAAATTGTCCAGGCAGTGTAAATACCCTATCTTTGAACAATAAACTGTATTAATTGGCTAAGAACTAAAATGCAAGTCTATTATGGTATTATAAACAATTTTTTTATCTTTCCAACGTGTATAGAAATTGAAATTCCGACGTACGGATTAAAAGTTATGGCCATTTAAAGGGACAATGTGCAAACTGCCAGACAGCAGTGTCCTGGGCAGTCTGGGACTGTTTTTGCACCTAGTAACAATCTGTTTCCAAAACAGTTTTGAGACATTGTAACATGTCCAATCATTCTTTAAAAATGAAGTAATAACAATATGGAAATGAAGTAATGACAATATGGAAATGAACTAGCAAGAAATGCTTAAAAGGAAACATAAAAACAGTAGCTAAATGTTAGGTACAAATGTGGTAACATTGCTACTATGATTGTGTGATACTATGTGTTTGTTTTGATGATATGTATATGCGTTATGCTTGCTAGACCAAGGACATCAAGTTGGGGAAGAAGAGGATAGGAGTGGACATCCCAAAGCTAGAGGCAAAGGGATTTGGATTCAAGACACTTGAATTGCTAGGAGTATTGTGAGTGTAACTATCCTTAGAGTTAGGACCTAAGTCCTAACCAACCTTGCTATTGTTAATTCAATGAAATTGACATGTAACATGACCTAATACATATTTGGCTAATTAAGGGAAGAATGACATGTATGATAACTTGTTTGATGCCATGATCTATGTGTTTACTTGGGTGTTAAGAAAATATAATGAAATGTTTGTCATGTTGCATTGCTTATGCCAAAGGTAAGAAATGGCATGCTTGCTTGGAGAATAAGGTACGCACATTGCATACATCTGCATGTGTTTGTGAATGTTATACATGGCTGATTGAAATGAATTGAACAATGGTACCACGTTGTATTCATGCTATTCGAATGGCATGGATAGTTTTCTATTGGGAGTTAAGACTCCATAAGCCTAAGGGCTTGGCCATTAAATGGATAATCTTGTATTGGATCATGAAATGTATAAAGCTTAAATGAAATGGATAATCAACAACCTTGGTAGCTAGTTTGATAGATAGGAGGGCATGCCTTAGAATCTTGAGCTCATATTGGTACAACGGTGCATATTGGTACGACGGTGCATATTGGCACGACGGTACATAATGGCACGACGGTGCATATTGGCACTTCGGTGCATATTGATAAAGATTTGATTATCTAGTAAGCTACTTACTAAGGGTGTTATAAGATGACTTAATGATTCAAATGAACATTGCTTGTATTGTAAGATATTTAAATGAACTTCTTTGCTTTGAAAGATGACTCTTGAATGGTTGAATAACTAGTTACTTATCATAGAAGAAATGTATAAATGATGACTTTTTGTAAGGATGCCTACTTGATAGTTGGAATATTGGTTGCTTGTCTTCTAAGCAAGATGTTCGAATAACTTATGGTTACATGATGAATGTTGCTATGATTGAATATGTGATATGTGAAACTTGCATATGTTTTCCTCATTGCAATTCGAATAGTACATGATTTATGGTGATGGTCTCGATTCTTTGGATTACATGTAATCTTTGATATATATACTTGAAATTGGCTAGACTTAGTGTTACCTCACTAAGTACATAACTTGTACTTACCACTCTACTCTTCATTCTTCCCATAACAGATTGAAGATACTTCAAGAGGATATCTTGGGTTTGAAGCAACACTTGAGGCAAGCTTGAAAGTATGATTTCATACTCTTTGTATACTCCTAGTTTGGCGGCACTAGATCTTGTAATAGGTAGCCTTGATCATGCATTTGAATATATGTTGAAGACTTGCTTGTGTAATGTTTTGATGGGCGTATTATGTAACCAATTTGGATGAATCAAACTATGTATATGACTTGGTTGATATGTATATATATGTTGGTATAATGCTGCGCATAATATGAAAGATTTGCAATGCTTGTTAAACCTTTTATGAATCGAATGCTAGACTAGAATGGTATGATCATGCATTTGTTCCTATGGTTATTGGCAATATTCGGCAATGACAAGATTGAGGCTAAGGTATGATGAGGCTAAGGTATGACCAAGCATGCATTAACAATGTATTATCTAAGGATGCCATGAAATGTTATGTTTTGATTGAAAAAGGAAACAAGTGAAATGTGATTACGGATTTCCATGTTGTTCAAATAGATGTATGAATGTGTAAAAAGATGCAAGTTAGATGCTTTGTATTGAACTTGTTAATTGGTTGAATAAGTAGTTTCTTGAGATGCAAGTAAGCTAGTTAAAGCATGTTTAGTAATCACCTAGTATAATTCGAATAAGGTATTTGGAATTGTAATAAGAAAGAAAGTTAAATTATGACTAGAAGTAATCTATTGTGAAGTATAACACAATTGAGATTGTTGTTTGAATGATGTATGTGATTTGAATAGAATGGTAACATAATAATGGTAGCTTAGGTTATAAGTATGAAATGAAACAAAACGGTACCTAAATTAGTATGCTATGTATGTTAGTTTTTGTTTAATGTGGATTGTTTGAATGTATTGTATGACTTGGAAGGTTTAGTTTGGGTTACTTGCGCCGCAAGTTAAATACCCTAAGGTTACTTGTTCGACAAGTAACCTATCTATTGCTTTGTTTTCACTTTGGTAACGCTCTGGAACCGGGTTACGGCTAACCCGAGGATAGGGTGTTATAAGAAATTTCCCTTGTGGTGGCTAGGGTTTGAATGAACGGAAGAGCTGAAAATAAGGGTGGTTTCGGGTAGTGTAGTCCTTAAGTGGTCGGAGTTGGGTGGCTCTATCGAGCTGGGGATTAGATTTAAAGATTTAGGGTGGAAAATAGGAATTTTGTGGGTTTAGGTTTTGGACCACGGTGGCCGAAAAAGATGGAGCAACAGTCGGAGAAAGGTAAACGATGATCGGAGGTATCGACAGTGACCGATTAATAGGGAGTAATGGTGGTGGAAGAAGATCATAGAAATCAAACGGCAGGACTAGCGGTGGTCGTAGGCGGCGTTCATCAAGTTCTTCAATTTTTTGAAGAACATGGATGAACACGTGAAAACTATGTTGTTTAATTCGTTTAAAGAGGAAATTTCTAGGTTTGGTTGTTTCTAATAAGGAGAGGGCAGAGGATATAGGCTTAGAGAGAGAGAGAGAGTTGAAATTGAAAATGGGAAAAATGGGCTAAAATCGGTTTCAGGGGATTTTATAATTAAACCCGCGTACAAACCCGAATCCAGGTAAAGGGTCCACGTATTTTTGATCGAGTCGGGTAAAAAGGACCCGCGCCTTGATTTTTGGATCTTCATGGTTTTGGCCTTTACCTTTTTAATCATTCCAATTTGGTCAATTCTTTAATGAAATTAGAATTCAAGTTTGTTCTTTCTTTCAATTTAATCCCTTCTTTAAATTGTTTTATTTAATTAAATTGTTTTAAATTATATGATTGAATGCATGTTTTAAATTAAGCATATAGTATATTTGTTAAATCATATAATACACTTAGATATAATTGTTTAGAGCCTTAGTCTTAGGTTCTTGATTAGGATTTAATTAATTAATTATGAAGATCATTGTAGCAATTTAATGTATATTAAGTGGAAACTTTGGGGCTCTAATTTGGATGGTGTTCCACTTGCTTGCAATGAGATGTTATCTCAACATTGGCCTTAAAGAGGTACACTTAATATTCATTACAACTTAGAATTAAATAAATAACTTAGTTAATTAATAGAGCTTCAATTAGGATTATCGCTTTAATTAATTAGAATGATCAGTTTAATTAGTAAATATTATATGGAATTTTGGGGTTCTGAGATGGATGGTATTCGAGCAATTGGTACTGTCTCATAAAAGCCTTTAAATTTAATAATATTCATAGTCTAAAATAAATTAATTAATTAGAGTCCTTTTAAGTTAGAACTTAGAATAAATAAGGCAATAATGAATCATGCATTAAAACTTTTTATGTTGAAATATATTTTTTGAATATGAATAGGGGTGCTTCGTAACCGGGCGCTTTTAATCTCATATTCAGTCGAAAACATATTTCCTTATAAAAGGATATCTCCATTTGGAATTAAATCAGTTAATAATTAAGGGTTAAATTAAATTTGAATTATTTTTCTCAAAATGCCACATAAAATTAAAAGGTACCGATAAAATGGCTTTTGTCGGGATGTTATTCCTTCTCCACACGTAACTGACTCCCGAACCCAAAATTTTAAGAATGAATCTCTTGTTGTTTTATGGTGTCCGATCTACCTTGAAGTGACTGGTGGTGGCTCCAAAATATTTTCAAGATTAAATAAAGGAAAAATCCAATTTAACATGAAAAAACCTAATTTTCCAAGACTAAGTAAATAAATGGTAAAACCCTAAGTTTAAAGAATAATCGTCGAGCTATTTTCACACCCAGTTAAAAATGGTCACGATAGCTTGGCGACTCCGCTAGGGATATTTGAGAGTCATGCCTAATTAATTTTACGTGGCATTATGAAATTTAAGAGGGGTAATTTGAATTTAATTTTTCCAATAATTATTGGATGGATTTTTACAAAGAATGGAGGTAGCTTTTTCTTGTGTGATATAAACAGCCATTCATGCATAACCTTCTACCTGGGCTTTCACCCTTAAGTGGGAGCGAGACATTATCCTACGTTGAGTTATTCAGCTCCGTGACCGAATTTTGTTCTTTTTTCCTAAATACTAACTGTATACACCGTGAGGTCGTGCCTCCGCTATAAGGGTTTGTATACTCCCGAATCGATGTCTTGTTGTCGTAGTAGGCAGTAACGACGCTTCAGGCACCTAAAGTCTAGAACAAGCACCACATGTTGTAATCTAGAAGCCTACCCCACTAGACCCAGATAGGGACCTAGGGCAGGGTGCTGCTGTTTTAAATACACTTCTCTGGTCATATACTTCAATTCTCATATTAGGAGTGACCATGGAACTTAATTTCAAAATTTAGGTTTTAAGGAGTTTTGTAATTCAATTGAGATTAGCCATAATTTTTCTACTCCTCACACACCTCAACAAAAGAGGGTTGTTGGGAGAAAAAATTGAACTTTACAGGAAATGGCTTGAACCATGCTATGTGAAAATAATTTGCCTAAGTATTTTTGGGCGGAAGCCACTAATACCACTTGCTATATTATCAACCATGTAATGATCAGGCATATTTTAAAGAAAACACCTTATGAGCTTCTTAAAAGCAAAAGGCCTAACATTAGCTACTTTTATCCTTTTTTGATGTAAATGTTTTTTTAAACAATGGACAAGACAATTTAGGCAAATTTGATGCTAAAAGTGACGAAGCAATTTTTCTTGGTTGTTCTTTAAACTCTAAAGCCTATTGAGTATTTAACAAGAGAACTTTAGTAGTAGAAGAGTCTATACGCGTGATTTTCGATGATAACCTCCTTCTTAGGAAGGATTCTTGTGATAATGATGATGTACTAATTTTTTATGCTAATGATGGTGGAGAACAGTCATCAAAGGTGGAAGAGTTTCCAACTAAAGAAGAAGAACGCTCATTTTTTGTGTACTTAAAAATGAGTATTTGGAAAGTATAAAATAATGCCAAATTGAGTCATTTTTCGTGCAAGTATACACGATGGACAAGTAATACAACAATTAAGCTGAGTATCGATCCCACAGGGATTGTCTTGGAATTTAATTGTTTAACTGTTACTTGCCTTTGGGGTGAAAATGATTGTTTTGGAAAGTGAATTTAAAAGAAAAGAAAATAAAACAGCGTTGGCAAGGAGAGCTTGAAAAGTGGATGATGAGTGTTGGCAAGGAATGCATGGTTTTCACGTTGTTTATGCCATGCTAGCCTTTAATAATGTCATGCTTTGGCGATTTTTTATTGAGCAGATTCAAAAGTTGGTCATTGCCTCCATCGATAGCAATGCCTTAAACTAATCATGTAAAATCCCTATGTCTATAGTGCATGTTTCTCATTAATTAATTTAGTTTAGTTCCAATCTTTACTCTATAAGGGGTAGACTCACTCCCGAAGTAAGTTCATCTACTTGAACATCTTCTGTCGAAGCTTCTCGCCTTAGAATTTGGCAAGTAATCGTTGCCTCCCAAGTCAGTTATGATATTGAGTTGCAATAAGCAAACTACGCCAGCCGTCGCTTGGCGTAGAAGTTTTGGAAAAAAGTAAAGACATTGCCAAATGAATAAAACTTTATGCTGAAGCATTACTAATTAATAAAGGCAAGCAAAAAACAACGTTTCATCCATCCACCCCTTACCAACTATTAAATTAGTTCATGATGAGGGGGTTAATCACAAAATAAACTTCTTCGTTTGCAATCATCATCCTCAAAATTAAAATAAACTAAAGGAAAAAGGGAAGAAAAGGGTCGGTCGATCCAGCCTCTCTTGCTCTAGCCCTCCTCGGTGTGGCTACTCTAGCCGGTGGTAGAAGTGATCAAAGATGATCCTAAGCTAGCTCGCTCAATGTGCGCAATCCCCCTTATACTTGGAAACGACCTCTTTATATAGATGAATGAAGAGAAAACCCTAGGAGAAATTCAAATTTTAAATTTCGGCTAAGGCTCCTTGATAAGTGCTTGATCTCCTTATCAGCTTATCTCCGAGTAGGGCTGACATGTGATGGTCTAGGGCTGACGTCATCAGTCACCATTATGATGCCGAAGGTTGTGGCAGAAAACTCCTGCCGACTAGCTACTCCTAATTTTTCGGATTAGGTCCATTTACGTTTTCTTCGGAATCTCATCGTTTCCTATTTTTTCGGGCTGTCCATCATTGTCAAGGGGCTTGGCATGCAACTGCTAGTCCATCTGCATTGCCCTACAGCCGCGCCTCAACAATCTTCCCTAGCATTGTGACTTTTACTTTCCCTTATTCCTTTGCCACGCATCTAGCATAGAACCTGCACCAAAAACAATAAAAAACTTTCAAACTATAAAAGGGCACCTGCTAAACACCTTTTTATGCAAAATGCATGAAACTAATCCTAAATGCAAACATGCGTACTCGAAAACTAGAAAAAAGCATTGTAATATAGATGCAAAATGTTGTACTTTTGAGGAGTTATCACTCCCCCAAACCTAGCTCATTGCTTGTCCTCAAGTAATGCAAGAAAACAGTAAAACAAAAAGGTACCTTAGTAGAAATGAATGACTTCCCAGCACATGCCAGCAAGCTGTAATTGACTCTAGGCTTGTCCTCAGAATCCAGTATATCAATGCCAACATTTCAACAATTCAAGTGCAACAAATAAAGACCTAGTCTAAGGTTCTAAAGTGTGCATCAATGCGGGCAACATGCATTAAGCTGACATCAATTCCCTTAAGGTTCCTTACTGCCCAAACTCAGATTTTTATTATATATATATATATATTTACTGCCAAGGGTATTCATATACTGGCATAAAAGTGGGGTCGCGTCATGCACTGTTTGACGTGAGTCATAAGAGGAAGTATACCACGAATGCCCGCGTTAGTCCAGAGTACATTACTAAGCTAACCTATTTACACTTGTACCGTAGGGTTTTTGACTTGAGTACTAAAAGGGAACGTACCACGAAGCCCCAAGTAACCTATTATCCCTAAGGCAGATGAGTGCCTAAAGTTTTTCCAGCCATTGGCAGAACATTGCTGCCTTATTCATCTTTTCTTTCTTTTTTTTATAATAATAATACCCTGACACTGATTTTTTCCATTTATTTATTTACACTGAGTTCAGCTTCAAGAAGTCCTAAGTTCATTTAAGCAAACTAGATACATGCCACGTGTAAAGTGAGACTAAAGTTCCAAAGACTAGAGTTTACTGCCAAAGCAACATGAGCATTGAAGTCATGATGGCATACAATTTCATAAGACAAGTTCATCATCGGACCGGTTAACTAGTTACAAGTTTAGGCATACTAACAACATACTAGCAATTTATTCACAAATCAGCTGAGATACAGAAAAAAAATATTTTAGGTTTCGGTATGCTTAGGAAACAAATTGCAAATTAAACATGAATAATGCATGATTACAAAAATGCATAACAGAAATGGAGAACACTACACACCCCAAACCGAAAAAAGGTGCATAGTCTTCGATGCATGAGAAACAACACATATATACAGAAACAAATAATGCATGATTATGAAAAACAAAATGAAATACAGTAAATGAGTTTAAAGGGAAGAAGACTCATCTTCAGTTGAAGGTTCTAGCCTGGAAACACGCATCTTTCTCTTGAAAAAACTGCCCCTATTGGGGGCCATATGCTTCTTGTGCTTGCGAATCTTCTTTGGTTCTGCTGTAGCAGCTTGTAAAGTCTATATGACTTCTTCGATTGACTTATCAATGCTCAATATTTTAGGAGTAGATTTTGGCGTAGTAGGTGTGGCGGCGGCTTGGTTTCCTTCATCTTTAGATTCCATGGGGGAATCAGTGCTAGCGGTTTCAACATGTACCTGTGATGTTGGGACTGGAGAGACTAGAGTAGGGGAAATTGGGATCGTATCCTATGATTGAGGAGTTTTCGCTTGAGAAGAATGGGGGCTTGCCGGTACTGTCCCCTTGCCAAGGAGACTACCAAGGAACTCAAGAAAAGCAGGCACCTGGAGAGTAGCTACTTCATCAAGGGCCTGTTTCAACACATTGTCCCTAGGCTGAATATATTGCCAAAACAGAGCATTTTTCTTCTCCGCGTCCTCAATTTTGGCAATAATATACTCAAGTTGGTTGCTGATTGGGGGCAATGTTGCCACGACTACTGCAGGCACAAAAGTTGCAGCAACAACCATGGATGGTTTGGCCTTTGTCATAGGTGTTGTGGTCGATTGCTTTCCATTCTCTTTAGTTTCAATGGTAGTTAATTGCCTCCACGAAGCAGGAATGATGGTGGATCCCTTACTGCGTTGGATGCTATCATTGTCGACGGTAGTGACATCGTGTTGTGCACAAACATTTGAGATCAGTAATGGAAAAATCAAACTACCTGTTGGTTTACCTACACACTTATATGTCTCATCCACTCTGGTTAGGCCAACATCAATTTTTCACCTGGTCATAATGGAGTGAAAAAGCGCCATTCTTTCCTCAGAGACGGTTTCATTGTGTGTCGTGGGCATCAAGTTGGCTTTGAAGAAGTGGTTCCATCCTCGCGGCTATACCTTCAAAGCCAAACGCTTCACCGTCTGGCACCCCTTGGTGGAGATGTTCCATTTTGTACCAGTTTGACATAGGTCCTTCAAAATCAGTCTCCTCTTTAGATCATCGAGTGAGTCGGTGAACGCTAATTGTTGTTCCTACTCGCCATCCAAAGAAAGCAAGTCATTAATATATTTGGCATCAAATCGAACACACTTACCACGAATCATTAGAAAAGGTGAATCTTTGGTGGTCAAGTGGGCATAAATTCTCGAACAATTATGCTATTGATGTCACCAGTTTACTAGCAAAATTTTTCCCAACCATGTTTCTTTACAATCTCGGCAAACTCCATGGTATAGCCAAAATTTGGCTCATCTTTCAAGTCAAATCTCTTCTCATAGAAGAAGTTTCTCGAAGCAAAATTTTCATCACGCCTTTTCTTGATTATAGCAGTAAAGAAACGTTTGAATGGAAGGGATAAAGATGACATTGATTCTTGAAAGAAAGAAGGTGAAAAGATGATGGATGAGGACGGTTTTTAGGGTTTTTGGTTCTTTTGGGCAAGAGGGAGAAAGTGTTGAGTAAAGGAGGAAAGGAAATAGGCTAGAGTGTTTAAGTAGGAAAGAAAGAGAAAAAGATGGAGTGTGTTATTGAGTTTAGTCGATTTAATGGGGGATAATGATGAAAGATTTTGAATTGGATGGGATGTGTGAAAAGATAATGATGATGGGAGATGAATCGGTGGGCAAGGTAAAAGGATAAGGAGGGAAAGTTTGAATTTTGATTTATCCTAGGGCGTCTAGGGTTTTATCTTATCCAAACCAACAATAGTTTTTTTTCTTAACTGTGCTAGCCTCTCTTTGGTTTGTCCCTGGCATTAAAATGTTGCTGGCGATCTAAGAATACGCTGAAAATAAAAACAAATCGTGCATTCACTCAAAGAACCCTTTCAAGGTGGAAAATAAATAAAATAAAGAAAACTAACAAAACAACAAATAAAATACTGTAAGAAAACACTAATCGTAATATTTAAAAATAGTCAAACCATTGTGGTAATTGTTAAATTTCTGCCAAAAGGGTAACCTCCTTGGCATCCTTTGGAGTACCTTCCACATAATGCTTAAGTCTCTGACCATTTACTTTGAAAATTGTCCCGTTCTTCAAATCTCGAATATCAACTACTCCATGACCATAAGGTTGATCAACTTCAAATGGTCCTGACCATCTTGACTTGAGCTTCCCGCAAAAAGTTTTAAGCCATGAGTTAAACAGAAGAACATGTTGACCTACCATAAACTGCCTTGGCATAATGCTTCTGTTATGCCAGCGCATTGTCCTTTCCTTGTAGAGTCTGGGATTCTCATAAGCTTGCAATTTGAATTCCTCCAACTCGTTGAGGTATAACAACCTCTTCTTTCCAGCATTTCTCCATGTCATGTCAAGTTTTCGAATTGCCTAATAGGATTTATGTTCCATTTCTACTGGCAAATGGCATGACTTCCCAAAAACGAGTCAGAAAGGAGAACATCCTAAAGGTGTTTTAAAGGCAGTCCTGTATGCCCACAAAGATTTATCTAGACATTGGGACTAGTCCTTCCTTACGGGGTTCATAGTTTTTTCTAAAATATTTTTGATCTCCCTAATCAATACCTCAACTTGACCATTCGTTTGAGGGTGGTATGCTGTAGCAATCTGTTGTTGAATTTCGTACCTGCACAAAGCTCTAGATATTAAACAAAATTTAAAATGAGTGCCCTCATCATGTATAATAGCTCTCGGGGCACCAAATCTAGTAAAAATGTTGTTGTGCAAAAATTTAGCAGCAACCTTGGCATCGTTGGTTGGCAAGGCCACGACCTCAACCCATTTATAGTCAACCACCTATAATATATACAATTTACCAAATGAAGGGGTGAATGGACCCATGAAGTCTATCCCTTAAACATCAAATAAATCTACAGGCATTATGTTTGGAAGTGGCATTTGGTGTCTGCTAGAAATGTTCCCTATTCATTGGCATCGATCACACGCCTTGGCAAAATTGTGAGCATCTTGGTATAGTGTAGGGCAAAAGAAACCAGACTGCAACACCTTGAGAACATTCTTCATTCCAGCAAAATGACCTCCGTATGGTGCTGCATGGCACAGTTGCAAAATACTATGTTGTTCCTCCTCTGGCATACACTGACAAATTACCTGGTCGGCGCATTGCTTAAATAGTATGGGTTCATCCCAATAGTAATGTCGAGCTTTTCTCAAGAAACGCTTCTGCGAGTTATATGCCAAGTCTGATGGCATCACATTACTTACCAGGTAATTGACAATGTTAGCTTACCATGGTAGAGCACTAACTGCAAGTAGGGACTCGTCAGGAAATTCATCCTTTATGGCATCATACTTACCATCTTCCAAATGATGTTCAAGGCGTGATATGTGGCTGGCTACTGCATTTTTACTTATCGTCTTATCTCTAATTTCAAGATCAAATTCTTGCAGTAAGAGCGTCCATCGTATCAGTCTTGGTTTGGCATCCTTTTTTGCCAAGAGGTATTTCAGAGCTGAATAATCTGTAAAAACCACAACTTTGTTACCAATAAGATAAGATCTAAATTTTTCAAAGGCAAAGATAACAACAAGAAACTCTTTATCGGTTGTGGAGTAGTTAAGTTGCGCTCCATTCAATGTTCGACTGGCACAATAGATGGCATGAAAAACCTTGCCATGCCGTTACCCTAGGGCTGCTCCTACGACATAGTCGTTAGCATCGCACATGAGCTCAAATGGCTTATTCCAATAATTTTCATGGGCCTTGGCGTGCAACTGCTGATCCATCTACATTGCACCGCTAGCCGCGCCTCGACAATCTTCCCTGGCATTGTGACTTTTACTTTCCCTTATTCCTTTGTCACGCCATCTGGCATAGAACCTGCGCCAAAACAATAAAAAACCTTCAAACCGTAAAAAGGACACCTACTAAACTCCTTTTTATGCAAAATGCATGAAACTAATACTAAATGCAAACATGCGTACTCAAAAACTAGCAAAAACCATTGTAAAATAAATGCAAAATATAGCACTTTTAAGGAGTTATCACTACCCAAGGGATTTCAACTATGTCAAAGTTGGTGAGATTTTGGGTGATCTATCCAAAGGGGTAACCACTAGATCTTCTCTTAGAAATATATGTAATTTTGTTGCATTTATCTCATGCACAGAGCCTAAAAATATCAAATAAGCATTAAATGATGATTATTAAATATTAACTACGAAAGAAGAGTTAAATCAATTTAAAAGAAGTAAAGTATGAACATTAGTTGATAGGCCAAGTAACAAATCTACCATGGAACTAAATGAGTTTTTAGAAACAAACTAGATGAGAGTGGTAACATAGTAAGGAATAAGTCTAGATTTGTTGCTCAAGGTTACACTCAAGAAGAATAAATCAATTTTGATAAAACCTATGGACTCGTAGCTAGAATGGAAGCTATTAGGATGATTCATGCATTTGCATGTTATCATGAATTCAAGCTTTTTCAAATGGATGTGAAAGTGCTTTTCTAAATAGTTTTATAAATGAAGAAGTGTATGTAGAGAAACCACCTAGTTTTGAAGATCCAAAATACCCAAGTCATGTTTTTAAGCTTTCAAAAGCTTTATATGGTTTGAAACAAGCTCCTAGAGCTTGGTATGAACGATTGTCAAATTTTTTGATTGAAAAAGGCTTTGACAAAGGAAAGGTGGATACTATATTTTTTTTATTAAAAAAAGGCAAAGACATCTTAGTAGTCCAAATTTATGTTGATGATATTATATTTGGTTCCACTAATGAATTGCTTTGCCAAGATTTTGCTAAGTTGATGCAATGTGAGTTTGAAATGAGCATGATGGGGGAGCTCTCATTCTTCTTAGGGCTCCAAATCAAACAAAGAAAGGGTGGCATCTTCATCAATTAAGCTAAGTACATTAAGGACATGCTCAAGAAGTTTGGCTTGGAGAATGTGAAACCTCAAGCCACTCAAATCAGCTCATCTACAAAGCTTGACAAAGATGAAGGAGGTAAGTGTGTTGATTTAAAGCTTTATAGATCAATGATAGGATCCTTGCTTTATCTTACCACAAGTAGACCGAATATCATGTTTAGTGTTTACTTGTGTGCTAGATTTCAAGCTAGTCTTAGAGAATCACACCTACAAGTTTTTTTAGGCCTTAGAGATTCCTCTTTTAGTTTACATGCTCATTTTAGATACCTTAGAGACACACCTTGTTTAGGCCTTTGGTATCCTAGAGATTCCTCTTTTAGTTTACATGATTATTCAAATGTGGATTATGGAGGTTGTAAGATAGATAGATATAAAGAGTACCTTTGATACTTGTCAATTCCTAGGTAGTATGCTCATATTGTGGTTTTTTAAGAAGCAAAATAGTGTAGCATTATCTACCATCGAGGCAGAATATATTCCAGTCGGAAGTTGTTGTGCTCAAGTCCTTTAGATGAAGCAACAACTCTTAGATTATGGAATTGATGTAGGTACCATCCCTCTAAAGTGTGACAATACTAGCACCATTTGTCTCACTAAGAATCCCATCCAACACTCTAGAACCAAGCACATAGAGACACGATATCATCTCATTCGAGATCTTGTCTTGAAAAATGAGGTAGTTCTAGAATATGTAGACACCTTGAACCAAATAGCGGATATCTTCACCAAATCTTTAGACAAATAGCATTTTTGGTCTCTTAGGGGGGAGTTAAGGCTTACTAGCCTTTCTTGAACCTTAGTTTTTTTGGTGTTTAAAACTTGCTTAGATTTGGTTAATTTCTATGCTCTTGTGTTTTTGCTCCTATATGCATTTATTCTTGTTTCTATGGGGAGTATGCATCTATTTTTTCTCATACACAATGATCTCATATCATACACATGTATATCGATTTGATTAAGTTTGAATTTTTGAGCTTCTTGTTGCCAAAAATGACATTTTTGGCTCAGGGATATTGATACGGGGTATCGCGTAACAATAAAGGTATCATGAGGTAGTGTTTTGGTACATGTAAACATGTACCAGTACGTATTAGGGATTGGTACATGTACATTCTGTACCTGTACACAGTTTCGGTATGCTACGATAGCGTATCGATACGTATAGCCGCTGGAGCTTTAACTAAGACTTTAAAAGGGGTTTTTTGATTTTAAATCACTCTCCAACTTTTCCTAAAAACCCTAGGTCAAAAGTCTTCTATAAAATCCCTTTAAATCCTCTGTTTTTCTCACAAAT
Source organism: Hibiscus mutabilis (assembly GCA_019671005.1). Lineage (NCBI taxonomy): Eukaryota > Viridiplantae > Streptophyta > Magnoliopsida > Malvales > Malvaceae > Hibiscus > Hibiscus mutabilis. The sequence goes on from CM033715.1 coordinate 56,610,450, forward strand.
CATCAAAATCTTTTGAGCGCTTTTGTTTTCAACATCAAACCTAAGTTATCATCATCAAGCATTGTGCAAATCATCTCTTCATTCATCCATAATCCTCATTCAAGGTATAAACCCTATTTTGTTGAAATTTCATTTTCGTTTATATTTATATATTGTTTATGCTTAAATTTTATACTTTTTGAATGTATATAACATTATTTTCATAGTTTTTTAAAAAATTCTTTCAAAACTGAAATTTTTTTGTTCAAATATAAAATTATACTCGTATAGTTTTCTACATTTTTTTTCAGTTTTTCTTTCACCAAAAATTCTTTTTATACGTGTATATGGTTTTAAACTATACAATATAGGTTAATACCATAATGATTGGATTGATTTATTGGATTGAATGTGATGTTTGTGCATGTATTATTTTTGTGGTTTGATTTCTTTCTCAAGTTTTTGCCTTGGGTCCTAAGAAAAGAGTGAGAAAAGAGATCGGGTATAGTTCTTCAAATCCAAATCCCAATTTCGAAAACAATGGTACAAAACTGAACTTAAAACAATATTTTTCAAAATCCGTTGCGCACGCGTTGTTTTTATCCCTTTCATGTCTTTCGATGAATTTCATTTTTGTTATCTTGATTTAATAACTCAATGGAATTTCATGCCCTTTTTGAGTATACCCGTCATTCTTTATCGAAACCATGCCCTTATTTTTTACTCTAATGCACGGTGTATTTTAAACCCCGATAAAACCGAAGTCATATCCATAGAGTCTTACCTTATAGGACAAAAATTTCAAGTTGACTATTCTTCTATAGCAAATCTTTTTGGTTTAGAGGATGTAGGAATAGATGATGAGGTTTCCTTGGGACATACTCATAGTGGCTCCATAACCGTTCTTGATGCTCATGATCGCTTCCTTCACTTTCTTGTCACTTGGTGGTTTCGACCATCCGGTGATAAATGGTCCACGATTCATCAAGTCTATGATTTCTGGCTCTGTTGTTTCCATGAGGGTAGGTGTCCTAACCTAACTCAGATTATGTTTGCCGAGATAGTCTACCTTGTTCAAAATTGTCATACTACTCTTGTGACATTTTTCACCTACGACACCACCTTGAGCTACATGTTCCACAAGATCAGGACTAATTGCTCTTATGATCTTGGAGTGTCTCTCACCGATCCCATTGATGACCATTCTCTCTGCCGAGCAAAGTTCACCATCTACAATGGAGAATGGATTCGTATTGCGAATCTTCCCAGTGATGTTCAGCCCGATCACATGAAGAATGTTCTAGTTGCTCCACCTTCGCCTTCCCTTGATGCTCTCATGGCTTATCTTGGCAGGAAGTTTGCTTCTTCGGATACGAATATGACTGTCAGCTTCACATCTCTTGATACTTGCTTGACATCCTTGGAGGCTAGAGTCACTTCTATCGAGACTCGTCAAGCTTCAATGGATATGACTCTCACCGCATTTCATGGAGAGTGGCATGGACATTCTCTTGGTAATGATGCTATGGAAGATGATGAAAAGGACGAAGATGATTCTTAGGCTTATTGCATATCATACATATCATATCATATTAAGATTTAAATTTTACGCACCTTTGTTCCTTATTTAAATTTCTATGACTTTTTGTTATTTGCTTTGAATTATGTTTTAAATTTACGTTGGATTATTATGTTGCTTTGAACAATGCTTTGGATTTATAATATTTATGTTGTTTATTTATGCTTGGAGTTATTTATTGCTTTATTTACTGTATTAATTTTGATCTAACAAAAAGGAGACAAGAATTGACATTAAATTATAAATTTTTTTCAAAATAAAATATCTTTTAGCCATAAAGAAAGGGGGAATAGTTTTTTTTTCAAAAAGACTTGAAAATTTACTTTAGTTTTGTTATATCAAAAAGGGGGAGAATGTAAAACTAACAGTTGACTTTGATATAACAAAGGATTTCAAGGACCAATTTGTAAAATTGGATAAATTTTTAAGTACTAAAAAGACACACAAAATGATAAGGGTTCGAACTTAAAATTGTTTCTAAATCAAAAACTAAAACCCCAAATATTTTCTAAGTGTTTCTGTACTCAAATAGACAAATTTGCTACAGGCGTATCGATACACTTTGGTCGTATCGATGCGAATTTTAGCTATTGGAAAATGTTTTTATACTTAATGGCTACTGGGTACTGATACACGTGTAGCTGTATCGGTACACCATTCATACTTGAGAACCAAATTTCCTTTGAGTATCGGTACGACTTTATGCGTACCGATATATACGGGGTGTTAAGATTTTCAAGATCTTTTGTAATAAATATTTTCACCGTTGCCTTGTTAGTTTATTAGAACCATAAATTTGAAAAATTGTTATATTGTACCGATACGCCCTTAGGCATACCGAGACCTTTTTCATTCTCAACTTTCTCAAATTCCAGTGAGCAAAACTGGTACCAATGCGGCTTAGCTTGTACCGATACCCTTTTGTACAACAACTCTTTCTTCTTATGGCAGGTACCGTTACACCTGGTCACGTACCGATACGCCTGGCTACCAAAAAACATTTATCGTGGGAGAAATGCAGCCGAATGGCTATATTTATGATCTCAGCTACCCAAACGGTTAGAAATCAATGAGGGGGTATATAAACAAGTCTCCAAAGCTACAACTACAACTATTAAACAAGTCTATTCTTGTAATCCACTTGAGAGTGCTTATTTGGAAACTTTTGATTCAAGTTTTGGGTTGAGTGAGCTTTGTAATTGGGGCAAACATTTACCTTTGAGAAGTTTTCTCAGTTTACTATTTCTTTTCTTGTAAAAGAGTGATTTATCAAAGCTTTGGGGTAGAAAGCTTTGATATTGTAAAAGTTTCCTCTTGAGGCTAGAAAAAGGAAATAAATTCTTAGTGAATTTGGGAAAATCCTTAGCGGGAAGCTAAGGTAGTGGATGTAAACCTTGTTAGAAGGTTGAACCACTATAAACCTCTTGTGTCTCAATTTCCATCTTCCAATTTGCTTCCTTTTATTTTTTAAATTGTCAATTCACCCCCTCTTGGCCACTCACCATTGATTGATCATCTTAACAAAGTCCAAGATGATCAAGGATAAGCTGAAGTCAACCACCGAAGGATTCGTGAGAAAATGATTACAAGCTGTCATGAAGAAAGAACAATTTCTTGAAGGAAGTCCACACTTAACACCCTTCAAGAATAATTGGGACATAAAAACCCAACTTGTAGCACCTTTAGAGATGGATATCCATGTGCCTTTAGATGTCCATTAATTGGCTTTTTTATTGTAATTAGACCTAATACTTATTGTTATAAACAGATTGGGTCATATTTTACTTTTATCTCAAATTAGGATTTACAAGTGCTTTTTAGGCCTAGTTAGCAAAAAAAAAAAACAGCCCACACATGCCTCATTGCCTAAGACCACTTACTTGCTACCTAAGCAAGCCCAAATGCCCTTTTTCCCAGTAATTTTTGTACAAAAAGAAGTCCAAAACAACCTCTTACTTGCTGCCCAAACAACCAGGCCATATCAGCTTGTTTCTTGCCTTCTAAGAAACCAAGATGGTTCCTTCTCTTATGTTTGACGTCCAAGTACAGTAAAACCAAGTGAAAGAAGGATTCCTACTTCAATTTGATGTCCAATTCTTTTGATCAATCCCATCCATCAAATTCAACATCATCCAAGGGTTGCCATTAAATTCATCCAATATAAGGAGTTTATATGTTGATTTTCTTTATTTATTTTAATTATCTAGGTATTCCTTATTTTAGTAGAAGTTAAATTATTTTGACTATCCTTCACCTATAAAAGGATGAAGCCTCCATCATTATAATTGAGATTTCTCTTCATATATGAAATATTTAGTGAGTTTGTTTTTGCAAGAGTTGATAGCTTGTTCCTTCAAAGTCTTATTGAACATAAGTTCATTAAGTTCTTGTGAGGGAGATCATCTTCACACTCTTGCTTGCCTAGGTAATCGCATCTAGGAGGGTGCGTTAGAGCTGCTTGAGGTTGGTTGCTTAGATAATCGCGTCTAAGACGGTGCCAAGGAAAAATTATCCTTCAAAAACTATCACATCATCTCTATTCAACCATATCAGTTTTGTCATTGTCAACCTTGCAAAAGGTTAACATTTCATGCCCTTTTTACCTAAGTTATTGTATGAAATCAAGCCCATTTCATCTCATTTCATGGCATATAGATGCATTTAGTTCATATAATTGCATTTGGTGTTGTTGGTTCTGTTTCCTTTGTTTATTTGCAAAAATGGTGCTACTTGGGAAGGTTTTGGTTGGTGTGGTGATATGCAGGGAAAAGAGGAGCAAGGCAGGGAAAAAGCCATAGCATTTTGGATAACATATCTAGGCGCGCTAGAGGACAAAGAATTGAGGATACTTTGCAGTCCCACATGTGAACCTACCAACCAGCTGTGATCTCCACATGTGAAGGGAATATTCCCTAGGAATTAAGGGCAAGAAACCCTAGGACCCCCACTATATAAAGAAAAGGACACCCACATTAAAGTGTTGTGGAAAAGGGGACTTTGTGAGCGAAGAAAGAGAGAAAAATGAGGTTATCTTTCTTCATCCTCTTCATCATGGTATCCTCCATTGTTGAAGCTCCAAGGGGTGTTCTCCCTGGCCTTTAAGAGAAACAGCGGGCTTAAAGTGGTTCACAGCAGTCCAATGTGGCTTTGGAGTTTTTCCCTTCCTTTAGTTGCTTTTGTTGTTTCATTTTCTATTATTTGGATGGGTTGTTTTAAATGTATGATTGTGGATGATATTTCCCAACCATGAACTGATTTTAAGTGGCTTGGGCTTGTTATGGTTTTTATGTTTCAAGTTTGAATGAATGTTTCGTTGCTTTATTGTTCCTTTCATGCTTTGTCCATTGTTTTTTATGCCTTAAGCTTGTAAGAGCTTTCAAGAGTTAACCCTTGCTAAGGTGTTGTATAGCTTAATATTCGAGAGGGTTAGGCTTAGATATACATGGACAATGGGGTTTGATGCTGAGAGGTAAAACCCTAACTCATCTTAGAGATAAGGATACAATTTCAGCGGCTAAAAAGGGTAGAACTTAAAGGATAGTTGTATATTAGGGTTGACGCTGAGAGGTATTGCTGTAGCATTCTTCCTATTAGGTTTCTTGCTAGAGATAGTGTAGAGACATCTTGGTAAGCTCTATCGAGCATGTGTGGGGAAGGTAGCTTGAGACATTCTTTTGGCTTAGACATAGAGATCCTTAGCAAGCCCAGTCTGTCACCCCATTAGAGAGTTTCGTACACTTGAAAGAATGTTCGAAATATCTTTATTTCAGCTCAATTTTCATTGCAGTTAATTGCTATAGCATTTCTGAACATGTTTCCTATTGCCATCGCATTTATTTTCAAGTTTCAAATTTGTGTGTTTTGACTAAGCTAGTTTGTCCTCCAATCCCTGTGGAGACAATACTTACTGATCACTATATTACTTGTTCAATGTGTATACTTGCAGTATTTGCGTATCATTTATAGTACATCACAACACGCATCAAGTTTTTGGCACTGTTGCCAGGGATTGGAAATTGGTTATTTAGAGTTTAGTCTTTGCACCATTTTATTTCTTCTTTTTGTTTAGTTTTATTTGTTGTTTTTGTTAACTCTTTTTCAGGTGTTGTGCTGTTGCATGACCCGAGGAAGACACAAAGAACCATTAACACCTATAGTGTCTAAAATTGAGCACTTGTTTCGCCAAAGAATAAGCATTCAAGAAGCCTTAAGAACCATGTATAGAGGTGGCAATCAAGGGAATCAAGTAGATGAAAATTTGGATGAACCTAATGCTGCAGCAAACCCTGGAGCGATAATTTGACCTCGAGCTATCAGAGACCACTTGAATCCTATATTGGATGACCTCAATCCTGGAATTGTAGCTCCTGAGATTCAAGCAGCTCATTTTGAACTCAAACCAATGATGTTTAACATGTTGAACTCCATTGGTCAGTTTGGTGGATCGCCTCATGAAGATGCGACACAACACGTTCAAGCATTTTTGGAAGTATGTGATTCTTTTCGACAATAGGGTATGCATGAAGATATATTAAAGTTCAAGCTATTTCCTTATTCTTTGCGTGATCGAGCACAAGCTTGGTTGAGTGGAGTACCAGCCGGTTCTATGGAATCATGGATAGATCTATGCAAAAGTTTTTTGCTACGGTATAATACACCTGACATAAATACCCAATTGCAGAATGACATAGCCTCCATTCGTCAAGCTGATGATGAGTCAATGTATGAGTGTTGGAATAGATAGATATAAGGGACTACTTCGCAAGTGTACAAATCATGTTCAAGACTAGACGCAAGTCGTCATGTTCTACAATGGTGTCAATGCTCCCACAATGATGATGCTGGATGCTTCAGCAAACGACACTTTGCTAGACAAGTCACCTCAAGAAGCATTTGATATCCTTGATAAGACCGCAAACAATGACCTATCAATTTCCTACTTCGAGACTTAGTATGAGAAGGAGAACTAATGGGATGCGTGAGTTTGACAACAACGAATCATTTGCAGCCCAATTGTCGGCCATCACCACCATGCTAAAGAATCTCTAACGTCCGAGTGAGGTGAAGGAAGGAAAAGTGGTCACTACTTGTGTTCGGTACGATGGAACCCAGCATGTGAGCGAGTGTCCTGAAAATCACGAGTCCACCAACTATGTGGGGAACTTTAACAAGAGTAACCACAACCCTTACTCAAACACTTATAATCTAGGGCGGTGTCAACATCCTAATCTTGCTTGGGGGAATCAAGAAAACCACAATGTTGGCAGCTCGAGTAGGCACCACAATCAGACTGAATCCCAAGTTTTTCAGCAGAATATGCCATGGCAAAATGATAACTAGGGTTCAGCCTCTTCATCGAACAACAGTTCCTTGGAAGCTACTTTCCAAGATTTTATGACAACCACAAAGGCTTTATTCCAAGATCATGCACCCTCAATAACGAGTCAAGGTGCATTGATTCAAAGCCATAGCTCTTCCTTGAAAGCTTTGGAAACCCAAGTGGGACAGATTGCACAAGCTCTGCATGCTTGGCCTCAAGGTAGTTTGCCTAGTGATACTGAAGTCACTAAACATCATGCCAAGGAGCAGTGTAGTGTATTCATTTAGAGGAGTGACACCCAACTTAACAAAGAAGATTAGTTTGGGGAAAGAAAGTGGAAGACTCCAATCCTAAATCTGTGGCTAAGGAATCAGCTTTGCAAGAAGAGTCAGCTCAAGAAGGGAAAGAGAATGATGGCTCGACAAATGAACATGCTGGTGGAGAACAAAACACTGTTATAGCAAAAGAAAGATCCCCACTAGTAGAGGAAGAAGTCAGGTCCCCATCATCCTTCCTTCAACGGTTGAAGAAGCAAAAAGATGACCTTCAGTTTAAAAAAATTGTAGATATTCTTGACCAGCTGCATATCAATGTCCCATTTCTGGAGGCCATTGATCAAATGCCTACATATGCTAAGTTTCTCAAGGATATTGTTACCAAGAAAAGAAAGGTTGAGAAGTATGAGACTGTTGCTACAACAAAAGAATGCTATTATGTATTGAGCAACTTGCCTCCTAAAAGAAGTGATCTGGGTAGCTTCAACATTCCATGTTCCATAAGATAATTATATGGGAAAAGCCTTATGCGATCTTGGGTCTAGTGTCAATCTAATGCCCATGTCAGTCATTATGAAGCTTGGAATGGGAGATGCAAGACCCACCACAATGATTTTGCAACTAGCTGATAGATCTCATTTCTGACCAGAAAGAACGATAGAAGACGTGGTCAAGGTGGGGATATTTGTCTTCCCAGGTGATTTCCTCATCCTTGATTATGAAGTAGATGACAAAGCACCCATTATCTTAGGACAACCTTTCTTGGCAACCGGTCGAATCTTAATCAACCGTTAAAAGGGTGAGTTTACCATGTGAGTGGCTATCCAGAGGGTGACTATAAATGTCTTCAACACCCTCAAATATGTGGATGAATATGAGGAGTGTCAACACATAGATGCTATGACAGAAGAGGAAGCTGCATAATTATGCTGCAGCAATTTTATGAAAATTAAGGACAATGTGAAACTCAATGAAGAGGACAATGAAAAGCTTGATGAGTTCCCATCGGAGGTGCAACAGTCTAGCTTGATCCATGCTAGACCAGGTACGTATGTTGAACCTTTAGACTTTGCTGAATTTGTCCCTTCTAAACCCTCACTTGAGCATGCACCTGTAGCGATGCCTTTGTTCTTATCGCTAAAAAGCGTGGTTTTTTCGAAGGTGTTTGAAAGGTGTTTGTGATTCTTTTGGATATAAAATATTTTTCCGTGGGGTTTAAAAAAAACCGCATTTTAAAAAAAATGGAGTCACCACCGGCCACTTAGGTAGGCCGGACACCATAAAACCAGAGATTCAAAAAATATTGGGTTCGGGAGTCGGTTACGGATGGGGAAGGATTAGCACCCCCACACCGCCCAAAATTGGTACTTTAATAATTACCGCTTTATTAATATTGGATTTTCCGGATTAAAGTGACGATTATTTTAAAATTCGGTCATAATTGCGAATAAATTTTAAGGGCCCCGTTATCCGAGAATAAACGCCCAACCACTATCACTACGCCTGATACTGGCCCCGTTTACGCTCGAATAAAAGGGCACCGCATTAACAATTTATATCTCGTATGCAATCTTAGTGACAAAAATATAAGACATAGCAGATAATTTAAAGACAGTAAATATTCACATAACAGAATACTAATCCAACATAAATAAAAATATGTAATTAAAACACACATATACATAACAAGCTTAACAGTAAATAAAAGCAAATTTAACATGTCACAATAACAAGACAGGAATAAATACGTGTGTAGACGAACATATATTTCAAGAAGACGTACATACTAGAAATAAAACATATTTCAACATATATGGGACAATATATTATACATAAAAAGAAAATACACTAACATGTAACCTAAAAAGCCAAGAGAACATATACACATACAAAAATACAAAATATACCTTGTACGAATCAACTAGAACATAACATGCTTAATATGAATAACCGAACAAAAAGATACATAATCATTATAAACCTAACACACATATACATATAAACATAAAAATACAAGGCATATACGAGGGATATAAAATAAGACAAAAAACTACATTAACATATACGATTATAATACGAACATGAATATTTACATGGAAACAGGACTAAAATAAAAAAAATAAAAGTCAGTGGCAGAAATTAAAGAACAATAATATGTAATTTAAGGACGAAAATGCGAAGTAAACAGAACCTAAAAGGATCAAAACTGTAATTGGACCAAGGGGCAGACCCGAAATGAAAAGTTCAAAAATGCGGGATGGTTCAAGGGGTAATTTTACCATTTAAAAACTGAATCGGTGTAATTTAGGGACTGGATTGCAAGATTTTGAAATACAAGGGGGACCGGAGTTGTAAATGTACCATGCGGCGAGACAGAAGTGAAAATATTGGAAATGCGGGGGGATTTAATATGTAATTTCCCAATTTAACGAAATAATAATAACTATATAAACCCTTTTTTTAGGCCGGAACCAATTTTCCCCCATTTTGTTTCATTTTTTCAGTTTTATAACCAAACTTTCTCTCTCGTTTTCTCTCAACTGATTCCATGAAACCCAGAATCCGGCGGTCGGCCGCCGTATTCTCTACCGCCGGCCGTCGCAAACCGGCACCGGCGAGCCTAAAAAATCTACCAAAATAACCCCCATCTCACCCTCGACACGAATCCGAGGTTGGATTCAGAGGAAAAGCCTCCATCTGCCCTAGATCTAGGAAATACGAAACGAAAAACCCATTTTTTAAACCCAAAATGAAACTACAAGGGGTCTCCCCCTCCCTTCAGTTCACCGTATCTGGCTTGGGGAAGCCGAAAAGGCTTGTCACTGATGAGGGGAGACCCACAAATGGCGACGGTAAGACAACTCTCTCTTTTTTTTTTACCTCTTTTGTGTATGTATGCAAAAATAAAAAAAAGGGAAACGAGTATTTACCACTGGACTGACTTTTTGTATTTCGATTGTAACTTGACTGGTTCGATTACAACTTGTTCTTTCGATTACAACTCTCTGTTCTTGTCCACTCCCCGTTTACAAAATATTTGTTTCGTACATATATATGCCTGTCTTTGGTTTTGGTACAAGTTGTATATTATTTGCTCTCTTTTCAGATCTGGACTGACATATTTCTTTTCTTGCTGTGTTTGACATGTTCTGAGCGCGGTGGTTGAAGATCGGCATGGTGCAGCATGGTGGCGGTGTGGGGGTTCTGCCTGCGGCCAGACGTGTTCTCGGCCGTTAGATCAGATCTGATCTAACGGTCGAGATGGCTTGAAGGATGAACGGCCCAGATGAAGGCTCGATTTGGTGAAACGACTCCAGATCGTGCCACGTGGAGCTCAGCAGTCGAGGGGTCAGAGCGCGTGGGGTTCACGCACGCGTGGGATATCAAAGCGTCCGCGCGCGTGGCACTCGAACGGTCCAGACGTGATGTGCACGCGGCTGACAGATATTTTGTTCCTTGGTTGGATCATGGCCGTTGGATCAGATCTTGATCCAACGGCCCACAGTCACCTGCACACACAATAATTGTAATTAGATAGGGTTTGGGTTTGGGCTAATCGGGCCTTGTAATAATATTTGTAATTGGACTTGGACTGTAATTTATTTGTTTGGTTTAATATATATTTTTTTGGATTTCATTTTATATATTAGCCCAATAATATTAGTAATAGTATAATTATAACAACAATACACATACATACGTATATACCTATACAAACATTAATTATAACATACCAGTATTCATACATATATAATCACACACATAATTAACATAACATCTCTACACATTAAACAAATACGCTCGTACTAAATATAGGTGCATACGCGACACACATACACCATTAATACGTATACATACATATAATATACATGCACACACCACACCTTATATATATATTAGTAATACTCATGCAAATAATAAACATATAATATAATATGTATACATGGAACACTAATATGTATTTATAGGTAAAAATGAGTGATTACAGTTGCCCCTCTTTGCTTGTTCTCATGGAATGGGAAACAAAGCAAAGATTCATAAGCACTCATTTTTATTAGACTTCCCTGTTTGTAGCTTTGGAAAAACGTGTTCTTTTGGACATCTCCGCTCTTCCTTAGCTGAATCTTCAGGCTCGTAAGTTCTTCCTATATAGAGCTTCGTCACCTTCCGATCTTGGAGCTACAGGCTCTTCCTATATAGAACCCTTCGCTCTGAAGGCTCGAGTTATGAGTCCCTCCTATATAGAACTTTTCACTTCGAGACAGTAAAGCTTGGAGTCCTTCCTATATAGAACTCTTCGCCTTCAACGCTGGTTTCTCCTATATAAAACCTTTTACGCCGCTGATGGATTCTTCCGACTAGGAGTTCCTCCTATATAGAACTACTAGTCTTCAAACCCTGGAGCCGTCAGTCCTTCCTATATAGAACTTTTGGCGTCTGAAATCTCAGAGCTACAGGTTCTTCCTATATAGAACCTTTCACTCTAAGACAGTGAAGCTCAGAGCCTTTCCAATATAAGACTCTTCATTTTCGACACAACAGGTTTCCTATATAACCTTGTGTGTCATAGGTGAATTCCTTCGACTGGGAGTTCTTCCTATATAGAACTGCGAGTCTTCACCTTGGAGCCGTCGGTCCTTCCTATATAGAACTTTTGGTGTCTGAAATCTTGGATCTACGGATTCTTCCTATATAGAATTTTTTACTCTAAGACATTGAAGCTCGGAGCCCTTCCTATATAGAACTCTTCGCTTTCAACACAACATGATTTCCTATATAATCTTGTGTGTCATGGGTGAATTCCTTCGACTGGGAGTCCTTCCTATATAGAACTGCTAGTCTTCACCCTGGAGCTGTCAGTCCTTCCTATATAGAACTTTCAGCTTCTGAAGCCTCGGAGCGGAGGATTCTTCCTATATAGAACCTCTCTCTGGAGCTTGGAAACATATGCCTTTTGTATGTAAAAACATTGTCTTCTCATTCGGGATTCACACCACGATGGCCATCGATGTCTCTTTGAATCTGCAGATACCTGTCTGAGATAAAAACAAAATGCTATGACAAATGAATTGACATGCTCCTAATCCTAGTGATGTCTGACTATTCATGATGCATGAGTGTCAATATCTTGGTGGGCTTGTTTTGGTCCTTATTCGATCTTGATGTTCACTTTCTCCTTTCTCACGGGCGTCGATACCCCACTTCACTGTCATGTTCAATCATTCCATCCTTTCTTTTTCTCCACTTACGACTTGGAATTCTAAAGTGCCCTTTCGGGTTTTCACTTTAGAGAGAGTTTTTTTTTTGTTCTTTGTTTTGAGGGATGCCCTTCTGGGTTTTCACCCAAGAGATCTCTCTTGTTATCTCGCATGCCTTCCTTGAATAGACAGGACGTACGCCATTGGTCATCCTATCCAGTTGTTTGAAGCTTTCCGCCTTCCCTATCGACAGCCATTATGTAGGGAACTAGAGGATGGAGTTAACATCGTTTTCTTTGATCACCTACATTTTTAAGGTTAAATCACAGTAATGCTCCGAAATCTCTTGTTTCACTATAAGCCTATGTTAACTTATTTGACTGAAATTAACAAGAAGGCAAGGAATGGATGCTAAAAAACACGGTTTTATTACGATTAAGGGCTTGGGATATCTTAAAAAAGAAAGGTATGACACACATGAGAAAGAAGAAAAGTTAAGTATGAAATGCAAGATCCCTCATTATCTTCGATATGAATGATACATGATCCTGTCAACCGATGTAGAATTTTTTTGCCTGAAGCCTCCTCTTCATGATGTTCATGGGGATACCCTTCTCTTCGGATATTCAACTTTTCAATTTACTCGAGCCGCCCTTTACGGGTTTTCAACTCGGGTCCTCCCTTTGCTTCAAGACGCCCGGTTTCGGGTTTTTTCCCTGAGCTCTCCATTTTTGTTCTCTTTATTATTTTCTCTTTTTTTTTCAAAGATAGTATTTCTTAACGGCATCTGAATTTACAGGGTTTTTCAGCTCGTCTCCATCCATTTCTGTTAGGATCAGGGCTCCTCCTGAGAAGGCCTTTTTTACGACGTACGGTCCTTCCTAGTTGGGCATCCACTTTCCTCGAGAATCTTTCTGGATAGGGAGGATTTTCTTGAGCACCAGGTCCCCTTCTTTGAATTCTCTTGGGCGTACCTTTTTGTTGTATGCCTGCATCATCCGCTTTTGGTACATCTGACCATGACAAATGGCCTTTAGTCTTTTTTCGTCAATGAGATTTAGCTGGTCGTATCTGGCCTGCACCCATTCGGCTTCTTCCAATTTTACCTCGTTTAAGACCCGGAGAAACGGGATCTCTACCTCGATTGGGAGTACTGCTTCGGTACCATACACCAAGAAGTAGGGTGTTGCCCCCGTTGATGTGCGAATGGACGTCCTATAGGCGAAAAGGGCAAATGGCAACTTCTCATGCCAAACCCTGTAGGTATCCGTAGTCTTCGCTATGATCTTCTTTATGTTCTTGTTTGCTGCTTCCACTGCTCCATTCATTTTAGGACGATAGACTGTGGAATTGTGGTGTGTTATCTTGAATTGAGTGCACACGTCCGTCATCATTTTGTTATTCATATTGGAAGCATTGTCGGTGATGACCCTTTCTGGCAATCCGTATCGACAAATAATCTCCATCTTTAAGAACTTACATACTGTAGTCCTTGTGATGTTGGCGTAAGACGCTGCCTCTACCCATTTAGTGAAGTAGTCCATGGCGACCAATATGAAACGGTGTCCATTGGAAGCTCTCAGATGAATCTACCCGATGACGTCCATGCCCCACGCCGTGAAAGGCCACGGAGAATTCATGGTGTGTAAAGGCGATGGGGGTGCGTGAATTTTGTCAGCGTAGATTTGGCATTTTCTGGCGTAATTGATGCAATCTCCCTCCATGGTCAACCAGAAATAACCATATCTCATAATTTTTTGGGCTATAGACAGCCCGTTGGCGTGCGTTCCATAGAGCCCGTCATGCACTTCGGCTAAAATCTCCTTCACCTCCCGGGCATCCACACATCTCAGTAATGTCTGATCATGACTTCTCCTATATAGGATTTCCCCATCTAGGACATATCTTGTTGCCATTTTTCTGAGCGTTTTTCTGTCATTGTCGTTTGCCCCTTCTGGATACTTTCGAAGCTTGACATATTGCAAGATGTCATAGTACCATGGGTTTCCATTAATCTCTTCTTGTACGTTACAACAATGAGCAGTCCTTTCAAACGTTTGCATCTCAATGGGCTTCATTTCTGCCCCGGTGTTTGTTTTAAACATGGATGCCAAGGTTGCCAATGCGTCTGCCATCTGATTTTCTTCTCGGGGCAGGTAATTGAAGCTGACCTTTTCGAACTCTTTGGTGAGCTCTTGGATCAATTCGTAATATTTGACCAACTTCGGGTCCCTGGTTTCCCATTCCTCGCGCAATTGGTAAATTACTAAGTATGAATCTCTAAATACTCGAAGTTCCTTAATCTTTCTCTCAATAGCTGAGTTCAGTCCCATAACGCAAGCTTCGTATTCAGCTATATTGTTTGTGCAGAAGAATTCCAATCTGCTGGTGAAAGGATAATAGACGTCCTCAGGAGAAATTAGCACTGCTCCTATCCCATGTCCGAGGGCGTTAGAGGCTCCATCGAAGTAAAGCTTCCATGATTTATCATCTGAAACCTCTTCTTCGGTTGTAATGCACATCAAGTCTTCGTCTGGGAAATTAAAGTTCAATGCCTCATAGTCATCCGAAGCACGACTAGCTAGGAAATCTGCTACGGCACTCCCCTTTACAACTTTCTGGTTAACGTATACGATATCGAATTCGGATAGGAGCATCTGCCATCGGGCCATCCTTCCTGTTAGTGCTGGCGCTTCCATTAAGAACTTTAATGGGTCTAGCTTGGATATCAACCAAGTAGTGTGGTACAGCATGTACTGTCTAAGCCGCTTGGTAGCCCAAACTAGAGCACAACACAGCTTCAGCACTGGCGGGTACCGCGTTTCATAATCATTGAATTTCCTGCTTAGGTAATAGATGGCTTGCTCCCTTTTTCTTGACTCATCGTGTTGCCCCAATACGCATCCCATTGAATTCTCAAAAACTGTCAGGTAGAGAATTAATGGTCGACCTGGTACTGGTGCGACTAAAATTGGAGCATTTGTCAGGTATTTTTTGATCCTTTCTAGGGCTCTTTGACATTCCTCATCCCACACACCAGGATTATTCTTTCTAAGAAGTCTGAAGACCAGGCCACATTGGTCGGTTAATTGGGAAATGAAACGAGAGATATAGTTCAATCACCCCAGGAAACCACGAACTTCCTTCTGAGTGCGGGGTGGTGAGAGATCCTGGATGGCTTTCACTTTATCTGGATCAATCTCAATCCCTCTTCTGCTTACCACAAACCCTAGGAGTTTTCCAGAAGTAACGGCGAAGGTACACTTGGCAGGATTGAGCCTCAGTTGGTACTTCCGTAGTCTTTGGAATAGATTTCTCAAGTTTTGTAGGTGCTCTTCCTCTATTCGGGACTTGGCAATCATATCGTCCACGTATACTTCTATTTGTTTGTGCATCATGTCATGGAAAAGAGTCACCATTGCTCTTTGGTATGTTGCCCCTGCGTTCTTTAACCCAAACGACATCACTCGATAACAAAAAGTGCCCCACATGGTTATGAATGTGGTCTTCTCCATGTCGTTAGGGTCCATCTTTATCTGGTTGTACCCTGAGAAGCCGTCCATGAAGGAATACCATGAATGTCCTGCAGTGTTGTCAACCAGCGTGTCAATATGTGGTAAGGGGAAGTTGTCTTTAGGGCTGGCTCGGTTCAGATCTCTATAATCTACACACATACGAACTTTTCCGTCCTTCTTTGGTACTGGTACAATGTTTGCAACCCATTCGGGGTATTTGGCTACCTCCAAGAATCCAGCATCAAACTGCTTTTTCACTTCCTCTCGGATCTTTAACAACATATCTGGTCTCATTCTCTGAAGTTTTTGCTGTATTGGTTTGCACTCCAATTTTGTTGGCAATTTGTGCACCACTATGTCGGTATTCAACCCTGGCATATCTTGATAAGTCTAGGCGAAGACAACCTTGAATTCCTGAAGTAGGGTTATCAGTTCATGCTTGGTTTTTGAGGAAATCGTCGTTCCTACTTTTATTTCTTTTCTCTCTTCTTCAGTCCCCAAGTTTACAATTTCTGTTTCTTCTTGGTGGGGCATGATCTGCCTTTCTTCGTTGGCCACCATTCTCTTTAACACTTCCGGGACCTCACTTTCTATCTCATCATATCCTTCCTCAATTCCCTCCGAGACCTCAGGGCATTCAAAATTCACTCCAGGATTGGATCCGGTATCATTCATATCGTCAATCATGAGAGACCTGCATTAAATGAGAATGAATTGTATTGGGAAAGAGACGGCTTTATATGAAGGGAATGAACATGAAGAATGCATGAATGAAATAAATGAAACTTTGATCATTTTTAGAAAAGTGGGGATATTTTCATTTCAATCAAAAAGTTAACATAGGTGCCCCGTACAAGAGAACCCCATTATTTACGGGCAAAAAACAAAAGGTTGATTCGGAGCATTACTCTAATCTATTCCTAAAAACTACAGGTAGATCAATGCAGCTCCAGTTATCGAGTGTTTCCCCGGGATGGCAAGGGCGGATGTTGGTCAACATTTTGCTGCCTCGGTCCTTTTCAGCTATCATGTTGATGTACATCCCTTCAAATAATTCACTGAGTATTTCCTCCTAGTTGAGTACTTCATTTTTCTTCATTGCTTCTCCAACATCTTGACATGGCTGATAGAACCCTCCGGAGACAAAAGTGGTTTTTAAACTAGGAAAGGACATTGGTCTCCACGGAATGTCTTCTCCTTTAGATCTGGCTTTTCTTTGCTCTTCCTTCCTCTTATATTCCTCTTTCTTCTGTTGGACACTTGGTTGGTAACCCAGCCCGAAACGATCCTTCTTGGTTATCATATTCTTGGGTCTTAGGTTTCCTTGTAATTTCTTCCCCAGCCCTTTTCCTATTTTGGCTCCTCGGCCTAAAGTTTCTGCGACGGTCATCTTGGTACAATTAGATAACCTGGGGTAGGGGATCCGACTTCCCTCCGAAACGAAAGTGGCATTCACTAGTTCCAATGCTCGGAACGAGCATTCTGCAGCATCTTCATCATTTTGAATGTAGGGGGCGTCTGATGTCACTGAAGCAACAATTTCCTGCTCTGCCTCTACTGTGACCAATTTGCCTTCGACTACAAATTTTAATTTCTGATGCAATGACAAGGGGACAACTTCTGCGGAGTGGATCCATGGTCTTCCCAACAAGCAGCTGTAAGATGGTTTTATGTCCATCACCACAAAATCGATCACATATTCAGTTGGTCTGATCAATAGGGGCACCTCAATTTTCCCCATTGTTCCTCTTTGCGTACATCAAAGGCTCTTACCGAATTGTGACAGGGCTTTAGGTGCGAACCATCTATTGGCAGTTTTTGCAGGGTCACCATAGGTAAGACGTTCAATGCTGACCCGTTGTCGATCAGTACGCCTGGTACTATATACCCTTTGCAGTGGGTAGTGATGTTAAGGGCTTTGGTGAACCCCATTCCTCCCTCAGGGATCTCATCGTCACTGAATGTTATGTGATTATGGGCAGTGATATGCCCCACTATCATGTCCAGGTTTGTCACAGAAATGTCATGGGGCACAAAAGTTTGATTCAGCACTTTCAATAGCGTCTCCCGGTGCTTTTCTGAACTCAAGAGTAATTCCAGTACTGTGATCCTGGCCGGTTGCTTTCGTAGTTGTTCCACCACGTTGTACTCGCTATGCCTTAAGAACTTTAGAAATTCTTTGGCCTGGGCCTCAGTTACCGGCTCATTTATCTTTGGGGGAGGTTCTTCTCCAAATATCTGCGTGGGGCTAACTGCTGTATTCTTCCCCTTATCTTTTTCAGCTGCTTTCAAAGCCTTAGAGGAATAACATCCGCCGCTCCTTTTGAAATGGCCTGCCTCACCAACGTTCACATCGTTCTGGCTTTGTTGGTCTTTCAGCGTAGGCTCTTTTACCTGACCGTGTTCTGGTTTTTCTGGCGTGGTTACATTTACAGCATAATTCCAGGGGGTTTGCCGCATATCTTTGAATGGGAATGGAGATGGTGCTGAAATGATGATCTTGGGATTTATCTTGTTGGTTTCTCCTTGGGAGGCACCTGCATTCCCTGGCCTGGGGGAGATAATAAAAGGTCTATCATTCCCGTATTTAGATTTGGGGCTATCCGTCATGTGTACGTCCGACCCCTTCTTCCCTATGGGCTCCTCAAAAAATTCTATTTGTTTTTCATTCATTAATTGTTGTACCAATCTCTTGAACTCATCGTACTCTTGGATATCATGCCCTTCAGTCTGGTGGAATTCGCAATACTCTCCACATCCCTTCTGCCTTGTTATCATGCCTTTGTCGATCACACGAGCCATGCATAACTGTTGAAATACCCACCGTAAAGGAGATTTGATTTCTGACACATCATCTTTAATCCTCTTGGTAAAGTATTCTTCATTAACATTTACCCCTCTGCTCCCATGATTAGGCAGCGGGTTGTTGGCTACACTCGGCTCTTCAAACTTCAATATCCCGGAATCGATTAAGTTCTGCACAAGTTTTTTGAAAGCAAGGCAGTTCTCAGTGGGATGTCCAGGGGTACCGCCGTGATAATCGCAATGCGCGTTCGGATTATACAAAGACAGGAAGGGCGGATTGACAGGAGTAACGATGTATGGACGGACCAGGTCTGCTTCATACAACTGGAATAAAGTTCTGGGTACGAAACATGTAGGGGAGTGAAAGTTCTTCTCTCTTTCTCTTTTCTGGCGATTCTCTCATCTCCTTGATTCGAGTTTTGTGTTTTTCCCACGGGTGCTTGTGGCTGTGAGACTGTGAAGTTCTTCGGGGCGGTATAAGTGCTGGTGGTGTTTACTTCATTTCTCTTGCTATACTTCCGAGACCCTTCCCCGCCATCAATCCTACCACTCTTAATTGCCAGTTCAAGGGACTCCCCAGTCCTGATCAAGTCAGCAAAGCATTGCGTTGTGTTATTAATGAGGTGATCAAAGAGTGCCCCTTTCAGAGTATTAACAAATAACGGCGTAATTTCATGTTCCGGGATGGGTGGCTGAATTTGGGCGGCCACTTCCCGCCACCTTTGGGCGTATTGCCGCAGGCTTTCGTTGGACTTCTGCCCCATATTTTCCTACATAATTCTGCTGGGGGTCAGATTTGTTACATGCTTGTATTGCTTAGTAAATGCTCTTGACAGATCTTTCCATGTCTTAACATTTGCATTGCTCAACTGGGTGTACCACCGTAACACCGCTCCAGTTAGACTGTCCTAGAAACAATGGATCAGTAGCTTTTTGTCCTTATGGTAGGCATCCATCTTTCGACAGTACATTGTTATGTGTGCAGAAGGACATGTGGTTCCATCGTATTTGTCGAACTCTGGCGTTTTAAATTTTGGCGGTAGGACAAGATCAGACACCAGACTTAAGTCGCTAGCGTCATTTCCTGATCCTTCATTAGATTGTAACGTTTTAAATTTTTCCTCCATGAGGCGAAACCTTTCCTTCCACTTTTTCTCTACCTCGGTTCTGATCCTTTCAACCATGTTCAGGTCCAGCACTTCTTCTTAATAGAGTGCTTCAGCATCGAGGGGTTGAGTTTCAGGTGCCCCTATTTGAAAACTAGATGACATTCCTGCAGGGTCGATATACACCTTTCTAGCCGGATTCGGTGCAGTTGGTTGAACCTTGTAGTGAGCTGGGGTACCCTCTAGCTCTTGAATGGTTTCTCCTTCCACTCTTTTTCCAAGACTCTTAGCCAACAATGCGGTTATGTCAGATACTATAGATGCTTGCGACTGCGCAATCTGATCACTGAGGCTTCTCTGGGCCTCTTCAAGCCTTGTCTCGAGCTCTTTTTGCCCTTTTTCTAGACTGATTATCCTGTCTTCCATGAGTTTGCTTTGTAACCGGGTAAAGTATGGGTGATGAATGATTGCGGGTTAACTACACACAATGCCACAACATTCATAATGTTAATATGGTTGCAAGAAATAAATGTATGTATAATGATGCGAATGTCATGATGCAAATGTAAGAATAGATGCAGATAAGGTACTAATTCCGCTGGTAATCACCCTTTTGAACTACTTCCATGGGAATTAAAGGGTGTAGATTACAACAGAGTTCGTATTACAAAATAAAGATCCCTAATACAAAAGATCTAATTACAACACAGAGTCCTATAGATAAGCCCTAGCTCTATCTCCTAATTTTCCAATTGCCCTAAGCAGCTTGAGGAACCTGGAGCTTCTTCCATTTCTGGGACTATGAAAGGTCGGAGAGTTTCAGCCTCGACAGCTAAATCATTCACTTGCCTGGCGACTCGCTGTATGTCCACCATTAGGTTTGTGTAATACTAGTCCCTGTCCTGTACCATCCGGGCAGCGTCGCGCAGTCTCTTTTGCCAATAGGTGTCCCCTCCGGCTGCAGCTTCCTCGAATACAGTAATTCTTTCCTTGTAATCCTCAACAGTTGCTTCGAGGGACTCAATTCATGCTCGTAACATGCTTACTTCGCGCTCTCTTTCTTGAAGCTCAGTGAAACCATTTCCGTGGCAGTACATTCGAAGTGAGTGTTCAACTTCCGCCACCTTTCCTTTTAATTCTCCATTCTGACTTTGGCTTTACTCCAGACTTTAAATAGTGTCATCGTACAATTTTTGCATCTCTAACAGTCTATTTCGGCTACTCATGGACTTTCTTTTCCATATGGCGACGCTTTCTTTCTCATGATGGACAACTTGTTTTCCCTTGCTGATTTCTTGCCTGAATCTTTCCTTTTCCTGATCAATGACCTTCTTGGAGGACCGTTTTTCTTCTTCCATAGCCAACCGACAGCTTTCTATCTCTTTCTCGATTGCTCTCTTACTGATTTCTCGTTCTTCTTCCACCAAACGGATACCATTCATCCTTTCTCTTTCCACGGCTATGAATTGACTCCGGCTGGCCTTCTGTATTTTTGCTTGTAGTAGAAGGGCATCTTTTTGATAAAGAGCATTCTTGTCGTTCAAATCTGCGTTTAATTTCTTCAACTGCCTAATGATCCCGTCCCGCTCGTCAACCTCTAAGCTTGCCTTATAGAGCTCGCTCGCATGTTGGGTCTGTTGGATGCCCATTTTCCTTTTAATTTCTTCGAGTTCATTCCTTAAGATGTCAGCTTTAGACGGTACCACCCTTGTAAGCTCTTCGAGTGACACTGCTGGTCCTTGATCAGATTCGGGAATCACATTATTAACCCTCAAATGTCTCCAAAGATCGTAGTCCAGGGTAGTCATGTGCTCAGTATCTCCTTACACCCTGATCCGGTAACAATGGTCCCAGGCCCTCATGATGGTCTGAATTTTTCCTTTGAACTCCCCTTTGAAAAGAAATTCAGTTTGGCTTAATCCGGGCGGTATTGGGAATGAACTGTCGCGATCCGAACTGTCGAGACACTAAAAGCGGAGCACAGGCGATCCCTCCATGCAATCCCAACATCATCAGCCAGTTGAAGTCACCACAACTGTATAGAAAATAATTAACTTTACCGAGCCATGGGACCCTCCATGCTATGTCTTCATCTTGAATGTTCCTGAAGAAACTAGTCCACATTTTTGTTTTCAAATCCTCTCGCCATTCCTTTGCTAAGTACTCCCGTAAAGGCGAAAAACCTTGGAAGGATATCCCCGGCAGGACCCTCGTCGGTGTCTTCCACATGTGACTCTGAATCCATACTTGTAACAGCTGTGCGCATCCTCGAAAATGTCCTTCTTCATGTTTCTGGCTAGCATTTAAGGAAATGAAAGTCTCGACCAAGATTGCTGGTACTGGGTTTGCTTTCCATTTCACCCGCTCAAACAAATCTAGAATGGCTATGTTAATGTTCCCGAGTACTCTTGGAAAGATCACCAAGCCATATATTCCTAAAGCGAACAGGTCCATTTTCTTTGCCTCGTCTGGATGTGTCGGTATGATGTGCCGAATACTTTCCCAAGCAAAGACTGTATTGTCTCCTCGGATCTGAAGGAGGCCATTAACCCAATCGTCACTCATTCCCGCAAAGGTTTTGAGTTTCGCAGTGTAATTCTGATTCCTCGGAGGCTTTGCGTAGATCCAATCTTCCTGAATGTTTTTCTGGTTAAGTAAAGCAGTGTATTCTTCTACCGTAGGCATCATGTCCTGCCCATTTTAGGTGAAGCAGCAAAAAGCTAGATTCCAGAACTGGACTATAGCTCGGAGTAGGGGCTGGTTAATCCGAACATATAACAGCTGTGCAATGTCGCCATAACTACCGTAGAACAAGTCTTGTAGTCTTCGGTCCCATCTTTCCCAAATGCTTTGAAGATCCCATAGGTCGTTCTGTTGGAGACTCGCATACCTGCTGTTACGCGTTCGTTCGGCAAACTGTCCCCTTGGATTTTCTGGTTGACCTCTGACTAATGTCTGACTGACAAATTAAGCTCTTCTTTCCTAAGACACCTTTTTTCCATGGTGAAAGACTTTCTGATCAGGCAAACCACTTGATCCAGTACCTTTATGTAATGCAAATGTATGATGTATGAAAAAAAAGCGAAAAGAAAACAAGTCAGTACCAGATGAAATTAATAAATATGTAAATAAAAGGACAAAATTAAACAGAATAAACACACAAAACAACCCTATTTATCCCGTCTAAAACACCTAAGGTTATCCGCATGGCTCTAAAGGGTGGGTTTCTATATTCTCTACATGCAGTGTTGGTTCTAGGAGGTACCCGAATTGTCCTTGCTGTCCTCTACTAAGAGTAGCAAGGCCCCCGATCATCACCCATTATAGGCTCCTTTCAACCGGGTTCAAATCAGGGGGACCCATTCGCTTATGCCCGTACGAAGGAACAATATCCTTACAAAAGCATAAGGTACTCGAGCCCCGAAGGTACTTGCTAGGCCCATACGGGAGAACGATATCTCCACGAAAGCATTAGTATTTTTCCCCCACTTAAAAAAAACGGGTTTATAGGCCATATTTTAAATGCGTTAGAATAAATGCGCAATTATGACCGAATGTTAATTTAATAGTCACTTTAATCCGGAACTTCCAATATTAGTAAAGCGGTAATTATTTTAAAAGCTTGACTCTCATTTGTTTTTGAAAAAACAAAAATAGTCCCCAGCGGAGTCGCCATCTGTAGCGATGTCTTTGTTCTTATCGCTAAAAAGCATGGTTTTTTCGAAGGTGTTTGAAAGGTGCTTGTGATTCTTTTGGATATAAAATATTTATTCCGTGGGGTTTTAAAAAAACCGCATTTTAAAAAAATGGAGTCGCCACCGGCCACTTAGGTAGGCCGGACACCATAAAACCAGAGATTCAAAAAATACTGGGTTCGGGAGTCGGTTACGGATGGGGAAGGATTAGCACCCCCACACCGCCCAAAATTGGTACTTTAATAATTACCGCTTTATTAATATTGGATTTTCCGGATTAAAGTGACGGTTATTTTAAAATTCGGTCATAATTGTGAATAAATTTTAAGGGCCCCGTTATCCGAGAATAAACGCCCAACCACTATCACTACGCCTGATACTGGCCCCGTTTACGCTCGGATAAAAGGGCACCGCATTAACAATTTATATCTCGTATGCAATCTTAGTGACAAAAATATAAGTCATAGCAGATAATTTAAAGACAGTAAATATTCACATAACAGAATACTAATCCAACATAAATAAAAATATGTAATTAAAACACACATATACATAACAAGCTTAACAGTAAATAAAAGCAAATTTAACATGTCACAATAACAAGACAGGAATAAATACGTGTGTAGACGAACATATATTTCAAGAAGACGTACATACTAGAAATAAAACATATTTCAACATATATGGGACAATATATTATACATAAAAATAAAATACACTAACATGTAACCTAAAAAGCCAAGAGAACATATACACATACAAAAATACAAAATATACCGTGTACGAATCAACTAGAACATAACATGCTTAATATGAATAACCGAACAAAAAGATACATAATCATTATAAACCTAACACACATATACATATAAACATAAAAATACAAGACATATACGAGGGATATAAAATAAGACAAAAAACTACATTAACATATACGATTATAATACGAACATGAATATTTACATGGAAACAGGACTAAAATAAAAAAAATAAAAGTCAGTGGCAGAAATTAAAGAACAATAATATGTAATTTAAGGACGAAAATGCGAAGTAAACAGAACCTAAAAGGATCAAAACTGTAATTGGACCAAGGGGCAGACCCGAAATGAAAAGTTCAAAAACGCGGGATGGTTCAAGGGGTAATTTTACCATTTAAAAACTGATTCGGTGTAATTTAGGGACTGGATTGCAAGCTTTTGAAATACAAGGGGGACCAGAGTTGTAAATATACCATGCGGCGAGACAGAAGTGAAAATATTGGAAACCCGAGGGGGATTTAGTATGTAATTTCCCCATTTAACGAAATAATAATAACTATATAAACCCCTTTTTAGGCCGGAACCAATTTTCCCCCATTTTGTTTCATTTTTTCAGTTTTATAACCAAACTTTCTCTCTCGTTTTCTCTTAACTGATCCTATGAAACCCAAAATCCGCCGCTAACCGGCGCCAGCAAGCCTAAAAAATCTACCAAAATAACCCTCATCTCACCCTCGACACGAATCCGAGGTTGGATTCAGAGGAAAAGCCTCCATCAGCCCTAGATCTAGGAAATACGAAACGAAAAACCCATTTTTTAAACCCAAAACGAAACTACAAGGGGTCTCCCCCCCTTCAGTTCACCGTATCTGGCTTGGGGAAGCCGAAAAGGCTTGTCACTGATGAGGGGAGACCCACAAACGGCGACGGTAAGACAACTCTCTCTCTTTTTTTTTACCTCTTTTGTGTATGCATGCAAAAATAAAAAAGGGGAAACGAGTATTTACCACTGGACTGACTTTTTGTATTTCGATTGTAACTTGACTGGTTCGATTACAACTTGTTCTTTCGATTACAACTCTCTGTTCTTGTCCACTCTCCGTTTACAAAATATTTGTTTCGTACATATATATGTTTGTCTTTGGTTTTGGTACAAGTTGTATATTATTTGCTCTCTTTTCAGATCTGGACTGACATATTTCTTTTCTTGCTGTGTTTGACATGTTCTAAGCGCGATGGTTGAAGATCGACATGCTGCAGTATGGTGGCGGTGTGGGGGTTCTGCCTGCGGCCAGACGTGTTCTCGGCCGTTAGATCAGATCTAATCTAACGGTCGAGATGGCTTGAAGGATGAACGGCCCAGATAAAGCCTCGATTTGGTGAAACAACTCCAGATCGTGCCACGTGGAGCTCAGCAGTTGAGGGGTCAGAGCGCGTGGGGCTCACGCACGCGTGGGATATCAAAGCATCCGCGTGGGGACCGCACGCGCGCGTGGCACTCGAACAGTCCAGACGTGATGTGCACGCGGCTGGCAGATATTTTGTTCCTTGGTTGGATCGTGGCCGTTGGATCAGATCTTGATCCAACGGCCCACAGTCACCTGCACACACAATAATTGTAATTAGATAGGGTTTGGGTTTGGGCCAACCAGGCCTTGTAATAATATTTGTAATTGGACTTGGACTGTAATTTATTTGTTTGGTTTAATATATATTTTTTTGGATTTCATTTTATATATTAGCCCAATAATATTAGTAATAGTATATTTATAACAGCAATACACATACATACGTATATACCTATACAAACATTAATTATAACATACCAGTATTCATACATATATAATCACACACATAATTAACATAACATCTCTCCACATTAAACAAATACGCTCGTACTAAATATAGATGCATACGCGACACACATACACCATTAATACGTATACATACATATAATATACATGCACACACCACACCTTATATATATATTAGTAACACTCATGCAAATAATAAACATATAATATAATATGTATACATGCAACACTAATATGTATTTATAGGTAAAAATGAGTGATTACAGCACCCACATTATAATTGAAGCCATTACCTTCACACCTTAAATATGCTTATTTGGGTAGTAATGAGACTTTGCCCGTGATAATCTCTTCTAGTCTAAACCCTAAGCAAAAATGTAGCTTAATAAATATGTTATCTCAACATAAGAAGGCTCTAAGGTGGACTATGGCTGATTTGAAGGGTATAAGCCCTACTATTTGTATGCACAAAATTTTGCTTGATGATTGTCACATTAATTCTGTTGAACCCCAGAGAAGGCTCAATCCAGTCATGAAGAAGCTGGTGATGAAGGAGATAATCAAATGGCTTGATGCAGGAGTTATCTACCCAATATCTAACAGTTCATTGGTCAGCCTGGTACAATGTGCACCAAAGAAGGGATGCATGACCGTGGTGAGCAATGAAGATAATGAATTCTTACCAATAAGGATTGTCACGGGGTGGAGAATTTGCATGGACTATCAGAAGCTCAACAAGGCAACCAAGAAGGACCACTTTCCCCTTCAATTCATTGATCAAATGCTAGATCGATTGGCGGGCAAATCCTTCTACTGTTTCCTTGATGGATATTCAGGGTACAACCAAATTTCTATAGCACCGGAAGATCAAGAGAATACAGCCTTCACATGACCTTACGGTACTTACGCATTTCGAATGATGCCCTTTGGGCTTTGCAATGCTTCAGCTACTTTTCAAAGGTGCATGTTGGCCATCTTTTCTAACATGGTTGAAGAATTTTTGGAGATTTTCATGGATGGATTTCAGTCTCCGGAGGTATTTTTGAATCGTGTTTAGACAACTTGGCCAAGGTACTCAAAAGATGCGAAGAAGCAGACTTAGTGCTCAATTGGGAGAAATGTCATTTTATGGTGACTGAAGGGACTATTCTAGGCCACAAAATCTCTCAACAAGGGATATAAGTGGACAAGGCCAAGGTTGAAGTAATCGAGAAGCTACCACCACCTACCACTATGAAGGGGATTCCAAGTTTCTTGGGGCATGTGGGCTTCTATAGGAGGTTCATTAAGGGCTTCTCCAAAATCTCCAAGCAATTATGTAATTTGCTTCAGCAAAACTAGCCCTTCATCTTTGATGCAGAATGCTACAACACATTTAAAGAACTCAAGGAGAAGCTCATCTCAGCACCCATAGTTGTTCCCCTATATTGGACGTCACCATTTGAGTTGATGTGTGATGCAAGTGACTACGATGTAGTGCCAGAACTTCGACAACGTTGAGGTAAACTTTTCCATGTTATTTATTATGCTAGTTGTACCTTGAATGATGCACAAATAAATTATACAACCACTGAGAAAGAACTGGTAGCTGTTGTGTTTGCCTTTGATAAGTTTAAAGCATACTTGATAGGCACTAAGGTCATTGTACACACCAATGACTCAGCTATAAAGTACTTAGTGACTAAAGAGGATGTTAAACCTACACTTATTAGTTGGATACTACTTTTGCAAGAGTTTAACTTGGAAGTTAAGGATAGAAAGGGTTGTGAGAATCAAGTTGTTGACCATCTTTCTAGGATAGAAAATAAGGCTTAGAACAATGATAAATTAGAGATTAAGAAAGAATTCCCTGATGAGAAAATATTATATGCTACAACAATTCCCTGGTATGTTGATATTGTTAACTTTCTTGTTAGTGATATTTTTCCTCTTGATTTGAATAGCCAGGGCAAAAAGAAGTTCAAGCATGATGTGCGATTCTACTTTTGGTACAAGCCCTATTTGTTCAAGCAATGTGCCGACAAAATAATTTGGAGATATGTCCCCGAGGAGGAACAGAAGGAGATCCTATTCCATTTCCATTCTTCTTCGTGTGGAGGGCATTTTGGAGGAACTAGGACTGTTGTAAAGGTCCTACAATCAAGATTCTATTGGCCCACACTTTTCAAGGATGCACATAAATTCAGTAAGGCATGTGATAGGTGCCAAACGATGGGGAATATATCTCGAACACACGAAATGCCATTGAAAGGTATTATGGAGGTGGAACTCTTTGATGTATGGGGAATTGATTTCATGAGACCCTTCACATCATATTTTGGAGATCTCTACATCCTATTAGCTGTTGACTATGTGTCGAAATGGGTTGAAGGAATAGCTACACCGAAGAATGAATCCAAGACTATTCTGAAGTTCCTCCACAAGAGCATCTTTAAAAGATTTGGAACATCAAGAGCCATCATAAGTGATGAAGGAACCCATTTTGACAATAGGCTCATTGCTAAAGCATTGCAGAGGTATAGAGTACTCATGAGCACTGTGGGCGTATCGAACAACCTTTAGGACACCCTTGGGGATGTCTCCATTCAAGCTTGTCTATGGCAAGGCATGTCACGTTCTCGTTAAACTCGAACACAAAGCCTATTGGAAAATCAAGAAGCTCAATCTAGATGCTCGTCTAGCTGGGGAGAAAAGGCTTGTGAAGTTAAATGAGATGGCGAAATCCATGGCCCAAGCTTATGAGAATGCACGCCTCTATAAGGAGAAGACTAAGAAGTGGCATGACAAACATATTTTGCCACGACATTTCTTAGAAGGAAAAAAAGCCATTCTCTACAACTCTCGTCTTAAACTCTTCCCAGGCAGGCTGAAATCACGATGGTCCAGCCCTTTTATCATGCACAAGGTCTACCTCATGGTGCCTTAGATATTAAAAAGCTTGATGATGACACCGTATTCAAGGTAAATGGTCAGAAATTGAAGATCTACAATGGAGCCCCTATCATGCTAGACAAGGCCGCCATACTTCTCAATGATCCATAAGAGCTTGCACACCCTTCTCCTTTCTATTTTGATATAGAATTTTTTGTTTTAGTTGTTCATAAATAAATTTGTTTGTGCTTTTAAATCTTTTTTCCTTAATTTCTTGTGTTATTATATGCTTTTATGTTTTCTTTAATTGGTTTTGTCAAATCTACCCCCAGGATAGCAGGTGGTAGGCTAGGGTTTCTCACAAGGTTGGCGTAGCTTTCTAATTAGGATTAGCTTTTGTCCTTTTTCCACTAAGGGAATTCACAAAGGTAAACTTTTTCCTAAGTTTGGGGAACCAGCTTTAAAAAGGTAAAAAGGGAGGGATTTTATCCCCATTACAACTTTTAAAACCCTAGCTCATCATTACCATTCAATATTTTCTCCCATACTTTTTGCTTTTTATTAAAAGCCTGTCACATCTTCTCTCTTCCCCACAACTCAAAAACTGCCACCAAAAACCTTCTCTCTCCCATTACGTGTAGCAGTTACTCTACACTTAAACTCCCAATCACTTC
Organism: Hibiscus mutabilis; assembly: GCA_019671005.1. NCBI lineage: Eukaryota > Viridiplantae > Streptophyta > Magnoliopsida > Malvales > Malvaceae > Hibiscus > Hibiscus mutabilis. Next base: position 56,640,039 of record CM033715.1, read on the forward strand.
ATCTTCTTCCTTTTTAGTTTCTTAACCCCAACTTCCTCATCTCCTTTACCAAACCTATCCAAAACTTTTCCAAAACCCCTATCGTTCCAGAAATCCCTCCCTTACTTCAAAATCATGGTGCGATGGAAGAATGTCACTGGCTCTTCCAGTGGTTCGCAAGCTCCACCCACCATTGAAATTAGAAAAGTTTTGGGATGATGGTGCTAAAGAATGGTTGCAACAGATAAAGGACCGTAAGGTTTTCCCGGAGCAAGGCTTGAAGGTTCCCTTGGAAAGGGAATGAGGCTTTGATAAAGAAGTTATGGATATAATTGCTAAGCATGACGTCGGTTTAATATGTGGTCCAATTAATTTGAATCCACTAACTTGATAAAGCCCGTTCAATTAAAATCAATTTTCAAATAAGGTCACCAGGTTAAATTCATTTCAAGTTTTGACAATTTCCTTCGATTAAAAGCAACAAATATTTTGGTACCGATTTTCGGGCGTGATGGGGGTGCTAATCCTCCCCCACACATAACCAACTCTCAGACCCTTTCAAAATGAATTTTTGGTTTTGTGGTGTCTGGCCTACCTTATCCAAGTGGTCGGTGGCGACTCCAAGTCTTTATTATTTTCAAAATAGGACTTTTCAAAAGAAATCCCTTTAAAACAAAATTTAAATAGATTTTCTAGGAATGATTTGGGGGGTAACCCATAGCACCTAAACAACAATTATTTTTAAAAGATGAAAAGGTCACTATAGCTTGGCGACACCGTTGGGGACCGAATTTGTTTTTACAAAACAAAAAGAGAGTTAGGCCAAAAGAATATTTGTTGCTTTTAATGATGGAAATTTATTGGAATCTTAATTGAAATTAACAAGTTGATCCTTTCTTGAAAATGTGACTACGATTGTACGGGCTTTGATAATTGGTGGTCTTCGAATTAATTTTTCATTTAATTTCTAAGGAATCACCGACATGTGTTGCACCATATCATCAGGTTCTATACCCTAGGTCTGTCCCTTAAGTGGGAGTGAAATGCCACATACCCACGTGAGTAGCCCTCTACGGGTCAGTAATTCACTTCCAGAATCCACGCCTTTTGACACGTGAGTAGCCCTCCACGTCACTAGGTCGTTCTTTCCCTCAAACCAAAACCGATTCACAAGCTTGTAATGGGCCATAATTGGGGTTCTTGTTGCCTTAGTAGGTAATAAGATAGGTTCGGGTACCCTCAATTCGAACCCAAACCATGTATGAGAATCTTGGAAGCCTACCCCATTAGAGCTATATGGATAACCATAAAGAACTAGAATTTATGTGGTTAGTTTTGTTTCCTTATTTACTTGCCTTTTTCTTAATTCATTTGTGTTTATCTTTTCTCGCTTCTGTTTTATTGTTTATCTTAGAACTAACGCTTCTTTTTGTTTTATTCCTTTCCCTCTTTTACCTTTTTGTTTTGCATATCTTGTCATATCATGAAGAGCACATTGAGTTGGAAATAGTTTGAAGTAAAGACTAGATCAATAGGAGAATTGGATCATAGCAATGATGAAAAGAATTCCAATGTACAAATATGGTCGGAAGGGGAGAAACTATACGAGGGGTACAATATTGCCACCGGGTTCAGATCAGCCATGTCAGTCGTGACATTCATGAATACAAAGTTTAATGATGTATCTGAGTTAAGACCAGTTTGGAATAGTTGGGATCTTGAAAAGAGAAATACTTTCAAGAATGAGTATGGCGACATCGCATGTTTGCTAGATGTCCCGGTCGACCGATCGCTACTTCAAGCTTTGGTGGGGCTTCAGAACTCAGCTTATAGTTGATTCAAAATTGGTAACCTTGATTTGAGCCCTACAATCGAAGAATATCAAGAACTTATAAATTGTAAGAAGATCAATGAGAATCGGGTGTACTCTAACCCTAATAAGAACAAACATTTTCGAGGCAAGCTTGGTAGAATCTCATACACGTTGTTACTCGGGTAGAGCATCAAGTCACCACTTGGAACAAGAAAGAATATCTTAAGTGGGAGGGGATCCTAGCCTTATATTTCGTATATCTCGTGGGCTGAGTTCAATGGGACCTCTTTGCATTGTTGATCTATGGGTTGGTACTTTTTCCTTGAGCATTAGGGCTTATCGACTCGATGGTTTTGAACTTGTTTGATCGTCTGATTAGTGGGACCAATTCGGTACCCATAATTTTGGTTGAAGCTTTCCGATCATTGTGGTTTTGTAGAGAACGGTGGAGGTCTCTTCCAAGGATACTCACAGCTTTTGACCATTTGGTTCTACAGTCACTTTGGCCCGATGTGAATTTCTCAAGGCCTCTCTATGATGGCAAGCTCTCACCATTAGAAGAATTTTTGCCAAAAAGGGATTTGCCAACGCAAAGATCTGAAGAGGTTTGGCTAGATGTTCTCCAAAATTTAAGAGAGAAATACATAGTTTGAAGAGATCCTTGGTTATTCGCAAGAAATATCCTTTATAGATGTGGGGTACAATCTTGGGTACCACTACTTGGTCTTTGGGGGCATACAGCTTATGCACCTCTTATAGTTTTGAGACAGTATGGTTTGAAGCAATTCGTGCTAGCCACCAAAGGTTTAAACAAGTTCAACATGAATTATGAGAAAGAGAAAGGGTAAAAGACGACAGTATACAATTTTTCTTCAACTTGGAACAACGCAAGATGACTTAGGATCATGAATGCTTCATACATGATCACCCTTGAGTACGAAACGTGGCGATTCAGTCGTGTCTACGACAACATTCCCCAACTGAATCACGATGGAAGGAGAACGATAAAGGAGAGATTGGCCATGTTTCCTATCGAGGCTAAACTGGTGAGAAAGCAACTTGAAGAAGAGCAAAAGAGGTACCTCAAGCTCGAGGAGAAAGCCCACCAAGAAAGGTTCGACTTCGAATTAGACAAGATACGGTTTCAAGGAGTGATCAAAGGTCTATAAAGGAAAAATGATGAGTTGGAACTCAAGCTCAAGTTGGACAAGGAAGAGAATTAGAAACTTAAAAGGCTAAATAAGAGAGAAAGATTTGCAGAAGGAGGACCAAGCGATGGGTTAGAGCTCCGACTTAAGGAAGAGAAAGCAAGAGTCGATAACTACAAAAGGATGTATTACGAGCACAAGACCAAGTGCTCGCTTTAACCCAAGAAGTGAATAATCTACGAACCTCTGACTCAAGACAGATCGAGAGGGAACAACACCAAAATGAAGCCTTGAAAGATCAAGTGAAATGTTTGGAAAACTATCTTTTCAAGCATAAGGGTTCAACTAGCAATTTAAAAGTTAGTAACTCGAAAAATCAAGTTTTGATGGCACGTTTCGAAGAGTTGGAAACCAAGGTTCAACTACTCAAGGATCACATGGCAAGCCTTAGGGGAGCAATACAAATACACCCAATGCCGAGTTTGGAGCAACTAAACTTTGTCGCCTACACAATTTGGAGGCAAGATCAAGAGTTGGCGCAATGGATGACTCAGATGTAAGAGGTTACAGTTTCTAGCAGAAGATGCTACCGAGCTTCACGACTGTGTGGACGATGAATATGAAGAAAGAGAGAGGATTGTTTGGATTTTGAGGGAGATCATTGACCTTGATACTGTTTTAAAGACATATGTGTAGTTAGTTTTCTCTATTTATTGTAACAAAACAATGTTCCCATTAATGAAAGTCGTTTAACGATATATTTGCCAAACTAAGTGTGGCTCTTTGTATTCATGCGTAATACATTTATTTGCATTCTTTGTTTAATTGCTAATAATTAATTAAATAGCATTTTGTTTCTTTAGATTACAATTATTCCACATCCATACCGCACTTGTTTACGAACAAGGGAAATGGAGGAAGGTTTTGCCAAGTTGGACCCCGATCTACGTGGTCAAATGGAACAAGCCCAACAAGAATTAAGGGACACCACCATAAAGTCCCAGCAAGACATGATGAAGGATATATCCACTTATGCCCGGCTAAGATAAGAGCCGAGAGACAAGAGTACTGTCGAGAATCCTGCCCAAAACTCAGGGGATTGCCCTTGTGCCCGAATTTTCAAGAACGCCCTGCTTGTTGACCCTTTATTGAACCCTCTACAAGGGGCATCTTATTCTCATGTCAGTGCTGCCACTTAATCCCAACCAGGGGTGACATTCAGAAATCCTGAGAATATTGGGGACAACATCCCAGACTTTGATGAGTTGGAGAAACTCAACCAAATGAAGGCGGAGTTCAAAAAATATTTGGAGGATACTAGAAGGATTTATAAGAAAAGCTCCGGGTGAAGGAAGATGAGGATGGCTCCTATGAGTTGAACATTGGGGAACTCAGTTTGGTCCCAGACATGGAAATCCTATACAAATTTAAGACCCCAAATTTTGAAAAGTTTGACGGAACAAGGTGTCCCAATGCACACGTGGTCATGTTTTGTCGAAAGATGGTCGAGTTTACTTGTAATATCTCGAACCTTGGCCAATGAGGATATCTTTTGTACATTGTATTAAGTTGCAGCATCGTATTAAAATCCTTCAAGTTTATTATTCAATTGAGGACCTAATTAGATTAAAAGAGTCTTTAGTGGCCTTTTTTGAAGGACTAAATAGAACTTTAATAAAAGAAAAAGAGTTGCATGTTAAACCAATTTTTTAGTAGTGCTTGTACACATCGCTTTGGAATGTAATCTTGAGGGAGAGGGGTCCGGTGATTGGGATTCATTATCCAAAATGTTCATCCTCTTTCCTTGAGAATAAACCAGACATTGGAGAAAGAGAAAACTTAAGTTTCGCCATGGATATTAGGAAAAACAAGCTTATCAACTTATTATTTTGAGTACTACTCAGTTTAGGAGAAAGAAGGGCAAGTAATCACATTAATCTCTTGTGTTTAGAGTAAAGTGAGTAGGTTCATGAGTATGGATGCTTAAGTTAGAGAACATCCTCATGATGAATCTCCCATTCGAATAGCCTTATGTTCTATGTATGTGACTTTAATCTTTTTTCGATTCATGCTTAGGGAGGGTCGGATTGGTTCAACTCTATTGTAAGATTGTTGATTAAATTAGTATTGTGACATGCCATGTTAATAGGATCGATTTAGGACAGTCCATAATGAAATGGTTTGGGTATTGAGTTAAAAACAGGAGCTAAGAGTGATTATAAGAATTAAACTTGCTTAAGGACTAAATTACAAGAAACTGAAAAGGGTAGAGGTTGTTTAGTACTTTTACAGCAATGTATAGTCTTGTTCTTAAAATGAAGGAATCATGTATATCACAACTGCCCTGTTTTGGTATTTATAGGATCGAATGGATGCTGTCCCATGAGTAAACTGATTGCTTAGGAATTTAATTGAATTTGGATGACTAGTTTGCATGTATTGTTAAAATGTGAGGGCTATGTTGTATGTACCCTTGTTTATAGGACAATTTAGAAATGTCCATTGTGCATGAACAAATTTTATGGACTGCTTCTATGCATTTTAATTGCTTGAGTATGGACTTATGACAATATAGTACAAATACATGTAAAAGGTGGTCTAACAAGCATATAGGTACATCATGAATTATGTGATATATATATATATATATGTTTGTATAACATAGCTTGGGACAGTTCGATCGAGTGAATGTATGAATTAAGTTGTCTTAAGCTCTACATTATGATAAATGGTTTAAAATTTGTCAATTCATTTGTGAGGTGCATACAATTAATGGTCTTGAACATCTTATTAAACTTTATCTATATGAATCATTCGTTGATATCTTAGATTGGGTAAGTTTATTGATAAAACTCCAGTGTTTGGCAACAATATTGCCTATGTTTTGTAATATTTTGTGACGACTTGATAGACAAGTACTCTGCTTGCTTAGATCGAAAGCATGCTTAGGTTATAAGTTAGATTTGAAATTTGTTAGTTCAATGCTTCCTTGTATGAGTATCTTCTTGTGCCCTTCAGTCAAATGTTACATGGTGGATAAATGTTGTTTTGTATATAGTTTTGAATGTTTATCCCGGTTAACTTCTTGTCTTATAATTCTTGAATTGCGGTTACCTTGTATTCCGAACCATTCAATTTTTGGCTCGCATAATAACTTGGGTATCAAGTTAGCTAGTTGTAGCTTCCTACAACGCTTTTGACTTGGTTTACTACTAGGCCAAGTAGGGGGTGTTGCAATTTGGTAATCAGAGCTAAGGTTTAGTTGATCATAGGACTAAATCGGGTTACGTTGCATCATGGATTAGCTATGCAACCTAAGAGTTAAATGGATATGTACTTATAATTTGATAAAGCTCTTTTATGTGTTTAATCTTTTAGAATGTCTAAGACACGCCTAGGCGGGGACAACGAAAGCCCGGTTGGTTCCTCAACTAAAGGAGGAAGTGTGAGAATGAATCAAAGGCCATATGAGCCTCATCAGGCTGTGGAGCTTCAATAGGCTGCTGAGCCTCAACAAGAAGCCCCTGCAATTAATCTAGTTCAAAAGGAGTGTCTCCTTAGTATGAAGGAGATGTTTGACCAAATGATTACCTCTTTGAGGCAGAATCCTTAGATTGCTCCTATTCCTCCTATAGTAGTGCCAGCAAGAGCGTCGATTGATAAACTAGCTCAGCATCGAGTCTATACGTTCACAGGAGCTGATGATGAAAAATCGAAGGATGCCGAATATTGGTTAGAAGCCACCACCAGGATTCTAACCAAGCAGTTGCAATGTTCAGATGAACACAAACTTGAATGTGCCATAGCTCTCTTGGCTAACAAAGCTTTGAATTGGTGGGAAATGACAAAGCTTATTGCTCATGCCGACTCAATCACCTGGGAATTATTTCTTAAAGAATTTCGAAAGAAATACAAAAGTGAACAGTATCTTGCTAAATGTAGGAGGCGTTTCTTGTACCTGAAGCAAGGTAGTAGACCAGTTGATCAGTATGTCATTGAATTTCGCAAATACTGCAAATGCGGGGCCAAATTTATCAAGAAAGAAGAAGACAAATGCCGAATGTTCATTGATGGACTCAACGACGATTTGGGCTCGATGTTTACAGCCCTGGGGATTACTGATTTTCAAGATATGGTAAATCGAGTCATTGCTATAGAAGCAAAAATGAAAGCATCGGAGAAGAGGAAAGGAAATTATCCTCGAAATGATAAGAGGCAGAGGGATGATAACAAACCCTACTGGAAGTCTAAGAAGTTGAAGCACCAGGGAGGAAATTCCTCAAATTTTCACTCTTCCCCGAAGAGTAATGCTGCGCGTAATAAGTGCTACGCAATTGTGCAAGTATACACGTCGCAAGTTATAGTATAAAAGATACGTCTCCACATGGATTGGTACCACTTCAAGAATCTAGTCTGTTGCACTGTAAAAAGTAAAAGAAAACACAAGTAGAAGATTATAGGAGCTTTAACTAATAACTAATCTAGAAAGCAAATAAGTAAAAGGTGATGTAATTAAATGAGAGAGATAGGCCAGGTTATCGTGAGTTGAGGTGTGATAGCCGATTGGATCGTCTTGGTAAAAGAGTGCAAGGGCAACTCAGTTGTCGTGGCAACTTGCACAACGGGGTTGCCTTGGCAACTAATCGATGGTTGCCTGGGCGACTAGTTGGGCAACTACTTGGGCATCTGGGCAGCAACCTTCAAGGTTTGACAAAGCGTTCTTCAATGGTTTCTTCTTATCCCTAAGTCGAAACTCTAGCTACTTGTGCATGCCTTGATAATACATCCCTGCGTGAATCAAGGGTGAACAACAACCAATCTTGCGCTCCTCTTAGTCGTTGAAATCCTTAACTTATTCCTAATCCGGATTAATCTTCACCATTAATATATTGAATAAAGATCATATTCATTTGTTTCTTGAATCTAACTCTCCCGATATTAGATAAATAGATGAAGTTACGAGATCCTCTCCCAATTCACTCGCAAACAAGAATAAGAACCAAGAATGAATAAACCTTGAATAGAAAAGTGCAAACTCTTATTACCTAAACAAAATCCAATAGTTTCTCACAACCACAAGACACAATAACCTTAGCCAAATAGATTTAGTTCATGGCTAGGTTCCAAAGAAACACAAGATAAAGAATCCCTAGCATGAACCTAATTGAACAAGAAAGAAAAAGATGAAGAATGGATGGAGCTTTGTCGAAATCCTCCTTGCCCTTGATGTTGTCGAAAATTCTCTCTCCCTTTGGAGTTGACGGCATGGCCTCTAATTTATAGGGCTAGGTCAAAGTCCTTCTTTGAGGAGGAAGTTAAGTTGGAATTAAATTATCTTTAAAGAATATAATTCTTTATTATAATTATATTCCTTCTAGAACTTCTCCTATCTTGGAATTTAATTCTTCTTTAACCTCTTCATGGAAATCAAATTCCTTTGGGATTTAACTTTGCTCCACGTCATCTTGGGCTTGTCTAGTTATCAATTTTGACTACCATATCACCTTATTCTTTGTCGACAATTGCCCTGGCAACTGGCTCGGCGTCTCCTTCATACATTGCCTTGGCAACTAGCTCGGCATCTCCTTCATGCATTGCCCTGGCAACTAGCTCTAGCCTTGCTTTGGCAAGTGATCTTGCACAAAACACACCAAAGCAGCATCTTTTCCCACTAAAACAACCAAGTTATGCAATCAAGCTCAACGATGGAAAGAAACATGGATTAATGCATGAATGACTAATTATGTAACTAATATGAGCCTAAGTCTAACAATAATATGAGTAAAAAGGGTAAGAAAAACAATACTTTTGAACACTTATCACACCCCCAAACTCGAACTATTGCTTGTCCTCAAGCAATGCAAACTAATAATTATCTGCCAAGACTTCAATTTTCACAAACTTAGCTTTGAACTTGATTTCAATTCTCAGAACCAGGGCACAAAGTATGATTGGCTTTTCATTTTTCGAAAAACTTAGGAGTTACTCAGAATCAAACTATAATGCTTGTGAGTGTGTGCGGAGTTGTGTGCAAGTTGATTTTTCGGATTCTATGCAAACAAAAGGTTTTCAAATTACTTCATTGGGTTCTTTAACATGTCTTAACTAGAGCCAGTTTTGGGCACCTCTAGTATTTTTTTTTAGTTTTCTTAAGTTAATTAATTTATTCGACTAGAGCCGGTTTCGGGCACCTTTAGCGATCAATTTTTAGCACATACTATAGCCGATTTCGGGCACCTCTATCGATCCATTTTTTTAGCACATGCTAGAGCCAATTTCGGGCACCTCTAGCATTCATCAAATTTTTATTCTAATCCCCCGATTTTTTTAATTATCAACCTAAGTTCCCTAGAATTCCTTAAATCAATCAAACCACAACAGTGTTTCATCAAATTTAGCATCATAGTAAAATTCTAAGTTTTTCCATGGTTATCCTAGAATAAAAATTCTATCAATTAAGTGCATTGGCAAAGTCATCATCGGATATTCATCAAATATAGGCATTCTTGTCCCAACTAAAGGCATGGTAAGCAATTTATGTATCCTAAATGCAATACTTAAGATGAATGCAACTAAACATGGTAACTACTAATAACAATCCCCCCCAAACTCGAGTAAGGCATTATCCTCAATGCATGCATTAAAGAAAAATAAAAATAATGAAAAATAAAATGCAAACGAGGACTTACTCCGAGAGTTCGTCGTCATGAATGATTAGTTTCCTTTTGGTCGGTGTCTTGATTCTCTTGCTTGAACGCGATGGTTGTTTCCTTGTTGCCAATGGTGGAATCGATCCTCGTATAGGGTTGTCCTTATCGTCATCTTCATCAATGTCATTGGCTTTTCGCTTGGAGGATTCAATTGGTGCGGTCTTTGTTGGTTCAATGGATGACTCATCCGAATCTGAAAAACCAGACAATGATTCTGTACGAGTTGATTCGGGCATAGGTTCTTTACCTTTCCTTTTGCAGTGGTTGCAGTGATGTTTTTAGATTTAGTTGCCGTGGCATCTTTAGGGTTGGTTGTCGTGGCGACTGCTTCATTCGTTGTCAGGGCAAGATCTTGGCAGGAAAGATTGGGAACGACACGCGGCTGTTCGGGTACTTTTCTAGGATGACTTGTGTGATGGCATTATTGTGCTTCTTCATGTACCGCATGAACATTAGTTGTCGGTCTTCAATTTTCCTTACATGGCTCGCCAATGGTTGCAAGAGTGCTTCAAAGTGTCCCGGGGTTGATGGCCGAGTTGCCCGGGCGTTAGGTACTTGGGCATTAAGGATTGTCGGGGCGGCAGGAGTTGCTGCGGTAAATGGAGGCCTTGAGGATTTTTCCGGTGCCTCTCCCATTAACTTTCGGATTTGTGCTTGATTCCAACCGGACTTTGGTAGGGCCTTTTCGTTGGTGGACTCACTTGGGACATGCATCTCCTTGCAAAGATTAAAAATTAAGCAAGGGAAGAAAAGAGAACCCTTATCTTTTGATCTATATACAAAAATCTCATCACAAATAATTTTTCCAATGTTAATGATGCGATTATGCAAAATAGAATGTATGAGCAAAAGACGAGGTATATCAACGGTAGTATTGTGTGTGGTGGGCATTAAAGAAGTTTTAACAAACTTATTCCATAGTTTTGCCTCGGGTTTAAGCCGAAGACAATTTAACATGCCCTTGTATTTACCGTCGTTCCAATGAGTTCCCGGATGAGTGAGTTCTTGAAGCACCCTGTCGAGTTGCTTGGGCGTGATTTGATCAACAAAGGCTTGATGCTCATCCTTCTCAATGTAAAGCCCGTAAAAGGTGTTGATGTTTTCAGGGCTTATGAGTATGGCCTTGTCACGAACAAAAACACAAGGATTATCCGGGTTAGGTGAGTGAGCATAGAATTCTCTTACCCATGAGATGTTACCCAGTTCCGATTGATGGCAAAAGATTTGCCACTTTTGATGTGCAATCCTCTCGAAGATGAATGGTTCAAGGCCGAAATCTTGATGAGAGTTGGAGTATTCAAAGCCTTGTTCTTCGTAAATCTTCCAGCTTTCAAACTTGGAGTGAAATCTTTCTTGAAGCACCGGTGTAGCAAACTTCTTGTATCTTGGTTCTTTGGAGGAACTTGGATGAACCAAAAATTTAATTTTGGATGCCATGAATGATATTGGTTGTGAGTTTTGTAAAAACAAAGAAAATAAAAGAAACTAAAGAGTTGCAAGATGAAAAGTAGGAAATGGTTTCTTGGGAGTTAAGGGTGATGGGTTATATAGAAAAGATAGGTAGTAAATATGGTGGGTGGGATTAATTTTGGATAGAAAATAAATGGGGTTTCAGTTTAGGGGAAGGGTGATGGCATTGAGGTTTAATTAGGGTAAGTTGGAGGCTTTATATAAGCCTTAGATTCAGCCCATTAATTTCCTTGTTGAAGATGTTTTCCTTCTTGGATCAAAATTCCTCTTTATCTTGAACTCTTTTCCTACAATTCAAAGACAAATCAAATAAGGATTAAAATTAAAGATAAACTAATAAAAGAAAATAAATAAAGATGTGTAAAGGGATTCTTAAAAAAAAAGAAAATATATCCTAAAAAATATAATAATAATCGGAAAAAAAAATTAGTTCAAAAAAAATAAAAAAAATAAAAATATCGAAAGAAGAGCATGCTCATGGATCTCCTAAGTTGAACACTTCCTTGTTACGTTCCACATGGGCACCATTGTAGTGCTTTAATCTTTGTCCATTAACTTTGAATTCATGTTTGTCAGTGATGGACTTGATTATCACGGCACTATGGGAGAATGGTTTGACAACTTCGAATGGTCCCGACCATCTTGATTTCATCTTTCCCGGGAAAGGTTTTATCCGAGAATTGAATAAGAGAACTAGTTGCCCTGGCGTGAACTGCCGCGGTAATAGTTTCTTGTCATGCCATTACTTTGTTTTCTCCTTGTAGATTCGTGCATTGTTATAGGCGAGTGCATGAAATTCTTCTATCTCGTTGAGGTCCAACAAACGCTTTTGTCCGGCACTTTCCCAATCCATATTCATGGTCTTGATTGCCCAATATGCCGTGTGTTCGATTTCCACCGGTAGATGGCATGTTTTGTTATAGACAAGTCGGAAGGGGGACATACCTAAGGGTGTTTTGAATGCAGTGCGATATGCCCAAAGTGCGTCATCTAGTCTTAATGACCAATCCTTCCTAGAGGGATTTACAACTTTCTCGAGTATACCCTTCAATTCCGGTCGGAAATTTTTGCTTGCCCGTTGGTTTGTAGGTGATATGCCTTGGCAATCTTGTGTGATACGCTGAAGCGTTGCAACATCTTGGCAATAAGTCTGTTGTAAAAATGCTTGCCTTCGTCACTGATAATTGCTCTCGGCATCCCAAACCGTGTAAATATGTTTTTCTGCAAGAATCGTTGCACGGTCTTGGAATCGTTGTAGGGAACTGCAGCTGCCTCAACCCATTTAGAAACGTAGTCAAGGACAAGTAGAATGTAGAGGTTGTCGAATGAAGATGGGAAAGGTCCCATAAAATCGATCCCCCATACATCGAACAATTCCACCTCGATGATGTTTTGGAGCGGCATCTCATGTCGTCTAGAGATATTGCCCGTCCTCTGGCAACGATCACATTGCTTGTAAAAGCCCTGGTCATCTTTGTACAATGTTGGCCAATACAAACCAGATTGCAACACTTTGGCCGCGGTACGAGTTCCTCCAAAATGTCCTCCATAGGGTGAAGAATGCCATTGCCGGAGTATATTCTGCTGCTCTTCTTCAGGGACACATCGGCGTATAACCTAATCTGCACATTGTTTAAACAAAAGAGGCTCGTCCCAAAAGTAATGCTTAGCATCATGGCGAAACCGCTTCTTCCCTTGGTGAGTAAGGCAATAAGGTAAAATACCACAAACAAGGAAATTAACTAAATCCGCGTACCAGGGTATTGCCGAGGCATGTGCTACCGTGGTGTATGCTCCCAAAATTACCGAGGCATATGCATCTAGGGTTGCCGAGGCATGCGCGTCAAGGGCTGCTGCGACATCGAGAGTTGCCGAGGCGTGCGCGTCCATGGTTGCTGAGGCATGTGCATCCATGGTTGCCGAGGCGACAAGGGTTGCCGAGGCGTGCGCGTCAAGGGCTGCTGCGGCGTCGAGAGTTGTCGAGGTGTGCGCATCCATGGTTGCCAAGGCATGCGCGTCCATGGTTGCCGAGGTATGCGCGTCAAGGGCTACTGCGGTGTCGAGGGTTACCGAGGCGTGTACGTCAAGGGTTGCTGCAGCATCGAGAGTTGCCGAGGCCTGCACGTCCATGATTACCGAGTTAACTAAAAGTTGCTCATCCGGGAATGCATCGCATATCTCTAGATTCGCGTCCTCCTCCCTATTGCTTTCTAAACGTGATAAGTGATCGGCCACTTGATTTTCTGTTCCTTTCCTGTCCTTAATTTCAATATCAAATTCTTGTAAAAGTAATATCCAACGAATTAAACGAGGTTTGGCATCATTTTTAGGAAATATATATTTGATTACCGAATGGTCCGTATGAACTCTGTACCAATCAAATAGGATCAGAACTTGTCAAATGCGAAAACTACAGCTAGTATCTCTTTCTCCGTTGTTGTGTAATTCATTTGAGCACTATTAAGAGTTTTACTAGCGTAGTATATCACATGAAAGGTCTTACCTGTGCGTTGGCCTATGACTTCTCCTACCGCAAAATCACTTGCATCACACATGAGCTCAAAAGGTAGCGTCCAATCTGGTGGAACAACAATGGGTGCTAAGGTAAGCTTTTCCTTTAGGGTTTCGAATGCTTGGGCGCAAGAATCATCAAAATTGAAGACTTTATCCTGTTCAAGCAAATTGCACAAGGGTTTAGTGATTTTAGAAAAATTATGAATGAACCTCCTATAAAAACCTGCATGTCCAAGAAAGCTTCGAATTCCTTTAACCGAACTTGGTGGGGGTAATCTCTCGATCACATCCACCTTGGCTTTGTCTACTTCAATTCCCTTGGATGAAATCTTGTGGCCGAGCACTATTCTTTCATCTACCATAAAATGGCACTTCTCCCAATTGAGGACTAAATCAGTTTCTTCACATCTTGTCAACGCCTTCTCTAAATTGCCGAGGCAGCTATCGAAGTCATTACCGAAAATAGAAAAATCATCCATGAAGATCTCAAGGAAGTCTTCGACCATGTCTGAAAAGAGTGCCATCATGCATCTTTGGAAGGTTGCCGGGGCGTTACATAATCCGAACGACATCCTTTAGAAAGCATAAGTACCGTATGGGCATGTGAAGGTTGTCTTTTCTTGATCTTCTAGTGCTATGGCAATTTGATTGTAACCTGAATAACCATCAAGAAAACAATAAAAGGGTTTACCTGCAAGACAATCAAGCATTTGATCAATAAAGGGCAATGGGAAGTGATCTTTCCTAGTGGCTTTGTTTCGCTTTCGATAATCCATACAAACTCTCGAACCGGTCACAGTCCTGGTTGGAATGAGTTCATTGTTTTCGTTACTTACCACTGTTATACCTCCCTTTTTTGGTACACATTGTACCAGACTTACCCATGTACTATCAGATATAGGGTATATAATGTCGGTGTCAAGCCACTTGATGATTTCTTTCATTACAACCCCTTTCATGGCATGATTCAATCCCCTCTGGGCCTCAATTGAAGGTTTGTGATCATCTTCCAACAAAATCTTTTGCATGCACACTGCCGGGCTAATTCCCTTCAAGTCGACAATTGTCCACCCTATTGCCTTCTTGTGTAGCATCAACATTTTGATCAGCTTCTTTTCCTGCTCAGGCTGTAACTTAGAAGAAATAATTACATGTAATGTATTACCGGTTCCTAAGTATGCATATTTTAGTTGCTCTGGCAACTGTTTTAACTCAAGAATCGGTGGTTGTTCAATAGAGGGCTTTTCGAGCTTACCTTCCTTACCTGAGTAATCTAGTGGTTCAAAGTATGTACCTGGTCGATTGACTAGCCAATTTGCCTCTTCTTGTTGTTCCTCATTGACCGGTTCTTCATACTCCTCAAGTTCCCCTTGATCGGTAATGTAGTTGCCAAGGCAACTAAATTCCTCGTTGAAGTTAAACTCTTCCGTGGCATGAAGAAGTTGGCATTCTTCTGGATCATCGGTATGCCTTAGTGTTTGGAACACATTTAGTTTAACTTGATGGTCATTCACCCTCATTATGAGTTCTCCCTTTTCAACATCGATCAAGGTTCTCCCTGTTGCTAGGAATGGTCTCCCAAGAATGATAGGTGCATGCTCATATGCTTCACAATCCAAAACAATAAAGTCAGCGGGAAAAATAAATTTATCAACTTTTACCAGTATGTCTTCGATTTTCCCTTTGGATGCACATAGGATCTGTTGGCTAGCTGTAGCATAACTGTTGTAGGTCTTGCCTTCCCGATTCCTAGTTTCTAGAAAACCGATTTAGGCATCAAGTTTATGCTAGCCCCAAGGTCGCACAATGCCTTCCTGACATTGTGGTTTCCAATGGAACATGGTATTGTGAAACTTTCGGGTTCCTTCAACTTAGGTGGCATACGATTGTGCAACACGGCCACGCATCCCTCTGTTGCGGCAACTGTTTCAAGCTCTCATAGCCTTGTTCTCTTGGACACAATGTCTTTAAGAAACTTGGCATAGTTCGGCATTTGTTCAATTGCTTCCACCAATGGTAAGTTGATGTGGACTTGCTTTAGGATATCAAGAAATTCTTAATTTGATATTCTTGATTTTGCCGCTTCAACCTTTGTGGAAATGGTGGTGGAAGTCGGATATCTTTGATCCTTTCATTGGTTTGGAACCTGATGGACGGCATTGCCGAGACAACTGGAGTTGCCGAGGCATTATCAACTGGGGTTGCCAAGGCATGTTTATTGCAAGTTGTCGAGGCATCCTTATCGTCGGTTGCCGAGGCATGCTTATTGCCGGTTGCTGCGGCAATTCCTGGTTCAGCATCTGAGGCTTTGCCGCTAGGTTCGTCTTGATCTTTTTGTGGAGTTTTGTTTGATGAGCGGGCTTGACCCTCTTTAAGTTGTTGGCCACTTCTAGTGGTGATCACCTTACATTGCTCATGGCTAGTTCCTCTTGCGACTTCAGTATCGCTAGGTAAACCTCCTTGCGGTCTAGTATTCAGGTTTTGAGCAAATTGTCCAACTTGATTTTCCAATGATTTGATTGCCGCCTCTTGGTTTTGCAATATCATCTCGGTCCTGTTAATAAAAGAACCAGTTCTTTTTATGAAGTTACTATTCTCAGCCATATAAGATTCATTTTTCATCATAAAAGCATTTAGAGAATTTTCCAAAGAACTAGATGTTGTCGGTTGTTGCTGCGGCAACTGTTACCGTGGTATATTCTGCTGGAATCCCGATGCTTGTGCATTCTGATTGTTCTGGTTTAGAGCATTGTTGGGATTACTCCATGAAAAATTCGGGTGCTTCTTCCAAGCAGGACTGTATGTATTGGACATCACATTGTTGTTCCGGTTGTAATTCCCGACATAGAATCTAGATTCCAGATTCTACATACATTCAGAAGAATCATGGTTACCACCACATAACTCACAAAAAGAATCCATTACCTTGACCTCATGTGTGTTGTTTGGTTTCTGCATGTTCTGGACCATCTTGGTTAAAGTGGCCAATTGTGCCGAAATTGAGTCTGATGATCCTAGTTCATGTATTCTGGCTTGGCGTCTAACTCCTCCTCTTCTAGTAGAGGGGAATTGATAATCATTCTTGGAAAGCCTGTTTAGAATTTGCATTGCTTCCTCCGGTGACTTATCTAGGAGTATGCCGTTTGCCGAGGCGTCTAGCATCATCCTTGTTGGTGTATCCACGACGTTGTAAAACATTGTTACTTGCGTCCACACCGGGAATCCATGTAGGGGGCATTTGTGTAGAAGTTCTCTATATCGCTCCCAAGCCTCGTACATGGATTCATCATCTGCCTACCGAAAAGAAGTAATGTCGTTACGAAGCTTATCGTCAAATTTGTAGAATTAAACCGAGCAAGAAAATCACGACAAAAATCGGTCCAAGATCCTATTGATCCGGCAGGAATGCTATTCAACCACGCTTTTATCCCTATCCCTCAGTGAATAGGGGAATAATCTTAATCGTAAAACATCGGGGGTGACTTCGTGTATTTTGAACGAGTTGCAAATCTCGAGGAAAGATTTAAGATGTTGTCGTGCATCTTTAGTTGCTGAGCCGCCAAATTGACCAATTGTGTTGATCATATTAAACATCACCGGTTTCAACTCAAAGTGGTCGGCTTCAATTTCAGGTGCGACAACTCCTGGATTAAGTCCATCAAGATCTTCTTCAAGATAGTATCGAATAGTTCTGTTTCGTGAAAGAATCACTCCTCCTCCTGCTGGAACATCTTGATTCATATTGACGTCTTGATTAGCCATTGCTACTCTTAACCTTCATCTAAGTCTTTGCAAGGTTCGTTCGATTTCTGGATCAAAGGGATATTCTGGTGTAATCAGTCTAGCCCTGGTCATATACCAATGCAAAACCAAAGTTTGTTAGCCCTTTGAATCTTAAACAAGAAAAGTAAAAAGAAAGTGCAAGAAAATAAAAACAATGTCGCTATTGCCAATCCCCGGCAACGGCGCCAAAAACTTGTTGCGCGTAATAAGTTCTACGCAATTGTGCAAATATACACGTCGCAAGTTATAGTATAAAAGATATCGTCTCCACAGGGATTGGTGCCACTTCAAGAATCTAGTCTGTTGCACTGTAAAAAGTAAAATAAAACACAAGTAGATGATTATAGGAGCTTTAACTAATAACTAATCTAGAAAGCAAATAAGTAAAAGGCGATGTAATTAAATGAGAGAGATAGGCCAGGTTATCGTGAGTTGAGGTGTGATAGCCGATTTGATCGTCTTGGTAAAAGAGTGCAAGGGAAACTCAGTTGCCGTGGCAACTTGTACAACGGGGTTGCCTTGGCAACTAATCGATGTTTTCCTGGGCGACTAGTTGGGCAACTACTTGGGCGTCTGGGCAGCAACCTTCAAGGTTCAGTAGAGCGTTCTTCAATGGTTTCTTCTTATCCCTAAGTCGAAACTTTAGCTACTTGTGCATGCCTTGATAATACATCCCTGCATGAATCAAGGGTGAACAACAACCAATCTTGCGCTCCTCTTAGCTGTTGAAATCCTTAACTTATTCCTAAGCCGGATTAATCTTCACCATCAATAGATTGAATAAATATCATATTCATTCGTTTCTTGAATCTAACTCTCTCGATATTAGATAAATAGATGAAGTTACGAGATCCTCTCCTAATTCACTCGCAAACAAGAATAAGAACCAAGAATGAATAAACCTTGAATAGAAAAGTGCAAACTCTTATTACCTAAACAAAATCCAATAGTTTCTCACAACCACAAGACATAATAACCTTAGCCAAATAGATTTAGTTCATGGCTAGGTTCCAAAGAAACACAAGATAAAGAATCCCTAGCATGAGCCTAATTGAACAAGAAAGGAAAAGATGAAGAATGGATAGAGCTTTGTCGAAATCCTCCTTGCCCTTGATGTTGTCGAAAATTCTCTCTCCCTTAGGAGTTGACGGCATGGCCTCTAATTTATAGGGCTAGGTCAAGGTCCTTCTTTGAGGAGGAAGTTAAGTTGGAATTAAATTATCTTTAAAGAATATAATTCTTTATTATAATTATATTCCTTATAGAACTTCTCCTATCTTCTTGGAATTTAATTCTTCTTTAACCTATTCATGGAAATCAAACTCCTTTGGGACTTAGCTTTGCTCCATGTCATCTTGGGCTTGTCTAGTCATCAATTTCGACTACCATATCACCTTATTCTTTGTCGACAATTTCCCTGGCAACTGGCTCGGCGTCTCCTTCATGTATTGCCCTGGCAACTAGCTCAGCATCTCCTTCATGCATTGCCCTGGCAACTAGCTCTAGCCTTGCTTTTGGCAAGTGATCCTATACAAAACACACCAAAGAAGCATATTTTCCCACAAAAACAACCAAGTTATGCAATCAAGCTCAATGATGGAAGGAAACATGGATTAATGCATGAATGACTAATTATGTAACTAATATGAGCGTAAATCTAACAATAATATGAGTAAAAAGGGTAAGAAAAATAGTACTTTTGAACACTTATCAAGTAACTTCATACTTAAACCTCAGATGGTGATTAAAACCTCTGCACCTTCTGTATCGGTAAATAGCACTAAAATATAGGCAAGGAGTCGCAAATACCTATTTGCAACTTCTGTGAGAAAAAGCACCCGAGTGAATGTAAAAGGCAAGCCAATGTCTGCTTTTTGTGTGAAGGAACAGATCACTACATCAAGGACTGTCCTCAAAATCCCAATAGACTACTGACTCATGTCTTAAAGAATCCTAGTCCTGTTCAGTCACCTAGAGGAAATGGACCCAAACAAGCTCAATCTAGAAACTATGGGAGAAACTAGGGTCAGGCCTCCTTTGTTACTCATCAAGAATCAGGGGCACCTGCTCGAGTATACCATGTTTGAGGCTGTGAAGAGGAAGTCTCCCCCGATGTCATAGCAGGTACAGTCGAATTGTTTAACAATCATGTCTATGCTTTATTTGATTCGGGTTCAACTCATTCCTTTATATGTCTTTCCTTAATTGAAAATCTTAATTTGACTCCCGAAACCACCAATTGTGATCTTATAGCCTCAAATCCTTTAGGAGATAAGGATGTTATAAATCAAATTTCTAAGAATTGCCCCCTGTTCATCCAAGGCATACCCTTTCCTTCCAATATGTTAACCCTACCCTTTGATGAATTTGACTTCATTCTAGGATTAGATTGGTTAGGTATGCATCAGGCTTGGATAGATTGTAAAAAGAAAAGACTTTTCCTTCGTGGTTTGGGAAAAGAATCCATACCTTTGTTAGAAAGAAAACCTCAAATATTGAATCATGCTTTTGCTACCATAACTAAAGTCATCAAGACTCAGTCTACCCTTGAATCTATGCTGACCATATCTGAATTTCCTAATGTGTTTCCCGAGGAACTTTCGGGGCTACCTCCCACTCGAGAAGTCGAATTTGGGATCAAAATTCAACCATGAGCCACTCCAATTTCTATTACCCCATATCGAATGGCCCCAGTTGAATTTAAAGAGCTCAAGAAGCAATTACAAGATCTGCAAGACAAAAGGTTTCATCCGGCCAAGCTACTAGCCCTGGGGGGCCCCGGTGCTATTTGTAAAGAAGAAGGATAGGTCGATAAGGAACTGCATTGATTATCGGTAGATGAATCAACTTTCTATCAAAAACAAGTACCCGTTGTCGAGAATTAAAGATTTGTTTGACCAACTTATGGATGCTACCGTGTTTTCTAAGATCGACCTTCGATCAAGTTATTATCAATTGAAAGTGAAGGAATCCGACGTACCGAAGATAGCACTCCAAACTCGATACGATCACTACGAATTCCTTGTGATGTCATTCAGCTTAACCAATGCCCCTGCTGCATTCATGGATTTAATGAACCGAGTTTTCAAACCGTTCTTGGATAAATTTTTGGTAGTCTTCACAAATGACACCTAGTCTACTCTAAGGACCAGGAAAATCATTCAAAACACCTTCGAATAGTTATACAAACTCTTCGAGAAAATCAACAGTACGCCAAGTTCTCTAAGTGCAAATTCTGGCTACCGGAGGTATCCTTTCTGGGACACATCATATCTGCCATAGGTATAAAAAATGATCCAAAGAAAATTCAGTCTGTAGTCGAATGGAGACCTCCGAGGAATGTTGGTGAGGTCTGAAGTTTCCTGGGATTAGTCGGTTATTATAAAAGGTTTGTTAAAGGATTTTCTATCCTGGTTGCTCCTTTAACCAAACTCCCTAGAAAGGATGTACATTCGTGTGGTCAGAGGACCATCAACGAAGTTTTGATCAGTTGAAGTAAGTTCTTATGCAAGCCCCTGTGTTGGTACAACCGGAGTCTGGAAAAGATTTCACAGTGTTTAGTGATGCATCACATCTGGGTTTCGTGTGTGTTCTTATGCAAGAAGGGAAGGTTGTAGCTTACGCTTCCCGACAGTTGAAGCCTCATAAACTAAACTATCTGACTCACGATTTGGAGTTAGCTATTGTGGTTTTTGCTCTAAAGATCTGGAGACACTACTTATTTGGAGAAAGATGTTATATTTTTACTAACCATAAAAGCTTGAAGTACCTCCTAACCGAGCGAGAGCTGAATCTTAGACAAAGGAGGTGGATGGAACTACTCAAAGACTACGACCTAGTCATTGATTACCACCCGAGAAAGGCGAACGTGGTGGTTGATGCACTCAGTCGTCAGCGTTCGATTGGTAAGACTCTGAACGGATTATACCTAAATCCTTCATATCTAAATCTTAATCTTTGTTATCTAAGTTACGTTCCTTTTATTATAGCCCCGACTACAATCAATGCACACCTTAAGCTGCAAAAGAATCGAAAGCTCCTATCCGAACTTTAGGTTCAATCTAAAATAATCTCGAGGATTAAGTCTCTACAACAATCGAACCTTGAACTTTAAAAAATCCTACACAAGCTTGACACCGAACCTAATCCAGATTTCTCTTTGAAATCCAATGTATTACTCTATTTCCGAAACAGAGTTTATGTACCCAGAGATTAAGCCTTAAGGAGAGAAATACTTCAAGAAACTCATTCTAGCCCCTTTTCGATTAATCCGGGATCAGTTAAGATGTATAAAGACTTGAAGGAGTTGTATTGGTGGCTGGGAATGAAGTCAGCCCTTTTCGATTACTCTATTCTAACCCCTCGTTTTACTACAAGGTTCTAGATTTCATTACAAGAAGCTTTGGGAACCAAGACAAACCTTAGCACGACATTCCACCCTCAATCAGACGGCCAATTCGAAAGAGTGATCCAAATTCTAGAAGATATGCTTAGGGATTGTATACTAGAGTTTGGTAAGAACTGGGAGAAAATCCTACCTCTAGATGAATTCGTTTACAACAATAGCTATCAAACCTCTATTCAAATGGCCCCTTTTGAAGCCCTATACGGAATGAGATGTAGAACTCCCCTATGCTTGTCCGAGTTGGGTGAGAACAAGGCCTTAGGACCCGAATTGCTCAGAGAAACAGAGGAACAAGTGCATACCTTTCTTAACTAACTAAAAGAAGCCTTCGATAGGCAAAAGGCCTATGCTGACCTAAAGGGAAAGGGATATTCAGTATGTCGTGGGAGATCGGGTATTCCTAAAGGTGTCTCTGTGGAAAAAGATATTCAGGTTCGAGAAAAAGGGAAAACTCAGTCCCCATTTTATTGGACCATTTGAGATTTTAGAGAGAATTGGTCTGGTGGCTTATCACCTAACTTTTCCAAAAGAATTTGATAGAATCCATAACGTATTCCATGTATCCATGCTAAGAAAATACCGTTCTGACCCTCTCATGTGTTAGAACAGGAAGAAGTAGAACTCAAGCCGGATTTAACTTACGATGAAGAACCAATCTAGATTCTGGATAGAGAAGTTAAATGGCTCCCTAATAAAGTAGTTCATTTAGTCAAAGTAGTTTGAAGAAATCATAGAAGTGAAGAAGCTACCTGGAAGCCCGAATCAGATATGAGAAGGCAACACCCACACCTTCTTCCCTTAGGTAAATTTGAGGACGAATTCCTTTAAGGGAGAAGGAATTGTAATATCCCGAACCTTGGCCTAGGAGGATATCTGTTGAACATTGTATTAAGTTGCAGCATCGTATTAAAATCCTTCAAGTTTATTATTTAATTGAGGACCTAATTAGATTAAAAAAGTCTTTAGTGGCCGTTTTCGAAGGATTAAATAGAACTCTAATAAAAGAAAAAGAGTTGCATGTTAAACCAATTCCTTAGTAATGCTTGTATAATGGCGTTTTGGAATGTAATCTTGAGGGAGAGGTTTCTAGTGATTGGGATTTCATTATCCAAAATGTTCATTATCTTCCCTTGATAATAAACTAGACATTGGAGAGAGAGAAAACTCATGCTTGGCCATGGATATTAGGAGAAACAAGCTTATCAACTCAGTTTGGGAGAAAGAAGGGTAAGTAATCACATTAATCTCTTGTGTTTAGAGTAAAGTGAGTAGGTTCATGAGTATGGGTGCTTAAGTTAGAGAACATCCTCACGGTGAATCTCCCATTCGAATAGCCTTATGTTCTATGTATTTGAATTTAATCTTTGTTTGATTCATGCTTAGGGAGTGTCGAATTGGTTCAACTCTATTGTAAGCTTGTTGATTAAATTAGTTTTGTGACATGCCATGTTAATAGGATCGATTTAGGATAGTTCTTAATGAAATGGTTTGGGTATTGAGTTAAAAACATGATCTAATAGATTATAAGAATTAAACTTGCTTAAGGACTACTTTACAAGAAACTAAAAAGGGTAGAGGTTGTTTAGTACTTTTACAACAATGTATAGTCTTGCTCTTAAAATGAACAAATCATGTATATAACAACTGCCCTATTTTGGTATTTATAGGATCGAATTGATGCTATCCCATAAGTAAACTGATTGCTTAGGAATTTAATTGAACCTGGATGACTAGTTTGCATGTATTGTTAAAATGTGAGGGTTGTGTTGTATGTACCCTTGTTTATAGGACAATTTTGAAATGTCCATTGTGCATGAACATATTTTATGGACTGTTTTTATGCATTTTAATTGCTTTAGTATGGACTTTTGAGAAAATAGTATAAATACATGTAAAGGTGGTCCAATAAGCATATAGGTACATCGTGAATTAAGTGATATATATATATATATATGTTTGTATAACACAACTTGGGACAGTTCGATCGAGTGAATGTATGAATTGGAGTTTAATTGGCTAAATCGGTGATTGAGTAATAAATTGAGTCCTATTGTATGGTTACATTTTTCAAGACAAAAATGAGGGTGACCAAATTGGTGAAAAGCTTAAGTGTATCATGATAGGAGAACGAGAGTAGCTCAGATCATTCTGTGAGTGTGGTTTACAGACTCAGGATAGGCTAACAACATTCCCGAGCAAATCTTTGTTAATTTAAATTACTTTACCTTAAATTGATTTATATTGTGTTGAGCAAGCTTGGTTCTAACATGCTTATTCTGGTAATCACATATGAAGTATGATATTTGAAAGCCTTGCCACGATATCTTTCGACCAATGAATTAAATTAATGTGAACCTTCACATGAGGTGAATACTTGATTATCATGAAACGAAAGGGATGAAATTTATGCTATGGTATCTTGACATGGAGCCATGCTCTTTAAGCCTTTATATGAATTGAAAAATGTGAAAGCCTTGGATTCGAGTTAGTTTTTAGGTATAGTTGGCATGCCATAGAGTCCATTGAGCTCGTGTTTAGGGTGGACTACGGTCCTTACTTGGTGACAGTAGGAGGGAAGTTGTGTGGTCATTTGGTGACAGTTGATCGGGAATTCGTATACTTAGATTGTTACTTGAGTCCAAGGCTAAGTTAAAATGAAAACATGATACTTTAATCTACACCATTGAAAGTTACGACAATTTGCTCTATATATATGTTTTTTTTAAAAAAAGGGAATGAAGGTTGAATATTGTCATGATGTAAAAGGTGCTTGCATTGAGAATAGCATGCTCATATGAATTGATGAATTGCTTAGTTTTGAATATGGTGAATCTATATGTCTCCATTGTTGAAGCCTTTTCAATTAGAATATTATACGCTTGATTGCTCTTAGAAATTACTTGATGCCTTTGCTCAATTGAATATACCATGATACTTCTAATTGCTTGCTCAAATTGATATTTTTTTTACATGAACTCTTAACTTGTAGAGAAAGATACATCTTCTATCCTATTGTTTTAAGTTCTAAATCACCTCACTAAGGTATTATACTTACATGCTACTATCAATCCATTGCAGGAAATCATAGACCTTGTTCCTCGTGGAGCTTTTGAATCACAAGCCCTCATTTGATGTATATTTCGATATTTTGTTCTTAAATACTCCTAGCATGGTGGCATAAGGTTTAAGTTAACATTCGTAGACCAACCCTTTATTTTGGCATGTATAGATATGTATGTATTAAATTTCATCTAAGCTTGAGGAATTGGTATGTAAATATTCCATATGGCGCTCTTGTGGTATCTATGTTTTTCGGCTTGCATCTTGGTGCCTATTAGATGGTTGCATTCAGTAATTGATTTTTGGTTGATCGTTGAATGTTGGCTGACATTGCTTGAGAACTAAGGGATGTTTATTATGAGATTGCTTGCCATTGATTATAGTGCAAACTATTAAGCTGTCTTAAGCTCTACATTATGATAAATGGTTTAAAATTTGCCAATTCATTTGTGAGGTGCATACAATTAATGGTCTCAAACATCTGATTAAACTTTATCTATATGAATCATTCGTTGATATCTTAGATTGGGTAAGTTTATTGATAAAGCTCCAGTGTTTGGTAACAATATAGCCTATGTCTTGTAATATTTTTGACAACTTGATAGACAAGTACTCTACTTGCTTAGATCAAAAGCATGCTTAGGTCATTAACTCAGATTTGAAATTTGTTAGTTCAATGTTTCCTTGTATGAGTATCTTCTTGTACCCTTTATTCGAATGTTACATGGTGGATAAATGTTGTTTTGTTTATAGTTTCGAATGTTAATCTAGGTTAACTTATTGTCTTATAATTCTTGAATTGTGGTTACCTTGTATTTTGAACCATTAAGTTTTTGGCTCGCATAATAACTTGGGTATCATAGCTAGTTGTAGCTTCCTACAACGCTTTTGACTTGGTTTACTACTAAGCCAGGTTGGGGTGTTTCATTACTAATAACGAGAAACTCTTGATTCACTATTTCCAAGACAACTTGGTGGGATCTACTTCAAGATGGTACAATCAGCTAACAAGGGCTCAAATCAAGCCATGGAAGGATTTAGCGAAAGCTTTCACTGATCAGTACAAGCTTAAAACTAACATCGTTCCTAACCGACTATTGTTGCAAAGCATGGAACAAAGGCGCAACGGGACCCTCCGCGAGTAAGCTCAAAGATAGCGTGATGTGGAGGCACAAGTTCAACCACTACTTCATGAGCATGATATTTCTCCAATGTTCATAGATACGCTAAAAGGGACGCTCTATGATCGATTGATCAGCAACCTTATTAGCAACTATGTGGAGATGGTTGTGACTGGTGAGCGTATCAAAGTAACCATTAAGAGCTGAAGAATTGACATAGGGGATCATTCACGCAAACAATACAAGAATAAGAATCATGAAGTGAACAATACAAACACCTTCGAGGCAACCAAGAACTTCACTATCTTCCAGCCCCAGGCCATAGCGGGGAACTCCTGAAACTTCAATAAAAAGGAAGATAGGGGACGTAAGAAAGAAGGGGAGGATAGGTCCTTCACTCCATTGCCAATCCAACGTTAATACTTGGTTAACAGGTACTTAAAGAAAACAATACGTTCAAATAATTGTTCCATTAATGATCTATATACTCAGCACTTCGCTACCTTTCTTCATTATTCTCATGGAGACATGTGATAATGTAAATTGTGAGTTCCAAAATATTATTCATACCATAAATTCTCATTGCTTAAAAGGGTGAATCATTACAACTGCAACTTAGGGAAACAATTATTATTGCAGTTTGAGATTCTTAGGGGATCGATCGATCCTTATTGATTGCCTTTCCATATTATAATTTAAAAATCATGAGATGATCAAGGTTTTATCAGATTACAACAATTACTAAAAACCATATCTCTTTTCAATATCTACATTTCATTGATTAATCAATTGCTCATAAAGTCTACACAATTTACCCAACTTTAAACCTCAATACTGAGTATAAGATCATCATTCATTCGAAAGTCTTTATTAAGCAAACAATCATTTACTTAAGTTATAAGTATTTATTAGAAATCATGACATACAAGCATATACCACCATGTTTTAATATAATCATGTGATTTTGTCAAGTTATACATTCTTAGCTTAAGACTATAACGGTAAATATCAAGCATAAATTTATTTTGCATAAGAGCAACCAACTAACTAAAGAACTTACTTGTTTCCTTTTTAACAATTACTTAAATTTAGCCTTTACCTTACTCAAGAGTTCGAGTATCGCATAATATTTATGACCACATGGCAACAAATAAACATATACAAGTTCACTTAAACTTTAATTAACACAGATCTTATACAAATTTGCAGACTAGGCAATTCTATTACAGCTATTTATCAATTTCCCGATATTACATAATCGATTGTTAATCTTGTAACATAGCTCACACACATTTTTATTAACGAATTCATCGTGTGACTAACAAACTCACTCCATTACTTGTTTTCATAAATTCCAACATTAAAACTACCACATCGTTTGATGTCTTGAAAACAAAATGTGAGATTACTTATTTGTTAAGTAAGTATGCTTGATTGCTTGCTAGTTAAGTAGCTCATCTAATAGGGATGATTTTATCAATCCTTGTCTTGTTTTTGTATTGTATTTCCTTGCCCTTGCTTGGTAACGCCCCTGAGCCAGTTTTCTACTAACCCGGGGTAGGGGTGTTCATTTATTTGGTAATCAGAGCTTTTTAGTCAGTTCTAGGACTAAACCGGGCTGTCCTGCATCATATAGGATACTTGTGCCACCTAGGAGACTTGTATTGTATAGCTTATGTCTTTTCTTAACTAAATCGAATTCCTAATTGTTCTATTTGAATGTAGAATGTCTGAAACGAGACTTGCTCGAGACAATGAAAGTCCTGAAGGCTCCTTAATTGAAGGAGATAGTGTGAGGATGGAGCAAAATCATCCACAACAACAAGCTCAACCCTGAGCCCAAGTTGCTGCTTAATAGAAAGCTTCTGCTATAAATCTTGTGCTGCAGGAATGTCTCCTGAGCATGAAGGAGATGTTCAATCATCTTGTAACTGCTTTGAAACAAGACCATAATATTCCTCCTCCTGTTGTTGTGCCAACCAAAGCTCCGATTGACAAGCTGGCTCAACACCGGGCCTATACTTTCACTGGCACTAATGAAGCCAATCTCGAAGTAGCTCAGTATTAGTTAGAGGCCACTACTCAAATCCTGACCAAACAACTACCTTCTCCTAATGAGCACAAGCTCGAATGTGCCATAGCCCTGTTGGCAGATGAAGCTCTGAGATGGTGGGAAACCACTACCCTGACTGCTCCTGCTGAAGCCGTAACTTGGAAATTCTTCCTCAAGGAATTCAATAAAAAATACATCAGTGAACAATACTTGGCCGAGCATCGAAAATATTTCTTGTATCTCAAGCAAGGTGGCCGACCCATTGAACATTACATGAGTGATTTTTACAAGTATTGCAAGTACGGGTCATAATACATCAAGACTGATGCTGATAAATGTAGAATGTTTATTGATGGACTGAATGATGAACTAAGTCCAATATTCACTGCCTTGGGTATCAATGACTTTCAGAATTTGGTGAACCAGGCTATTGCAACCGAGACAAAGATGAAGGCCTCTAAGAAACGTAAAAGTGGTAACTCCTAGAAAGAAAAACGATCCAGGAATGATGACAAGCCTCACTGGCAGTCAAAGAAGTCTAAACACTCCAAGGAACACTCTTCGAATTAAAATCATGTTTAGAAAAGCAACTACATACTGAGACCTCAATCAGTAACTAAGCCTTCAGCCCCGATCATCTTTATTAATAATACGGGGAATACCGGTAAAGCTACTCAATATCCTACTTGCAAGTTCCTAATCGAACTTCTGCAAATACTAGTTCAGCTCCCTCTATTCGATACAAAAGGTCCCAGACAAGCTCAATCTAGAAATCAGGGGAAGAACAAAGTACCCCATTCAAATGCCCCTACTCACCAAGAATCTCGGGCTCTTACTCGAATCTACCATATTCGGGGAAAAGAAGATGAAGAATCACCCGATGTCATAGCAGGTACCATTGGGCTAAATTCAACTCATGTTTATGCTTTAATAGACTCGGGATCCACCCATTCATTTGTATGCTCATCTTTGATTGTAAAGTTGAACTTAAAGCTTGAAATTGTAAAACAAAGCCTTATAGTTTCGAACCCAATAGGGGGAATCATATCCATCAACTTTCTTTACAAGGAATGTTCTATAATCATTCGAAACATACCATTTCCTATTGATTTATATGTATTTCCAAATTGTGAGTTCGATCTAGTGCTAGGACTAGATTGGTTAAGCAAGCATGAAGCCTGGGTAGATTGCCAAAATAGGAGACTTTATCTCCAGGGTTTACGAAAGGAATCCATTCTCTTAATTGATAAGAAACCGACCTCAATCTTTGCTGCTATGGTCTTGCTAGATGAACATGAATTCAGATTACCTAGTTGGCCAATTGTATCTGAATTCATTGATGTTTTTCCCGAGGAACTCCTTGGTCTCCCTCTAACCAGAGAAATGGAGTTCGGGATCGATGTTTAACTTGAAACAACTCTGGTGTCCATCACACCCTATCGAATGGCACATTTTGAATTAAAAGAACTCAAGAAGCAACTCCAAGAGCTACAAGACAAATGCTTTATTCGGCCTAGCTCATCTCCCTGGGGTGCTCCAGTCTTGTTCATGAAGAAGAAAGACGGGACTATGAGACTCTGTATTGACTACAAACAATTGAACAAGCTTACTATCAAGAATCAGTATCATCTCCCAAGGATAGAAGATCTCTTCGATCAACTAAAGGATGCTTCGATGTTCTCAAAGATCGATCTTTGACCGGGATACTATAAAATAAGGGTAAAATAAGAAGATGTACCCAAGACAGCCTTTCATATTCGATATGGCCATTTTGAATTCCTTGTAATGTAATTCGGGTTAACGAATGCTTCGGCTGCTTTCATGGACCTCATGTACCGTGTATTCAAGCCCTATCATGACAAGTTTATGGTCGTCTTCATCGATGACATCCTGGTGTATTCTCAGAATAAGAAAGAACATTCTAAATACCTTCGAATTGTATTGCAAACTCTTCGAGAATGTGAATTGTTCACAAAGTTCTCTAAGTGTGAATTTTGGCTATCAGAAATCTCGTTCCTTGGCCATGTTATCTCGGCAGAAGGGATTAAAGTAGACCCGAGCAAAATTTAATCCATCCTAAATTGGAGACCTCCGAGGAATATTGGTGAGGTCAGAAGCTTTCTCAGTTTAGCCGGGTATTATCGATGTTTTGTTAAGGGATTCTCATCCATTACCGCAAGCTTGACTAAGCTAACTGGCAAAGATACACCCTTTGTTTGGTCGGATAACCAACAATGAAGCTTCGATCAACTTAAGCAAGCCCTGACTCATGCATCGATTCTTATCCAACCAGAATCGGGCAAAAAATTCACTTTCTATAGTGATGCATCTCATTTGGGAATAGGATGTGCCCTCATGCAAGATGGAAAAGTGGTAGCTTACGCTTCAAGGCAACTAAAACCACACGAGTCAAACTACCCTACAGACGATCTACAATTGGCAGCTATCGTGTTTGCACTCAAAATATGGAGACATTACTTGTACAGGGAGAAATGCAACTTGTTCACATACCACAAAAGTCTCAAATACCTCATAACTCAGAAAGACATGAATCTGAGGCAAATGAGATGGCTAGAATTGCTTAAAGATTATGATTTGGTTATTGACTACCATCCGGTGAAAGCAAACGTGGTTACTAATGCCCTTAGTCTCAGACCATATTCGGGTAAACCCTTAAATCTAAATCCTAGAATAATTTATTCAAATTTAATCTTTCTTCGATTATAAGTAATCCATTCGAATTGAACCTTTCTTGTCTTACAAGCAACTATTTGAAAACCATCATTAGTGATCTTGTTTATTCTTTCGTAGCTTCCTTGGCTATCAATGCTCATTTTCGTTTATCCAAAGGATGGAAATTCTTGTGTGAACTTCAAGTTCAATCTAGCTTGATATTGAGAATCAAAGAACTCCAACAAATTGATCCAGATCTTCAGAAGATCATATCCAAGCTAGACACAGATTCTAATTCTGACTTCTCTCTCAAGTCGAATGGACTCCTCTATTTCAAAGATAGAGTATGTATTTCTAACAACAAGAAGCTTACCAAACCTCTTTCTCGATTCACCCAGGATCGGTTAAAATGTACAAAGATCTAAAGCCACTATACTGGTGGCCAGGCATGAAATCGGCTATCACAGACTTTGTTTCAAAGTTCCTAACTTGTTAGAGAGTTAAAGCCGAGCATCAAGTCCCTACTGGATTGCTCCAACCAATCGAATTCCCTTAGTGGAAATGGGATCGGATTACAATGGACTTCGTTACTGTTCTTCCTTCCACTCCCAGAAAGAATGATGTTGTATGGGTGATTGTTGATAAATTCACAAAGTCTACTCACTTCATCCATGTTCGAATGAACATGAGCTTGGAAACGTTAGTCAAGCTATAAATTCATGAAGTGATTCGATTACACGGTGTACCTACAGCTATAATCTCTGATCGTGACCCTAGATTTGCTTCTCAATTTTGGAATTCTTTATAGAAGGCTCTAGGAGCTAAAGTGCACCTTAGTACAACCTTTCATCCTCAATCAGATGGACAATCTGAAATAATCATTCAAGTGCTCAAAGATATACTACGTGCTTGTGTTATAGGCTTCGAAAAGAATTGGAAGAAATCTCTACCCCTAGTAGAGTTTGCTTACAACAACAGTTACCAGACATCTATTTATATGGCTCCTTTCGAAGCTCTATACGGAAGAAAATGTAGAACTCCCTTGTGCTGGTATGAATTGGGAGAAAGCAAGGTTTTAGGACCTCAATTGCTTAGAGAAACTGAAGAACAAGTGAAGAATATTCATGATCGAATAAAAGCAGCCTTTGATAGGCAGAAAGCATATGCAGACTTGAAAAGGAGAGACATCCAGCATAATGTTGGAGACAAGGTCTTCCTCAAAGTATCTCCTTGGAAGAAAGTTTTCCGGTTTGGAAGAAAAAGAAAGCTCAGTCCCTGATTCATTGGACCATTCGAAATCATTGAAAGGATTAGTCCAGTGGCTTATCGATTGGCACTCCCTAGTGAATTCGATAAGATCCACAATGTCTTCCATGTTTCTATGCTCAGAAGATATAGATTTGATCCATCTCATGTTCTTGAGCCTGAAGAAGTGGAATTGAATCCTAACTTGTCTTACGAAGAAGAACCGGTCCAGATTCTTGATCGTGAAGTTAGAAAGCTCAAGAACAAAACTATTCCTCTTGTCAAAGTCTTGTGGAGAAATCACAAGATAGAAGAAGCAACTTGGGAATCTGAAGAAGTCATGAAGAAGCAATATCCTCACCTATTTGATTCAGGTAAATTCAAGGATGAATTTATTTTAAGGCGAGGAGAATTGTAACACCCTAATCTTGGCATAGGAAAGTTGCCACAATCTAAACTATAGGCTAATTGAATATATGAGGTAATCAAATTGAAGAAGATAGAACATTAGCCATTCTTAAGATCAAACAAGTTAAATTAGAACCAAATTGAATTGAATTAAAACTAGAAGGCATAAATAGAAGGATGAAATTGTGATCATGCAAAACTCTATAGTTTGCATGCAAATGGAATTAAAACTTAAGGCCATGACACATGTTCTCATTTGATGAGAACATGTGCCTTAAGGAATGGTGACTCACGGCTTGGAGGGGAATAATAAAAAAAATTCATCATCTTCCTCCCATAGTCATCCTCCATAGACGAGTTACTTGAGAGAGAAAGGGGATAGAAAAAGCTTCATAAATCACCTTCAATTCAAGTTTCTTGATTTAGCTTGGAGAAGGTATAATGCTTGACTCCTACATGTTATATAATGTTTGAATCTTGAAATGATGATGTTCTTGTTTCCTAGATTGATTTGGATGAGTTTTATGTATGTTAGGATCATGTTAGCTTCTAATAAAACTTGAAATTGTGAATGCTAGTAGCTAAATTGCTAATGAGAAGGTGTATGGTTGAAAATAGTTTGAATAGGGACTGTTTTGATAGGTGAAAATGTTTAAGAATGCTAATTGAATGTAAAGCCCTGTTTTGATCATGTTGGTAGATGAATTGAGGATTGAATAGAGTAAATAAGTTTTTGGAAAATGAATGCACCTAATTGGATTAGTTAAAACTAGGTAATGGACTGCTCAATTGGTGAATTAGAAGTATAATGTTGATCAAATAGATCAAATTGAATTTAACATGATAATGCCCTGTTTTAAGAACATTGCTAGGTGAATTAGACTGACCTAGACATGTCAGAACATGAAAATAAGTTGAATTTCCACGTTAGAACCTTGTTTAGATGAGTTATGAAGCTAGAAACTCAACCTAGTGTAATCTGCCCAGAATACTCTATTATGGACAGTAACTTTGAAAAATCACCATAAATTGTATAAAATGAATTTAAGGCTGAAATTTTTATGGATAGTACCTTGACATGTCTAAATTCATTAGGAGAAAACAGAACGAAATTATGGATTGTAGAATGAATTGTAGAGAAGAAACACCAGGGACAGTGCAAATTGTCCAGTGTTGTAAATTGCCCTATCTTATAAGTTAAAACTTATATTAATTGGAAAAGAACTAAAATGCAAGGCCTATATGGTTAGAAATAAAATTATGTTAACTTTACAACGGTATAAACCAATTGAAATTTCGACGTACGGAATGAAAGTTATGCATGTTTAAGTGAAGAGAGTACATGCTGCCTAGTAACAACAGTTTAGGTAATTATACACTATTTTGTGGCAATTTGTAAACTGTTTTGTAAACAGTTTTGGGACATTAATTTCTGCCCTGTTTTACATGAATTAAAGTATAGACAAGTGTAGTTATGTATAGTAAATAATGTATATGAACATGCTGCCAGATTTGTATATGTTCTGTACTTGTAACATTGCCTTGATTGAATGATTTTGTGAACTTGTTTTCACATGTATATAATTGTGTAATGTGTTAGAACCAAGAGTGAACTTGGTGGATGAGGAAAGGGTGGAACATCCTAAAGCAAAGAACAAAGGAGTGTGGATCCAAGACTAGCTAAGCTTGGAGTATTGTGAGTGTAGTTTACTTGAGAGTTAGGACTAGGTCCTAACTATAGCAAGCATGTCTAAATTCTTGAATTGTCAATTGAGTTAATATGATCTTGATCTATAAGGGAAGAATGATTAAAGTAATGCATGAAACTTGATCACATACTTGAATACATGTTTAATTCGAATGTTTAAGCATGTTTAAGTGGTAACATTGGTGCTTGTATGTGTCATATGGCATGTGATCAAATGCTTGTAATGTTATCCCACTTGATGAAATGAACACATGAGAATTATATGATATGCGAGCTATGGCTCAATTGGCTAAGGGCCTGGTATGAAATGAACTTGCTTGACGTGATATTGAACTAGAAATACTTGTATAAACGGCTTAAATCGAACAAGCTCGGTAGCTAGTTGGACTAGGTAGAAGGGCATGCCTTAGAGTCTAGAGCTCATTGTGTCAGGGTGGACTACGGTCCAGGGCTAAGGCCCCTATTTGGCGACAGACGGAGGGTACGTATGTGGTCTTTGGCGATAGTAGGAGGGTTGACCAGCACTACGGTGCATCTTGTGGCGACAGTTGGTTGGAGACTCGATTACCTATACAAACTAAGTACCAAGGGGTTGTTTAAATGTTAACAAATGAAATAACAATCCTATATTTTATGTTACTTGTCTTGAAAGTTATATAATGAATGTTACTTGACATGAAAACCTTGAATTGAATGTTACTTGACATGAAAAAAAATATATATATATATGAAATTGAAGCTGTTTTGCATGATTAAGAACTTTAGTGTATTGTTTTGATCATGTATGTAAGTAAACATGGATGTTGGGACTGTTTTGATGCATATAAAAATACATGTAAGTATAATAGATTGATTAGGCTGGATATAAACATTTATGGGCTGATTTAATACATAGACATGTGAACATTTGTGATTAGAAATGTTTTGAGTATTTATGAAATTATAAAGACTGTTTTGAAGTTTTTCTGGACTGTTTTGTAAACATTAAAATTAGATATGTTTTTGTAAAGATAAGGGAAATATTTTTGAATATTTTTGACTAAGAAAAATGCACTAAATTGATGATTTAAAATAGGGGAATGTTTTACAATGAAATAAGGGCCATTTTCACAAGGTTAGGGACTGTTTTGGTGGTCTAAAATATGCAGGAATAAGTGTAATTAGTAATGCAGATTTTTTAAATATAGAACAGTCCAGTTTGGTGCAGTTTTGTAAATTAGAGCGGTGCAGTTTTGTAAATTAGAGCGGTGCAGTTTTGATCTATAAAACTATGCAGAATTGAGGCTTTAAATCTGTGCAGTTTTGGTTGTCTAAAATCTGGGCAGAAACACAGTATATTAAAATGATAATGTGCAATCTTGTAAGGTAAAAAGGTGCAGTCTTGTATGATAAAAATGTGCAGTTTTATGTGATTGTAGGTATAGTTTGGCATGCTAAAATTGTAACGTCCCTAGACCCGGTTTAGAAAATAAATCGAATTAAGGCACGTTAAAGACAAACAAGCAAGCAATCGTGGTTGACTTAACCTTTTTCAATGAGGCAAAGAAAGAAAATTCAGAAATTTTAAAACTTTTGAGTTAACCGCTTGAGGTTTAGGATTCACGCTAAGAATCTAAGACATGTGTATACATATAAGAGTTCGCATTATAAAACAATCCAGAAGCTGCTAGAAACTAACACAACTTCCAATTCATTAGCTTATAACAATTGTTATTATCTCCTTCAGTCTCTTATAGAAATATCCGATTTTTATATCTCTTGCTTCGATTATCATCACTATGTGCAACAATCATTTAAACATATCACTAAGGCTCAGGTCATTTGAATTCACCTCATTATAAACTAATACCACTTGACCTATAACAATATCCATAGTACATTAACTCTTGCGCATACTTCCATCTTCTACCTAACCGATTGAATATTAATAATTTTAACTAATTATCCATTATTTCGAAAGACATGGTCATATCTTATCTACTTCCCAAACATGCACAAACTCAAGATGTCACACCCTCTACCCCGGGTTAGTAGCAAACCGGCTCGGGAGCGTTACCAAGCAAGGGCAAGGCAATACAATACAAGAACAAGGCAAGGATTGATAAACTCATCCCTATTCGATGAGTTACTTAACTAGCAAGCAACCAAGCATACTTACTTAGCAAACAATCATTTACATTATAGGTTACTACTTGTTTGTTAAGTAAGTATGCTTGGTTGCTTACATTCGAATGCCCTTGATGTCTTGAAAACAAAATGTGAGATTACTTGTTTATTAAGTAAGTATGCTTGGTTGCTTGCTAGTTAAGTAACTCATCGAATAGGGGTGAGTTTATCAATCCTTGCCTTGTTCTTGTATTGTATTGCCTTGCCCTTGCTTGGTAACGCTCCTGAGCCGGTTTGCTACTAACCCGGGGTAGGGGGTGTTACATTTGTGCATGTTTGGGAAGTAGATAAGATATGACCATGTCTTTCGAAATAATGGATAATTAGTTAAAATTATTAATATTCAATCAGTTAGGTAGAAGATGGAAGTATGCGCAAGAGTTAATGTACTATGGATATTGTTATAGGTCAAGTGGTATTAGTTTATAATGAGGTGAATTCAAATGACCTGAGCCTTAGTGATATGTTTAAATGATTGCTGCACATAGTGATGATAATCGAAGCAAGAGATATAAAAATCGGATATTTCTATAAGAGACTAAAGGAGATAATAACAATTGTAATAAACTAATGAATTGGAAGTTGTGTTAGTTTCTAGCAGCTTCTGGATTGTTTTATAATGCGAACTCTTATATGTATACACATGTCTTAGATTCTTAGCGTGAATCCTAAACCTCAAGTGGTTAACTCAAAAGTTTTAAAATTTCTGAATTTTCTTTCTTTGCCTCATTGAAAAAGGTTAAGTCAACCACGATTGCTTGCTTGTTTGTCTTTAACGTGCCTTAATTCGATTTATTTTCTAAACCGGGTCTAGGGACGTTACAATTTTAGCATGCCAAACTTTACCTACAATCACATAAAACTGCACATT
The DNA here is from genome assembly GCA_019671005.1 of Hibiscus mutabilis. NCBI lineage: Eukaryota > Viridiplantae > Streptophyta > Magnoliopsida > Malvales > Malvaceae > Hibiscus > Hibiscus mutabilis. The sequence goes on from CM033715.1 coordinate 56,677,166, forward strand.
TTTATCATACAAGACTGCACCTTTTTACCTTACAAGATTGCACATTATCATTTTAATATATTGTGTTTCTGCCAAGATTTTAGACAAACAAAACTGCACAGATTTAAAGCCTCAATTCTGCATAGTTTTATAGATCAAAACTGCACTGCTCTAATTTACAAAACTGCACCGCTCTAATTTACAAAACTGCACCAAACTGGACTGTTCTATATTTAAAAAATCTGCATTACTAATTACACTTATTCCTGCATATTTTAGACCACCAAAACAGTCCCTAACCTTGTGAAAATGGCCCTTATTTCATTGTAAAACATTCCCCTATTTTAAATCATCAATTTAGTGCATTTTTCTTAGTCAAAAATAGTCAAAAATATTTCCCTTATCTTTACAAAAACATATCTAATTTTAATGTTTACAAAACAGTCCAGAAAAACTTCAAAACAGTCTTTATAATTTCATAAATACTCAAAACATTTCTAATCACAAATGTTCACATGTCTATGTATTAAAACAGCCCATAAATGTTTATATCCAGCCTAATCAATCTATTATACTTACATGTATTTTTATATGCATCAAAACAGTCCCAACATCCATGTTTACTTACATACATGATCAAAACAATACACTAAAGTTCTTAATCATGCAAAACAGCTTCAATTTCATATATATATATACCTTCATGCATGATCAAAACAGTTTACTAGATACTATTTTCTCTAAAAAACACTCCCGTTTTTACGTATATACATTTACTCCAAAATAGTTAATAGGCACTTAGTTTTACTTAAAAACAGTCCATGAATGGTTTCCATTATGCCATGAGATCACAATTAAATTCCAAGCAATACCTCAAGCTCAACGAAACTATCTGAAACATATATATATATATATTAATACATAAATCCGCTCAACAAAACAGCATGCAAATCTATATAAATTCCTCAATATCGACACAAAACAGGGCAGGTTTAAAATCTAGACTTATTCGAATCATGGAAACTTAATTCTCAAACATATACACACATTTACAAACATCGGTCAAGACAAGAATTTCACCATGAGTCTTAAATATTTCAAACAAATCATTATTAACTTACATCTACAAATGACAAACATGAAAAATCTATCATATACAATTCGAACAAAGTGAAGGACAAGATGTTTTTACCTTCTCTAGCAATTACTTCTCCAAATAAGGATTTCTACATGCTAAATAACTCCAATCTCAAGCTCTCTCTCTCTCATATTTAATCAAACATGGTTCGGCTTCCTTAAGATGAAGGAAGGAGATGTTTTCTCTCTTTAACCGATTAAACAATTGCCACAATTACACATGTGTTTGACAATTGTAATGGCCAAAGAGAATTTCATTCTTTGCATGCAACCTACTAAATTTACAAGTTTTCAATTTAGTACCTTGTACATTTGCCATATCATTTGTAACTTTATTAAATTTAACCCGACTTTTATTGATTGTTCTATAATTTTAAAGATCACAACACTACTTTAGATATAATCAATACTTATCTCCTAAGCTACAATTTGGGTTATTACACAAGGGACCGAAGTCCATTCTATCAATGAGCTCTAGGGACTCTATGGCATGCCAATTGTACCTACGACTGACTTGAAACCAAGGCATTCCCTTTTTAATCTTATCGTATCAATTTTGAGTTGAGTTTGGTCAATTACTCAAGTATTCGATTGAGTATATATATTTTACTCCAGTATGTTTGAGCAAGGATCCGAGATTGTAGATTCATATAACAATGTTGAATTTTCATCATAAGCCATCAGAGCACAAGTATACATTCATCATTCAAAATATCTCATTTTTCTTGATCAAGCAAAGTCTATTTTCAAATACTCACCTTGAAGTACTTACCTCCAGCCCAAGCTCACATTTACAAGCATACCACAACCAACAAATGAGAGTAAAGCATGCAATTTAAATATGAACAATGCTAGGGAAAGCCATAAGATAACCCGAGGCTTTTAAACTACACTCACCTGATATCCCGAAGTTATAGGATACCAGAATCCACAAATACCCCTAGCTTCAACTAACTCTTTACTCATACTCTTCCATATAATGTCATGCACCTCAAAAAATATTCAAGTCATTAATGTATCATCCTAAACTATTGAATCAAAAGAATGATTTTTGTTAGTTGTAGCGAATCTCTAATAGTGCTTAATTGTGACCTTAAGGGACTGAAATGTGGAAGCCACTTTGTTTAGGTGGCCAATTGAAAGTGACTAGTTTGATAACAATGCAATTATGTGAGATTGCATGCTAAGGCAATAATTGGATTAATGGAAATCCACATGGCCTAAAATTATAAGCCATGTAGGAACGAATATCTCCTTGAGAGCTTTCAATCAAACATAATCCTTTATCATCTTCATTTGCATGGAATTGCCGATTGTATCTAGTGAGAGAGGGAGAGGATCTTCATCGCTAGCTTGAGTTGGGTGGCTTTTGAATGCTAGATTTGAGTCTATGTACAAAGCATGTAAGTTTTCCTTTTTGTGAACTCTTTATTTCGAAGCTTGAATGTTGTAGTGATGAATTATAGTTCGGTTCTTGCATGTTTGGTTGTGATACTCGGTTTAGAGAGTTTGGTTGATGGAATTTATATTTAGAATAGGAATTGATAAATTAGAGTAATGGTGATGTGATTCTAAGTCTTTGGCATGAATATATATATACTGAAATTTCATATTGAGTTCATTTGATGACGTATATGATTCTATTATTGAGTGTGGAAACTGCTTGGATCGAATCTGTCCAATGATGAACTGTCTCAGTTTTAGTATTGTAAAAATTGCTTAAATTGGTGCCTAAAAGTGTAGTTGTTTAATGGTAGATTAATAATGAAATGTTAAAGAATCAAGGGAAGGGCTTTGGAGGAGTGTTAGAGGCTGTTAGGAAGTCTTTAAAACAGGTCTGAATCTGTCCTGTTTTGGGTAGTATTTATTGGGACTGTTTAAGGGGGAAATTAACTTGCTAAAAATAGTTTAAGGCTAAATTGAATATTGAGATGTGGGTTATCATTTGATAGATGGTTTAATAAATAAAGTGGATGTATACATGTATGCTTAGAAGGTTGTTATTTGGATAGAAGTGTATGGGTGTGCGGGGGGACAATTCCGAATGATTTATGTATTGAGGGACTGTTTTGTTGGATTATGGTATGTGTTATGTTAGACATTGCTAAATTGGATTATTGAATGTTATGGTTGGAAGATGGTGTGCAAACATTGAAAAGATTCAAGCTTAAAATACTTGTTTGAACAAGCAATTGATATATAGTTAAAAAGAGTGAGTGTGTATGAAATGATTTTGATGTATCATTCAATTTTTATTAAAATAGACAAGGGAATCGATCAAGGGGACGAAAAGAAGAAAGGAGTCGTAATCCACGATCAAAAGTAGCTTGGAATATCTGTGAGTGTAGCCTGTGTTTAATTATTTTAATTGTTTTATAAATTCTAAGCTATTCGATAGTCAAGAAAGCTCCATTGCCACCATCCTAGGAGTGCTATAACAAATTAAATACATACTTTTCAAGAAGAATGTGACTTGAGTGAGCCTTGACTTCGAGATAGGATCCGATATTAACCTGTATCGTAGCAAGGAGACTTGATAAGCAAAGCTTAGTGAGTTTGTTTAAAGAATGCAAGCAACCATACAATCAAGTCTCAACTACAAACCATCTAATAGATGGTATGGTTCCCCCATCAATAAGGAACCATTCGAACAATCAATAAGACAATAACCATATGTGCGATTTTAATAATAACCAATGTGAGGTTTATACTATAAGCATGTATCAATCATCAATTGCATAATAACGAGTACAATATGCCATTCGAATAACATCATTGGGTTAATCATATAGCATCTACCAATACAATTCCTTTTTTTATGGATTCAATAGATGTGGTGTATGTCTTTCATTTTAAGTATAGCCTTGAGAATCGATTACTCAGTCTAGATACTCGAGTCCCCAACCAAACTGTCTCCAAATACAATAATCAATATGGTACAGGTACCGGTCAATAATCCCTCCTACTGTCGCCAATGACCAATAACAATCCTTCCCTTCTACTGTCGCAAAATAAGGACGAATGTCCTAGGCCGTAGCCTACCCTGACACTGAGCTCTAGGGACTCTATGGCATGCCAACTATATCTATGACCGATTCGAGACCAAGGCTTACAATAATATCATTTTAACCATTTCAATATATAGTTTGAATCAATATGCACATATAGTGCCAATAACCCTTTTTCGAATAGGGTTCAATGCCAATTCCAATATCAATAGTCAACTAATCAATATTCCAATAGTCAACGAGGGAATGCCAATCAATATGTCATTAAACAATGAATTGAGTTACTTCTAATTTATAACAAGCATGCTTCATTTCAATAGAGTTCAATTAAACATGAAGCATATCATGGCAATCAATTATAATTCAAGCATGCTTCTCAATCAAGTAACCCCTCAAAACTTCTCAAAAGAGCACTTACATTGCTAATGCTCAATGACAAGCGCATTACACAATTTTACACTAAGAATCAATAAGCAATTCAAATCAGAAATGGGCTTGGAGAGGTTACCACCCTCTCCAAACTTTAAACTACACTCACAAGAATTTTCTGAGCTATTGATGATCCCGGATCACAATCCTTTCCCTCTACTAGCTTGTTGATCTATGTGAGCCCCATTTTCCTCAATTTCCACTTGATCTATCATTACATAAATGCATAGTGTATTAGGTAGAATTCAAAAACCATTTAAGTTACTATATGACTCCATACATTCAAGCATTCATTTCAACATCTAGAGTGCTGCTGCCTGGTAGCATGTGCACTACTTGCTTAAATGTTCATATCTTTTATTTCGTACGTTAGAATTTCAAACCTTTACACCATTAGAAAGCTAACTTAATTATCCTTCTAACCATATAGGCCTTGCATTTTTATTCATTGTGAATTAATACAGTTTTTAGTCCTAAGACGCACCAAATAATGCACTGGACAATTTGCACTGTCCTTAGAGATTAATCTCTACAAACTGTTTTATAACTCGGAATTCAATTCTCTTTGTTGCATACGAAACTAGACATACTCATGATTCTGTACATATAAGATTTATTCCCTGATTTGATATATGTGATTTTCTACAAATTTTTAAACTTACTGCCCGAAACTGAATTTTCTGGACAGATTTCCTTAAGCTAGATTCTATCTTCATTAGTCACTTAGACAAGAATTCTAACATGATTGTTCAATATATATACTCACTCATACATGTCTAAGTCAGTCGAATTATGTGTCAAACATATGAAAACAGGGCAATTAAGCAATATTTTTGAATCGGCTCATTAAAATATCATCTCAATAGAATTTCCAGCAACAAGAATCTCAATTTACATATCAATCATCAATTCTAATTATCATCTAAGTTTTTCCAGCAACTAACATAACATTTCACCATTAATTTGGTTAATGACAACATCAATTTCAGAGGCCATTCGATTCTAACATGTTTTCACTAGACATATGTACCAATTGGTTCAATATAAGAACACATACAAGACTCTTAATCAATTACTTATTTCCAGCAATCAATCTAACATTTCTCAAGCAAAACAAGTTGTTAGAATCACAAAATCAAAGAGGAAATTCATGAACACTAAACATTACCTTAAAGTTGAACACAATTTCAAAGCTCTACCACAATCCCCACATTAATTAAGCTTGCATTTTCTCTCCTTTCTCTTTCAATGGTGTTTTCGGTTTAGTGATCAAATGAAGAAGATGGGGGTTTACCCCATAGTGTCCGGTTATGCTTGGTTCGGAGGACATGTGTGTTGTCCATTAATTTAATTTGTTTCACCATGCAATAGTGTACTTCATTTTATATTCATTTTGGTCCTTTTTAATTTGATCAATCGGTTTACAGAATAACTCAATTTAGTCACTATAGTTGGAGTGTCTTCTTTTTAATTGTCACTATTATCTCCCCACTTCATTTCGATTAGGGCATAGTTTAACTAGCTAATAAGTTTAATTAATGGCACAATTTATAGGCTCGGTTTCGTCCTTGAATTTACCTAAGGTGAAAAGATGAGGGTACTGCTTCCTCATAGCTGATTCAGGTTCCCAAGTGGCTTCCTTACTCTTATGATTCTTCCAAAGAACTTTCACACGAGTAACTGACTTGTTGCATAATCTTCTTACTTCTCTATCAAGAATTTGTACCGGTTCTTCTTCGTATGATAAATCAAGATTGAGCACCTTATCTAGCTCTAGGATATGTGAGAGATCTGATCAATATCTTCTTAGCATCGATACATGAAAGACATTATGGATTCTATTGAATTCTTCAGGAAGTGCTAGCTTGTAAGCAACCGGACCAATCTTCTCTAAGATTTTAAAGGGTCCGATGAAACGAGGGCTTAGTTTGCCCTTCTTCCCGAATCAGAGTATTTTCTCCAAGGAGATACCTTCAAGAACACATGACCTCCAACTTCATATTCTATATTCTTTCTCTTGAGGTCAGTATAAGCCTTTTGTCTGTCAAAGGCCTCTTTCAATCTACAATGGATCAACCGAACTTGGTTCTCGGTTTCTCGTAGCAATTCAGGTCCTAAGACCTTGCTTTCTCCTAGCTCAGACTAGCATAGGGGAGTTCTACATCTTCTGCCATACAAGGTATCAAAAGGAGCCATTTTGATAGAAGTTTGATGGTTATTGGTATAAGAAAATTTGACCAGTGATATGGATTTCTCCCAGTTCTTACTAAAGTCGACAATGCAAGCTCGAAGCATATCTTCAAGCACTTGAATCACTCTTTCCGATTTTCCATCGGTTTGTGGATGGAAGGCAGTGCTGAGGTTCAATTTAGTTCCCATAGCCTTCTGAAGTGCTCTCCAAAACCGTGAAGTGAACCGAGAGTCCCGATCTGATATGATTGATCTCGGAACACCATGAAGTCTAATTACTTCTTTTAGGCACAACTTGGCTAATTGTTTGAGGCTCATATTCATTCGAACGGGTATGAAGTGAGCTGATTTGGAGAATCGATCAACAATCACCCATATAGTACCATTTTTCCTGAGTGATAGAGGTAATCGTGATACGAAGTCCACTGTTATGTTTTCCCATTTCCATTGAGGCAATTTGATAGGCTGTAGGAGTCCCGTAGGCAATTTGTGTTCAGCCATTACCTTCTGGCAAGTAAGACACTTCGATACGAAGTCAACAATGTCAGTTTTCAGTCCGGGCCACCAATAGGCTTCCTTCAAGTCCTTATATATCTTGATCACTCCCGGATGTATTGAAAAAGGACTATTATATGCTTCTTGAAGCATTTCTCCCTTTAGACCTGGATCATTAGGGACACAAACTCTATTCTTAAAATAGAGTACATCATTCGATTGAAGAGAGAATTCAGTGCTCCGTTTGGAATCAATCTCCTTCAATACTTTCTAAAGTTCAGGATCGTTTTGTTGTAGTACTTTGAACCTTGAATTCAATTCTGATTGAACTTGAAGTTCTGCTACATATCTCTGGTTCTTTAGGAGTCTAAAATGAGCATTGAAGGTAGTTGAAGCTACAATTAGAAGATTTAGGTTAGTGAATTTTCACCACTCTTCAATTCGAATAGGGGCAAGGTATTGACAATACGTATATAGTCTCACCCATCAAATGCTTGTGACTGAGTGAATCAGCCACAACATTTGCTTTGCCCGAATGATAATCAATGATTAGATCATAATCCTTGAGTAGTTCCACCTATCTTCGTTGTCGAAGATTTAGTTCCTTATGAGTTAGGATGTATTTCAAGCTCTAATGATCTGTGAACAAATGACACTTTTCTCCATAAAGATAGTGTCTCCAGATCTTTAAAGCAAACACGACCACAGCTAACTCCAAGTCATGTGTTGGATTGTTCAATTCATGTGGCTTGAGTTTCCGAGAAGAATAGGCAATGACCTTGTTGTCTTGCATCAATACACACTCTAAACCGAGGTGGGAAGCATCACTAAAGACTGTAAAGTCTTTCGCCGGTTCAGGTTGAATTAGAATAGGAGCTTGAGTTAGGAATTGCTTCAATTGATCGAAGCTCCTCTGTTGTTCCTCAGACCATTTAAATGGAGTATTCTTTCGAAGGAGTCGAGTCAATAGAGTAGCAAGAATCGAGAACCCTTTCATGAATCTTCGATAATACCCGGCTAAACTGAGAAAGCTTCTAACCTCACCAACATTCCTCAGAGGTCTCCATTCAATAACCATCTGGATCTTTCTTGGATCCATCTTTATTCCTTCAGCCAAGACAACATTGCCAAGGAAAGATACTTCTGAAACCCAAAACTCGCATTTTCTAAGTTTGGCAAAAAGCTGTTTCTCCCTCAATGTCTGCAGCACAATTCGGAGGTGCTTAGAATGTTCTTCTTTATCCTTCAAGTAGACGAGGATGTCATCGATAAAGACAACTACAAATTTGTCCAAGTAAGGTTTGAATACTCGGTTCATTAGGTCCAAGAAAGCTGCTGGAGCATTAGTTAATCTGAAGGGCATCACTAGGAACTCGTAGTGACCATAACGAGTCCTAAACGCCGATTTGGGTACATCAGACTCTTGTATTCTCATCTGATAATATCTCGACCGCAAATCGATCTTGGAAAAGACCTTGGCATCTTTAAACTGGTCGAACAAGTCATCTATTCCAGCAATGGGTATTTGTTCTTGATAGCGAGCCTGTTTAATCGACGGTAGTCAACACATAGCCTCATCGATCCGTCATTTTTCTTGACAAATAACACGGGTGCTCCTCTGGGTGAAGAGCTGGGTTGGATGAAGCCCTTGTCTTAAAGCTCTTGTAGTTGTTGTTTGAGCTCTTTAAGTTCAACAGAGGCCATTCGATATAGAGCGATAGACACTGGATCAACTCCGGGTTGAACTTCAATCTTGAACTCGACTTCCCGAATATGAGGTAACCCTGGTAGTTCCTCAAGAAAAACATCAGGGAATTTAGAAACAATGGGAAATGAGTTCATACCAAATTCAATTTCATCTTGCGTAATCATAGTAGCAAAGATGCTAATAGGTTTATTATCGATCAAGGTAATGGATTTTTCTCCTAAGCCTCAGATAAAAAGTTTCCTCTTTTGGCAATCTACCCAGGCTTGATGACTTCCTAAACAATCTAATCCCATAATAAGATCAAGTTCAACAAAAGGCAATAACAATAGGATGGCTAGGAAAGGGATGCCCTGAATGAACAAAGGGCAATCCTTACATATTTGGTTCACTATTACATTGTCTCCTAAAGGATTGGTAGCAATTAAGCTACAACTAACATATTCGGGCTTCAATTTAAGCTTTTAAATTAAATGAGAGCATATGAATGAATGTGTGGATCCTGTATCAAACAAAACATAGACAGATTGAGTATCGAGGTAGATTGTACCTACTATTACATTAGTAGACTCTTCGTCCTCTCGCCCCCCGATGTGATAGACTCGAGAAGGTGCCCGAGACTCTTGATACATAGCATTGGACCCTTAGCCTTTGCTCTTTCCATAGTTGCCTGCGTTAGCTTGCTTCGAACACTTTCCCATGGGTGAAGGAGCTTGATTCGACTTGTGAGAAACATGAGAAGCCAACTTGTTCAGATTTTGGGGGTAATCTTTGACATAGTAAGTCGTTTCACTACATAAGTAGCAAACATTAGTTAGCTTTCTACATACTCTAGTATGATTCTTTTTACAAGTCTTGCAAGAAGGGATTTGGGTCTGCCTCCCGGTATTCCCGACGCTATCCAAGGACACCATAGGTGTTGAGGCTTTGGACATAGCTTATGGCTTGGGTATATAGCTACCCTTAGAGAAATTTCCCTGATTGGAAGAATTTCCTCCTTGATGTTTTTGTTTCTTATTGTGCCAATGAGACTTATGATCATCCCTCGATCTTTTGTTATCTCAGGATTGAATCTACGATCATTTTGCCGAAGTCTTTATCTTGGCTTCGATAGCTATGGCTCGGTTGACCAGTTCTTGGAAGTCAGTAAGCCCCAAAGTAGTAAACATGAGGCCTAACTCAGCATTGAGTCCATCTATGAACATTCAGCATTTGTCTTTCTCCTTCTTTATAAATTATGACACGTATTTGCAATATTTTTAAAAATCGCTAAACATACTGCTCGGTCGGTTTCCCTCCTTGCTTCAAGTACAAGAATTTCTTTTTGTGTTCAGCAAGATACTGATCACTAATATACTTCTTTTTGAATTTTTTGAGGAAGAATTCCCATGTGACAGCCTCTTTAGGTGTTTCCAAGGTAGTAGTATCCCATCAATTCAGTGCCTCCTCTGTAACACCCCAAATCCTAGCCTAGAAGTATTGGAACCAAATTGCATAAGTTAATAGCCTCCTCTGTAACACCCCAACCTACTCTGTTTTGGCAGCTTAGTATAATGAATTAAAATGGACTCAACATGTTTAGGATCTCATATGAAATTAATTATAGGGCCAAAACATTGGTTAAAATGAATTTAAGGCATTAAAATGTGTTTAGATGCAATCTGCCCAGAATTGCTCTGTTCTGGGCAGTCACTTTGAAAATTCACTAAAATTTGTGTAGATCAAATTCAGGGCTAAAATTTTAATGACATGATCCTTAGAATGTCCATTTTCATTAGGTGAAAACAGAACTGAAAACTAGGTCATATGCTGGAAACTGTAAATAGGAATTGCTGGATAGTGCAAACTGTCTAGACAGTGTAAATGCCCTGTATTTGAACAATAAACTGTATTAATTGGCTAAGAACTAAAACGCAAATCTATTATGGTCTTATATAAAATTTTGTTAAATTTCCAATGGTGTATAGCAATCGAAATTCTGACGTACGGATTAAAAGATATGACCATTTAAATGGACTGTGCAAACTGCCAGGCAACAGTGTCCTGGGCAGTTTGGGACTATTTTTGCACCTAGATGCAAATTGTTTCCAAAACAGTTCTGGGACATTGTAACCTGTCCAATTATGTCTTAAAATGAAGTAGTAACAATATGGAAATGAACTAGTAGGAAATGCTTAAAAGGAAGCATAAAAACAGTAGCTAAATGTTAGGTACATATGTGGTAACATTGCTACTATGATTGTGTGGTATATTGTACTTGTTTTGATGAAATGTGTGTGTGCTATGCTTGCTAGATCAAGGAAAGTAAATTGGGGAATAAGAGGATATGAATGGACATCCCAAAGCTAGAGGGAAAGGGATTTGGATTCAAGACACTTGAATTGCTAGGAGTATTGTGAGTGTAACTATCCTTAGGGTTACTAGGTCCTAACCAACCTTGATATTGTTAATTCAATGAAATTGCCATGTAAAATGACTTAATACTTATTTTGGCTAATTAAGGGAATAATGACATGTATGATAACTTGTTTGATGCCATGATCTATGTGTTAAGCAAATGTAATGAATTGTGTGTCATGTTGCATTGCTTATGCCTAAGGTATGAAATGGCATGCTTGCTTGGAGAATAAGGTACGCACATTGCATACATATGATTGTGTTTCTGAATGCTATACATTGCTGACTGAAATAAATTGAACAAGGATACTACTTTGAATTCATGCTATTCGAATGGCATGATGTTTTGTATTAGGAGTTAAGACTCTATAAGCCTAAGAGCTTGGCCTTTAAAGGTCATAATGTTGTATTGATTCATGAAATGTATAAAGCTTAAATGAAATGGATAATCAACAACCTTGGTAGCTAGTTTGATAGATAGGAGGGCAAGCCTTAGAATTTTGAGCTCATACTGGCACTACGGTGCATATTGGTACGACCGTACATATTAGCACGACGATGCATATTTTGGCACTACGGTGCATATTGGCACTTCGGTGCATATTGTTAAGATTTGATTATCTAGTAAGCTACTTACCAAGGGTGTTATAAGATGACTTAATAATTCAAATGAACATTGTTTGCTTTGATATGTGATATGAACATTGCTTGTATTATAAGACATTTGAATAAACTTCCTTGCTTTGAAAGAAGACACATGAATGGATGTATAACTAGTTACTTCTCATGAAAGAAATGTATAAATGATGACTTTGTGTAAGAATACCTACTTGGTAATTGAAGTATTGATTTCTTGTCTTCTAAGCAAGGTGTTCGAATGGTATGCTATGAATATATGGTGGATGTTGCTATGATTGAATGAGTGATATGTGAAACTTGCCTATGTTTTCCTCCTTGCAATTCTAATGGTACATGATTTATGGTGATGGTCTTGATTCTTTGGATTGCATGTAAACTTAGACTTATATGCTTTGAAATTGGCTAGATTTAGTGTTACCCCACTAAGTACATAACTTGTACTTACCACTATACTCTTCATTCTTCCCATAACATATTAAAGAATACTTCAAGAGGATATCTTGGGTTTGAAGCAACACTTGAGGAAAGATTGAAAGTATGATTTCATACTCTTTGTATACTCCTAGTTTGGAGTTACTAGATTATGTAATAGGTAGCCTTGATCATGCATTTGAATAGATGATTAAGACTAGTTTCTGTAATGTTTTGATGGGCCTATTATGTAACCTATTTGGATGACTTAATCTATGTATACGAACCATGATAACAAGTATATATGAAGTAAATGCTGCTCATTTTGTGATGGAAACCCAATGTCTGTACAATCTTGCATTAACAATGTATTATCTAAGGATGCCATGAAATGTTATGTTTTGATTGAAAAAAAGAAATAAATGAAATGTGTTTAGGTTTTATCTAGCTATTCGAATAGGATACTTGAACATGTAAAGAATGTAAGTTGGATGCTTGTAATGATCATGTTAATTGGTTGAATAAGTAGTTTCTTGAGATGCAAGTAATCTAGTTAAGACATGTTTAGTGATCACCTAGTGTAAATCGAATAAGGTACATGGAATTGTAAAAAGGATGAAAGTTGTACCATGTCTAATAGTAACTTAAAGTGAAGTATGCCACACATGAGTTTGTTGTTTGAATGATGTATATGATTTGAATGGAATGGTAATATGATAATAGTAACTTAGGTTATAAGTATGAAATGAAACAAAATGGTACCTAAATTAGTATGCTATGTATGTTGTTGGTTTGCTTAATGTGAATTGTGGTATGTATTGTTTGTATTGAAAGGTTTAGTTTAGGTTACTTGCGCATCAAGCCAAGTAATTATAAGTTTACTTGCTCGACAAGTAACCTATCTTTCATTTTGCTTTTGTTCCGGTAACGCCCCTGAACCTGGTTATGGCTAACCCGGGGATGGGGTGTTAAATCCTCAGCCAACAAAGCTACTGCATAGTCTAGTTTGTGTTCATCTGAGCACTGTAGTTGCTTAGACAAGATTCTTGTCATATTCTCCAGCAAGTACTCCGCTTCTTCTAGCTTGTCTTCACTTGTTCCAGTGAAGGTGTAAGCTCGGTGTTGAGCTAACTAGTTAATTGTAGCTTTTGTCGATTTTGCTACCGGAGGGTCAGGAAGAGTTGGAGGATTCTGTCTCATAGAGACAACCATCTGATCAAACATCTCCTTGAGAATGGAGAAGTATTCCCGTTGTATGGAATGAATTACAGGAGCTTCCTCCTGAACTTGTAATACCCCAGGCCTAGATGATAGTGTTAATCTAGGAGAAGACAATCTAACTTGACTAACAAGTTAGTACTTGAAGAGGAGGACTCATGGTGAGGCCTTTAGAATAAGCATTCGAACACAAGATACAAAAATCAATTAAGTATAATGATAAAAAGAAAGCATACAAGGCATCATTAGACTAAAACACATCAGATAATTCTATGACAATTCAAATAGTCAAGGTTATCAAAATCATTCAATTAGCCATCAAGAGTATGCATTTTAAGATTTAGTCTAAGAGGCTATATAAGGGCTATGAGCATTTTGGATTCATTAATATTATTTAATTCATTTAATCACTTAAGCGCATTTGTGGGATTACTATACATGAATTCATTTGTTATCGCCTTCAAATTGTCACCTATATAGCTTTAAAATATCAACAAATCAAGCATTTATAATAGGCTATCCATTTGAAGGTAATCATGCTATTCAATCAAGCAAATGCAATGAAAAGTGTATATGATCAAATAACCAACCTATGTGACTTATAAGCAATCGAAACATCTCCTAGTGTGAGACCTCATCATTCGAATGTTCATCCATAATCAATCTAGCAGAGAAAATCAACCAATTTCTAAACATCAACCAAACGCAAAACATGAATATATACATAAGCCTTATCTTGTTAAAGTAGTATTTACATTTCCCCCCTTAGAACCCTAAAGTTTCTTAAGTCCGGTATTTGCAACTAGTGCCACCTTCTAGGAGTTTACATAAACAAAACATAATAGCATGTATATATGAAGTAGATGTTGCGCATTTTGTGATGGAAACCCAATGTCTGTTGAATCTTGTCTAATTTGAATGTTAGATTAATATGGTATGATCATGCATTGTTTCCTATGGCCATTGGTATGATTCGTCCATGTTGAGTTAAGGCCAAGGTATGTGCAATCATGCATTAACAATGTATTATCTAAGGATGCCATGAAATGTTATGTTTTGATTGAAAAAAAGAAATAAATGAAATGTGTTTAGGTTTCATCTAGCTATTCGAATAGGATACTTGAACATGTAAAGAATGTAAGTTGGATGCTTGTAATGATCATTTTAGTTGGCTGAATAAGTAGTTTCTTGAGATGCAAGTAAGCTAGTTAAGACATGTTTAATGATCACCTAGTGTAAATCGAATAAGGTACATGGAATTGTAAAAAGGATGAAAGTTATACTATGTCTAATAGTAACTTAAAGTGAAGTATGCCACACATGAGTTTGTTGTTTGAATGATATATATGATTTGAATGGAATGGTAATATGATAATAGTAACTTAGTTTATAAGTATGAAATGAAACAAAATGGTACCTAAATTAGTATGCTATGTATGTTGATGGTTTGCTTAATGTGAATTGTGGTATGTATTGTTTGTATTGAAAGGTTTAGTTTAGGTTACTTGCGCATCAAGCCAAGTAATTCTGAGGTTACTTGTTCGACAAGTAACCTGTCTATCGCTTTGCTTTTGTTCCAATAACGTTCCTAAACCAGGTTACGGCTAACCTGGGGATGAGGTGTTACATTTATTGGTATCAGAGCTTTTTGGTTGATTCTATAAGCTCATTTGCATCATATAGGATATTGTGCCAATAGGAGACTTGATATAAGCATGTGTTGTTGCTTAACTGTATAAATGTGATAACTATAACTCTTATTGTTCTGATTGAACTAGAATGACTGAAACAAGATTGGGTTGGGATAATGAAGGTCCCGTATGCTCCTCAAACGAAGGAGATAGTGTGAGGACGGAACAAAATCCTCCTCAGCAGCAAGCTCAACATCGAGCTCAGGTTGCTGTTCAACAGGAAGCTCATGCTATCAATCCTGTGTAGCAAGAATGTCTTACAAGTATGAAGGAGATGTTCAATCATCTCGTAACTGCCCTAAAACAAGATCACCCTATTGCTCCTACTATTATTAAGCCAAACTGAGCCTCTATTGACAAGCTGGCTCAACATCGGGCATATACCTTCACTGGCACCGATGAGGCTAATCCGAAAGTAGCCGAGTACTGGTTAGAGGCCACTACTCGCATTCTGACGAAACAATTGCCATGTCCCGACGAGCATAAACTCGAGTGTGCCATCGCTCCATTGGCAGACGAAGCACTAAGCTGGTGGGAAACCACTACTTTGACTGCTCATGTAGAGTCTATTACTTGGTAGTTCTTCATTGATAAGTTCAGGAATAATTATATCAGCGAACGATATATGGTTGAATGACAAAAACGATTATTGTATCTTAAACAAGCTAGCTGATCTATCGAGCAATATGTGAGTAACTTTTGCAAGTATTGCAAGTATGGGTCCGAATATATCAAAACTGAGGCCGACGAGTGCTGAATATTCATCAACGGGTTAAATAATGAATTAAGCCTAATAGTCACTGCTCTAGGTATTACCGACTTCCAAAATTTGGTAAACCAGGCCATTGCTACTAAGGCAAAGATGAAAGCCTCAGAAAGATGCAAGAGCGAACACTCTTGGAAAGACAAGCGACCCAGGAGCAATGATAAGCCACACTGGCAATTAAAGAATTCCAAACATTCCAAGGGACACTCTTCGAACTATACCCCTAATCGGAAGAGTAGTTACATTTCAAAACCTCAAATGGTTGTAAAGACTTCAGCCCCTATTGTTTCTGTTGATAGCACGGGGGATCAAGCTAAAGCTACTTAGTACCCTCTTTGCAAGTTCTATTAGAAACATCATACTGGCTAGTGCAGAGTTCAACATAATTTATGCTTTTCATGTGGAGCCTTTGGTCATTATATTCGGGATTGTCCTCAGAATCCCAATAAGGCTTTGAATCGAACTTCTGCAATTGCTAGCTCAGCTCTTCCTAACCGAAACAAAGCACCCAAACAAGCTCAGTCTGGGAATCAGGGGAAACAGAAGGGCCCATGTTCGAATGCTCCAACTCATCAAGAATCTCGAGCCCCTGCTCGTATGTACCGCATTTATGGTAAAGGTGATGAAGAAGCTCTCGATGTTATCGCATGTACTGTTGAGTTAAATTCTAGTCATGCTTATGCTTTAATTGATTCGGGGTCTACCCATTCATTTGTTTGTTCTGCCTTGATCAACAAGTTAAGATTGAAACCCAAAAATATTGAATCAAATCTTGTAGTTTCGAATCCATTAGGGGGAAAAACACCCATTAACTTGCGCCACAAGCAAGCCCCCTTGACCATTCGAAACATACCATTTCCCATTGATCTTTATGTCTTACCATATTATGAATTTGACTTGATATTGGGGTTAGATTGATTAAGTAAACACGAGGCCTGGGTAGATTACCAAAATTAGAGATTGTATATTCGGGGTTTAGGGAAATAATCCATTCTCTTAATAGACAAGAAACCAACTTCAATCTTTGCTAAGATGATTCTCCAAGATGAAATTAACTTCAGTTTGCCTAGCATGCCTGTTGTTTCTGAATTCACTGATGTTTTTCCTGAGGAACTCCCTGGTGTCCCTCCGACTAGAGATGTAACACCCCTCACCCGGGTTAGTAGTAACTCGGCCAAGGAGCGTTACTACAAGCAAACAAGAAGCAAATAGGCAAGCCAATTAAATTTTTTCTGAACTCATCACTAGAAGATAAATTATTCAACTAACTTGATCATAAACTAGAAAACTTCCATTCAAATTAGGCATGGACATCAAGCAATTTCAAGCAATAAGAACATATATGGTATTCGAATCAAGCAACCAAGAACATGTAGAACATAACAAGTAATCGATCATGCATGTACTTTATGACAATACTAAATCGAAAAGGGTCACTTGATTTACAAGACATGTTTAGGATAGCCTACTACTCATTCATAAGGTCACTAGATACATTCGGTTAAGCATGTATTTCATGGTATCTTCATTTCAAGATTTGTTACATCCTATACAAGTAATTCTTTTTTCATTTGAACACTACAATGCATAAGAAATTCAATCAACCTAGACATGATACTAGTTTGTTATATTCAAATTTGGTCATATATATATATATATTTCAAGTTAATCATGTAGGCATTCGAGTACTATAACAAGTTCCAGGTTAAATCATCATTTACAAGTATGTGTAGTTATATACATTTCAAGGCAAAAAACAATCATGAAACAAGGTCATACTTAAGCCCAATTAACTTAGCATATCTTCTAGCATTATCTACTTAGAATATGTAAACATAGCATTCTTATTCTACTATCCATACCATCATGTACTTACATCCAAACCAAGACTCAGACAAGTATGATCTCAACAAGACTACCTCCCATGACAATCTATGCTAGCTACTAAACCCATGATATTCGCACAAGACAAGAACCAGAAATCAAGTGATCATTCGATTATGCATCCAAGTAAACAAGCATATATGAACCAATCCCCAAGCATATTTCGATCATGGCAAGTTTATATATACAAGTATCAAAATCATCAACTTATCAAGACATGATAGTAACAAGTTAAGCATTCGATAATAAGGTATAAACAATGCCATTTAAGTCCTTATAGCTCCTTAAAGGTCATAATCAAATATATACAAATTTCCAACAATTCAAAATGCATGAGCTAGCATGATCTATATACATATCTAGGTGCCACCAACTAGGAGTGTTACAAAAAGTATGGAATCGTACTTCTAGCTCGGTTGTCTCTTGCTTCAAGCTCAAGATAGGTTGTTCAAAATCCTTTTAACCTGTAGATTGAGAAGAATGGAAACAAGAGTGATAAGTACATTATGTACTTAGTGAGGTAGTCCTAGCACTATCCAGTTATTTGATCAAGTTTTATTCAGTCAGGTAGTCTTATTCGAGGTTTATAACATTCAATCTGCACATAAGGTCGAGTAGTATTGCAAGCATATCAAGAAATTATCAAGTAGCTTGTTTATCAAGACATTAGGATAGCAAGGCAAGCATGTTATCAAAACATTTCAAATATACACATTGACACTTCAAGCTTACAAGTAAGTTTCATGGTATTATAACTTATTTATTATTCTTTTTAACATAATCCTTGTTACTTTCTTTATCCTGAGCCTTGATACTTAGAGTGTTCGTCTTTATTATAACATTCCCTTAAATGCATATTTACGCATATACAAGCAAAACAGTCCATGGTGGCATCTAATTTAATTCAGTTCTGTCCATTAAACATGTTTACACACAATCATAAGTAAAACAGTCCATGGTGACTTCTAATTTAATTCAAATCTGTCCATTAAACATGTTTACACACAATCACAAGTAAAACAGTCCATGGTGACTTCTAGTTTAATTCAAATCTGTCCATTAAACATGTTTACACACAATCACAAGTAAAACAGTCCATGGTGACTTCTAGTTTAATTCAAATCTGTCCATTAAACATGTTTACACACAATCACAAGTAAAACAGTCCATGGATCATACTTACACATTTGGACATCCAAAACAATCCAATAATTGTTCAATTATACACAAAGTAGTCCATGAATCATACTCACACATTTGGACATCCAAAACAGTCCAATAATTGTTCATTTATACACAAAACAGTCAATGAATCAAGCTCACACAATTGGACATCCAAAACAGTCCAATAATTGTTCATTTATAAACAAAACAGTCCATGAATCAAGCTAACACAATTGGACATCCAAAACAGTCCAATAATTGTTTATTTATGCACAAAACAGTCCATATTTCCATGTACAAGTGTACATGGCAGCAACACATTATGCTTGCATATTGAACACATGGAAACATTCCATATTTCCATGTACAAGTGTACATGGCAGCAACACATCATGTTTACATATTAAACACATTCAATTCGTATCAAGTAGCAAGTACTTAAGAGTACACCTTATCAATTCAAGCATACATGTCAAGTAAGTCACGTACTCAAAATTTCATGTCAAGCATTTCAAGTATTCAAGTAAGCTTTATGCTTCATTTGTTTTTCACTTGATTAATTTAGTTTATGCCTTTTAGCACTTCTTTTGCTCACTAAGAGTTCAACATTTCATATGCTCACCAAGAGCTTCTTTAGACATTATGCTCACCAGGAGCTTCTTTAATAGTATGCTCACCAAGAGCTTCTTTAACAATATGCTCACCAAGAGCTTCTTTTACATTCATAATTTTCCTTTGGATTTCTTATTTGATTTCACAATAATGTTCATATCTTTTACATGTTTGCCTTGGATCACAATTGGTTATGGATGACATTGGTCCGTGTTTGACCATAAAGGTCCAAGAATCCTATACTTCTCACTATCCAACCAATTGTTGCCAATCTCCGTACAACTCTCCCGTTACCTCCTACAGTTGCAAATAACATATTACATGTAATGGGGCGTCCCCCCGAGCCGTGGCTCATGGACCGTAGTCCCAAGTATACCATGCATCATACCATTGATCCAAGGACTTCCATTGTAGGCAACTTAAACCTTTTAAATCTTTAATCTTCATTAGGGAAGTATCTTATGGCATAAGAAGTCTTATCTTACTTTAAAACTTGTAGTTGTTTCTTAAATTTTATGCTTACATATTGTAAATTCAAGAACGCATGCTAGTTTCAAACAAGTCATTCTAACCATCATCAATCAAACCTTCAAAGATTCAAGCATTAAGCAATATCAATTAAACCATCAATCAAGTGTTTATCACTTAGCAAGCAAGTTCATTATAGTGTAGTATTATTCGAATAGTTATCACACACAAACAAGTGTCAATTTACACCCAAGGCAGCAACAACTCAATCACACATGAGTATACATATCAAGTCTCAAACAAGACAATCCAAGCAAGTACATTCCACTATAATCCGATTGATTATCAAGAAAGCAAGCATACATGTAACAACCATCAAGTTTCCAACTAAGCATCCTTCCCTTATACATTTACCAAATAGAAACTAGGTTCATTTCATGTCAATTCCATATCAACTATGTAAACAATTGCAATTGGTTAGGACCTAAGTCCTAACCCTAAGTAAAGCTACACTCACAATACTCCAAGCTATTCACTTGTCTTGTATCCAAATCCCTTTGCATCTTGCTTTGGGATGTCCACTCTTATCTTCCTCTTCCAAAACTTTATGCCCTTGTTCTAGCAAGCATAACACATACAATTCATCAAAACAAGCACATAATGTCACACATGTATAGTAGCAATGTTACCACATTTGTACCTAACATTTAGCTACTGTTTTTATGCCTTGTTTTAAGCATTTCTTACTAGTTCATCTCTATATTGTTATTACCTCATTTTAAGACATAACTGGACAGGTTACAATGTCCCAAAACTGTTTTGGAAATAGTTTGCATCTAGGTGTAAAAACAGTCCCAAACTGCCCAAGACACTGCTGCCTGGCAGTTTGCACACTGTCCCTTAAAATGGTTATATCTGTTAATCCGTACGTCGGAATTTCAATTACTATACACCGTTGGAAATCTAACAAAATTGTCTATATGATCATATAATGCTTTAATTTTAGTTCTTAGCCAATTAATACAATTTATTATTCAAAGACAGGGCATTTACATTGTCTGGACAGTTTACACTATACAACAATTTCTATTTACAGTTTCCAGCACAGGGCCCAATTTTCAGTTCTGTTTTCACCTTATGAAAGTAGACATACTAAGTATCATGTAATTAAAATTTCATCCCTGAATTTGATCTATATAATTTTTGGTGAATTTTCAAAGCGACTGCCCAGAACAGAGCAATTATGGGCAGATTGCACCTAATCACATTTCAATGCCTTAATTTCATTTTAACCAATGTTTTGGCCCTATAATTCATTTCATATGACATACTAAACCTGTTTAGTCAATTTTAATCCATTATTCAAGGCATCCAAGACAGAGTAAGTTGGTTACAATGCTTAATTTTGCATGTTTACTCAATTTCAATTCAACAAAACAGTTTCTATGTTATGTGACTATGTTCATACTTTTATCTTTCATTTCCAGCATTGGATACTAACAATTCAACTTGTTTAACACCTTAATTACCTTACCTAATCATGATCAAAATAATTCATTAATTCCATAGCTCAATTTCAAATTCTAACCATTCAATTCTTACATCAACATCTAATTTCAAATTTCCAGCAACCTAGTTTTATTACACCATTCCTTACATATGAATTATACTCTAATTCAAGTCATACATGATATATTAACTAATCCTGACCACGATTTTTCCTTTTTTCTAGGCATTTCGCCTTGAAATAAGAAATTGTATTGATACTAGGTATCAAAAAAAGCATATTAACTAAAATAAAGGAGTAAATAGAAATGGATAAATAAATAGTGGGTTCCATCGTTTCTATGGTTACTTCTTAAACGGTGAGGCCCTCTCTATACACCGGAGCCCATTCCTTCATTTAATTGGTAACTTGTACAGTTCACACTCTTCGGCTCTACTCATAAATTTTCCAGTAATAGATCTTTCACAACGAGATCTATCTTATACAGTAACGGTATGTAAGTATGAGGATTAATTGGGTAGCTGACCCTGTTAGATTCTACGAGAATTTTTATGAAAGCCTTTCATTTGCTTCTCTTCGATGGAAGTTTTATTTTCCCAGAATGTATCCTAATTTTTGGCCTAATTCTTCTTCTGATGATCGATTTGCCGAAATGGAGTGGCCTTTTATTTATCGTATATTTACTTTTCTATTTTATATATAGTATTTCTATATATAGTATTCCTCCATTGCTTGCATATGTATATATAATTCAAATATAGAAAAAATATAATATAAATATAGAGTTTTGCATCTTTCTATATCTCCCGAAAATTCGATTTTTACTAAAAATCCTTGTTCTTGGGTCGGATTCTAACGAATCGAATCTTTCGACAATTTGTAATAAACTTTTTATTTATTAAATTCAAAAATTGAAATTCGAAATTTCAATTAGAAGACAAGAACAATAGAATAATAAGAAAAGTAAGAATAAAGTAAGATAATAAAGAAAGTGGATTATCTTATCATACACCTATTTTATTTGATTTAGAAAGATGGGCAAGTCCTTTTATTTAACTCTACATTCCTTGCACTTATTAGATATCTAGACTCGCTTAGAAATACTTAGTATTTAG